>CM029597.1:50659160-51244160 GCA_017311375.1 Mytilus coruscus
ATAAGTCGTAGACACCTAGGATCTTCACCAATGATCATCAATTCATGTAACTTTGAAAAATGCCTCAAGGTCAAATTTGTATGTTGACCTTGACCTTTGACCTTCCACCTTGTTATGGGATAATCTCAGAAACCATTATACTTACAGAAGTTTTGGATAGTGGAAAATGTTTGGGTCATTAAGGCGCAACTTTGTTACAGTTTGACCGAAGAGATTTGACCTTTCTGTAAGGGGTATAACCCCTGTTTTAGGTTTCTAAAAAGGCAAAATCAGCTTTTACTATGTAACCAAAGGTCCTAGACCCATGGGTTCTTCAGCAATGACATTGGGGACTAATGTCCTTGACAAAGGTCAAAAGGTCAAAGGTCAAGGTCATATCCCAGATAGCGAATTATGTGTTTTTGACCTTATTTAAAGGATTTTTAGTGTGTTTTAAAGCTTTTTGAGGTTGACCTTGACCTTTGACCTTGAAACTTATCTATTGGATATCTCAAAAACGATAATACTCACAGAAATAGTAAATAGTGAAAAATAATTGGGACATAAAGGCACAACTTTTTTACATTTGACCGAAGAGATTTGACCTATCCGTAAGGGGCATAACCCCTGTTAACTGTTTTAGAAAAGACAAAATAAGCTTTAACTCATGAACCAAAGGTCCTAGACCCATGGGGTCTTTTGTTATGACATCGTGGACCAATGACCTTCACAAAGGTCACAAGGTCAAAAGTCAAGGTCATGTCCTAAATAGCGAATTTCTTGTTTTTTGTCATATTTTTACAGTTGTATGTGTGTTTAAGAGCTTTTCAATGCATTCTACGCCTATTGGAACATGTATTTTACATTACGAAAAGGAAAGACCTCTCAATTGTTCAAGAACAATTGACATTTTATTATTATTAAGGTCTTTCCTTTTCAAAAGGAAAGACCTTACTGTATTTCTTCTGATTATTATTATTATTATTATTATTATTATTATTCTTTTCCGCCAAACTTTGACGAAGTTAGCAGCCTTAACCGTAAGACTTGTCGCTTTCATGTTCACACTTTGTATCGGTGTCATGAATACCTATCTGGAACTCACCCTGTGAATCAAAAAATTTTGTCGGTTCGGAGTAATCCCTCCGAAACCAAAAAACCTTGTTATCATTCAAACACCGTAACCGTAATAGGTAGAAAAAAACCAAAGGGTGAAATTTGTTCAGGACCAGACCCCGGTTCTTCGTTACATTTGGATCGAAAAGATTCAACGACTCATTGGTAGGGTTATGCCCCTTTGAAAATTAACCGCAGTCGGTTGGCCGCCAAAACTCAGAAACCGTAAGTCGTAGACACCTAGGATCTTCACCAATGATCATCAATTGATGTGACTCTGAAAAATATCCCAAGGTCAAATTTGTATGTTGACCTTGACCTTTGACCTACCACCTTGTTATGGGATAATCTCAGAAACCATTATACTTACAGAAGTTTTGAATAGTGAAAAATGTTTGGGTCATTAAGTCGCAACTTCATTACATTTTGACCGAAAAGATTTGACCTTTCTATAAGGGGCATAACCCCTAGTTTATGTTTCTAAAAATACAAAATCAGCTTTTACTGTTAAACCAAAGGTCCTAGACCCATGGGGTCTTCAAGAATGACATTTGGGACCAATGACCTTGACAAAGGTCACAAGGTCAAAGGTCAAGGTCATGTCCCAGATAGCGAATTATGTGTTTTTGACCTTTTTTAAAGGATTTTTAGTGTGTTTTATAGCTTTTTAAGGTTGACCTTGACCTTTGACCTTAAAACTTATTTATTGGATATCTCAAAAACGATTATACTTACAGAAATAGTATATAGTGAAAAATAATTGGGACATAAAGGCGCAACTTTTTTACATTATGACTTAAGAGATTTGACCTATCTGTAAGGGGCATAACCCCAATTAACTGTTTCTGAAAAGACAAAATTAGCTTTTACACTTGAACCAAAGGTCCTAGACCCATGGGGTCTTTTGTAATGACATCTTGGACCAATGACCTTGACAAAGGTCATAAGGTCAAAGTCAAGGTCATGTTCCAAATAGCAGATTTTGTGTTTTTTGTCATATTTTAAGGGTTTTGAGTGTGTTAAAGAGCTTTTCAATGCATTCTACGCCTATTGAAACATATATTTTACATTATGAAAAGGAAAGACCTCTCAATTGTTCAAGAACAATTGACATTTTAATTATTATTCTTTTTGTTCCGCCAAACTTTGACAAAATTTCCCTCCGTAACCGTAAGCCATGTCGCTTTCAGGTTCACACTTTGTATCGGTGTCATGAATACCTATTCGGAACTCACCCTGTGAGTCAAAAAATTTTGTCGGTTCGGAGTAATCCCTCCGAAACCTAAAAACCTTGTTATCATTTAAACACCGTAACCGTAATAGGTAGAAAAAAACCGAAGGCTGAAATTTGTTCAGGACCAGACCCCGGTTCTTCGTTACATTTGGATTGAAAAGATTCAACGACTCATTGGTAGGGTTATGTCCCTTTGAAAATTAAGCGCAGTCGGTTGGCCCCCAAAACTCAGAAACCGTAAGTCGTAGACACCTAGGATCTTCACCAATCGTCATCAATTGATGTGACTCTGAAAAATATCTCAAGGGAAAATTTGTATGTTGACCTTGACCTTTGACCTTCCACCTTGTTATGGGATAATCTCAGAAACCATTATACTTACAGAAGTTTTGAATAGTGGAAAATGTTTGAGTCATTAAGTCGCAACTTCGTTACATTTTGACCGAAAAGATTTGACCTTTCTATAAGGGGCATAACCCCTAGTTTATGTTTCTAAAATGACAAAATCAGCTTTTACTGTTAAACCTAAGGTCCTAGACCCATGGGGTCTTCAACAATGACATTTGGGACCAATGACCTTCACAAAGGTCACAAGTCAAAGGTCAAGGTCATGTCCCAGATAACGAATTATGTGTTTTTGACCTTATTTAAAGGAATTTTAGTGTGTTTTAATGCTTTTTAAGGTTGACCTTGACCTTTGACCTTTCAAGATTATATTGGATATCTCAAAAACGATTATACTTACAGAAATAGTAAATAGTGAAAAATGTTTAGGTGACTAAGGCACAACTTTTTTACATTATGACCGAAGAGATTTGACATATCATTAAGGGGCATAACCCCCGTTAACGCTTTCTGAAAAAAACTAAATTAACTTTAACTCTTGAACTAAAGGTCTTAGACCCATGGGGTCTTTTATAATGACATCGTGGACCAATGTCCTTCAGAAAGGTCACAGGGTCAAAAGTCAAGGTCATGTCCTAAATAGCAAATTTGTTCTTTTTTGTCATATTTTAATGGTTTTATGTGTGTTTGAGAGCTTTTCAATGCATTCTACGCCTATTGGAACATTTATTTTACATTACGAAAAGGAAAGACCTCTCAATTGTTCAAGAACAATTGACATTTTAATTATTATTCTTTTTGTTCTGCCAAACTTTGACAAAATTTCCCTCCGTTACCATAAGACGTGTCGCTTTCATGTTCACACTTTGTATCGGTGTCATGAATACCTATCCGGAACTCACCCTGTGAGTCGTAAAATTTTGTCGGTCCGGAGATTTACTTTAGCTTATTAAGCACAATCATGAAACCTTTGTCTAGTATTTATCAAAACTTTTGTTTTGTTTTGTTGTTTGATTTCCCCCCCCCCAAATTTTCATGTATTACGGTTCGACGTGAGAGTTAAAAAAAACAGGATTCGAGATCACAATTTATACGTATTCTGAGTCAATTCAATTTTGGTTGTTAAAATATTTTTAAAACTTAAACAATATATATATGCGAACGTGTGAAACAGGTGCGACAGAACGTCAACGTCGTCGAATTTTATACCGATATGTTGACGTCGTCGAAATATTGTTACGTTTCTATAACGTCTTGGCAATTTTGAATTTTGGTCTTGGCACTGAAAGATGTCATATTTCGGTATTGCTTTAATAAGTAAGAAATGAATGTGAAAAGGTGTAGGTGCGCAATTATTACTCTAAGATGTATTTTTGAAATCCTTAAAGACAACCCCTTAAAACTTTATCTTTATCAAACTACAGTATGGCATATGATAACAATTCGAGAACAAATTTCGACAATGCATTTATTTCAACTGCTAATTTATTTTGAAATGTGTTCAACTGAATCAAGCAGTGATTTTAAGACGCCTTGCACAATCACATTTTATTCAGTTAAATTCATCTTTTCTTACTACAAGTAACATCAGTTTAATGTCATCTTTGAAATTTTCTTCATTATTGTCAAGAATTTAAACTGCTATAATGTCAGCCATGTCTGAAGAATAAGTATTGACAAACGTGCATACTCGTTGCATTGCACGTCGTACTCATAAGTTCAAATAGGTAATTTATACATAAGTAAAGGTCTGTAAAAAGGGGGAGTCTGGTATGAGAAGCATGTAAAAACAAATAACAAACCATATGTGACGTACAGCAAGTGTTAATAAATCAACACGAACATGTTCTTTATATATAATCTAATACTATCTTACTTGAAAAATTTTCAATAATTCCTGTTTGGTTCTACATATTTTAATAAAACCATTTGCAAAATTTATTGCAGTTTCTTTTGAAAATTTTCTCAAAATATTGTGATTTGTAGTTTTGAAATGCTAATAAATTAAAAATAAATTTAAAATATTGAAGTTCAGATGCAAACAGGTATATTAAATGTCCGTGTCCAAACAAAAAAATAATGACAACTCTTCAAATGGTCTTTCGCAAAATTCAATAAAAAAAAATAGAAAAAAAAACTACAATAAAGTCTGCTACCTTCAATGGTAAAAAAATTCATCAAAATCTAACCAAAAAAGAATTTCTGAGAATTTTTGGAAAAAGACTTAATTTCGGGATATTGTACGAACATAGTATTATGGTCACTTCAATATCTGAAAGATTTGTTTTTTAATTTTCTGATACTTAGTTTGACATTTACATGAAATGTACTGGTTCATTACCAGTGTTGCCGTCAGAAAATCACATTTTGTCTGAAATAACTTTTAAAAAGGAATACTTTTGGAAATATTCTTTTAACATGGCTAAACCAAAAGTTAGGGTAGGGCCATAGACTGACTCGGACCTAAATTAATTATTCCTCTTATATACAACGAAAAGCTGGTTCCTAGTGCCCCGATTCTTGCTTGAATTTTATTGGAACGAGGACCAGTTACCGTCATTTATGAATCTTGTTCCAAAATTATAGAAAGTTCCTATTAATTAGAAAATTATTGTCATATTTTGCTTTTTGAGGCAAACAAAGAATGAGGTTTGTCAAATAAGCCAACAGTATCGTCATTCCGTCCATAAATTCCTAATCTCTGTTACTTTCGCTCAATCTTAACTGATCTCGAATTTATGTCATCTGAAATCAACAAGTTACACACTGTTACTGTTTATTTCTTTGAAGGACATTTTATGTCCAAGGTAAGCTTTGCTATTACTTTATCTAATAAAGGTTAGTTTTCTAAAATCGAGGGCGTCATGAAGTGATGACGTCATTTTACCGGTCACGAGTATCTTCCCACTGGCCACGACGTGGTAAAAGAACAAGTAAACTGACGGAATTATTTCTTGATTTTTTTTTTCAATTGACTAAGGAGTAGAGCCAGTAACCCCAATTTTCGGCCCTGTATTTTTAAGTAAAGGTGAACTTTTCAAACTTTAGTTGTTTGAGTAAATCTATTGTGTATGTATTGCTCAATGTATCATTTTTGAAAGTGTAATACAAAAATGTATTTTTGCTTCATATTTCATAGGAAAAGATTTCATTTTAGTTAATTTTTCCTGAAATTGACACCTTTATCACCTTATTTCATGATTTCATATGTGGCACCACCCCTCGCCCATTTAAATTTTGGTTGAAAAGTAAAGAATATGGTATATAAAGAATATTTTAGCAATAATATTTGTGAGCAAGGGGTGGCGCTACTGTTAATTTTACACACAAAAACAAATGTCATAAATTTTGTCAAGTTATGTTAAACATCAGGTTTTAATGAAAGTCGCCTACATCTATGATGTCACAAATGCATCACTAATGACGCAGTTGGTGAAAATCTTCTCTTACTGAAGATAATTGGGCATTTTAACATACGTTTTCATCAAACTTATGGATTAGGGAATCGACTCCTTTATTTAGTCAGTTTGGTGTTCACACGATCCGATTCCAGTCAAAAAGTCGAATGAAAATAGCGTACGTTTCGACTTGACATTCGACATTCGACTTCCGATTTTAGTGTTCACACGGTACGATTTTAGTCAAAAACAGGTGCATAGGTAAAAATTGAATGAAAATCGAATGGGAAATCGTACCGTGTGAACGCACCTTTATTCTTACTCGATTTATCCTTTTCCGGACCTGCTGATTTTTTTTTTTTTATTTAATCAACGTTTGGTTCGTTTGATCTCAGTTCTTCATCGGTCAAAATTCGATTATGACGTCAAATTGTCTTGCTTTCCTCTGGAATTCTTATTGTGACGTAATGAAAAAAGGCGACCATGCCTGATGATATCACGTAGAAAGAACACATCTTTTTGCAGGTCGTTCGAAAAGAAGGATTAAGATTGTCTGCATATCGTCTAAAAATCATTAGAGAAACAGATTCCCCTCCCCAAAACAAATCTCGCGCAATACGATATTTATCCACTCTCGACAGTTAAATTTTAAATATTTAAAACGCTCGGTGAGCCTCGCGTTTTAAATTTGAAAATTTAACTGTCTCGAGTGGATAAATATCGTATCACACTCGATGTAGTGGTAGAATCTATATTTATATATTATGTTAAAATGAATTGACATAAAATGATTGGACTATTTTGTTTGAAATTGAATAACTGGTGGTTTCGTTTTTTGTTTTTGTTGCGTCAACACATACCATTATAATGATTGTTTAAAATAACTGTCTCTCTTAACACTGACATACTGGTTAACAAATACAAAATCAATGTATGTATATACAAATTCAGAAGGCATAAAGAATTTTTTTATGACACAGATTCTGATCGGTAAAAGTAAGCCTGTCAATTTACAAACACAGAGTATTATACCCCCCCTTTAAAGAGTCGGGCATATATCTGGTTTAATTTTGCCACTGTTATGTTTGAATAATAGCAGCTTTAATTTATACTTCGAAATATTTTCCAATAACTCACAAAGTAGTCAAAATGTTTTTTTTAAAGTACACTTTTTGTTGGTTTCAGAAATGCTTTATAGCAATCAAAATTGCGTATTTTCTTGGCCCTATATCAAAAAATCTCATATTGTACGGAAACTTTGGAAATGAATTAAAACCGAATAGTTTTCTCTCTTAAAATAGTATTTGTACACAATCGTACACTGGTTTATGGGGAAAAGTGTTAGGTACATGAGGAAGATTGTATGGTGTTTAGATTTAAGTTCGTTTCATGAAAGATATATCAAAATTTGAAAGTCCCTCACGTTACAATGTGGATAATTTTGAATGTTGCAAATAGTATATGAGTACAACGGGAAAGGGGATATAGTGCAATGTAGTATAGTGTATGTAGAATGGTGTTAGTCTAATTTTATATGGTCTTTTGGGGTATATTAGTAGAAAGTTTACATTTTTCAATGACTTTAATGCCACCTTAGATTGCATAAAACATACATTAAACTTTGTTATGGCAAGATTTTTTTATCGATAAATTTTTTGAAGTTTTTTCCTTTATACCTGCGCATCTCGAATTGCACAGCGCTGAAATACAATCTCACGTTACAATGTAGATAATTTTGAATGATTCAAATAGTATATGATTACAATGGGAAAGGGGAAATAGTATATGTAATATAGTGTATAATAGTGTGGGAATGGTGTTAGTCTAATCTTATATGGTCTTTATGTATATTATACCAGAATATATGGCAAAGAAGACGATTTTAATTTTGACATTATAAATTCCCTCCACCTAAGCAGCAATATTCCAACTTCACCTGCAAATGGGGTATTCATTTTCCAACTCATTCGGTAATCAAGATCTTGCAGCTGCTACTCAGACTTTATAAAACGTCACCAGTGTCTGAGCAGAAAGTTGATGAAGCAGGGTTATGTCAAAGAACGTCTCGTCCTTTTTCTAAAAAAAAAAGATTTATAGTCAATAAGTTCCACAATGCCGATTGGAGGGGTTACGGAGGACCTAAATGCCAAAATATAAAATTTTGGCATTCAGGTCCTCCTTAACACCCTAATCGGCATTATGGCACATATAAAGTATATAACTTTTGTTCCTCTATCAATAAGCTTTCGGGTGTTGTATAAGTTAAATCTTATACTAGTAAAACGATGGTATACTTGTATTTTTAATCTATAACATGAAGTTAAACAGACCTAGAATGCGCCATAATACTATTGCATGTGCTTGACAGTTAATTTTTTTTTAATTTATGTTAATATTGGGTTTTATGACCGTCGGCATTCTTCGGATGTCACCTCGATATATAATTAGATTGACGTGAATTTGACAGCTAATACCCTTTTAAAGTCATATGAAACGAGTTTCTTGTAATCATATGTTACGGAAATTATTGAACCAATGCATGCATATGTACTCAACTATGTCCTCTAAGCACATTTTATTAAACTTAATACGAACCAATGAAGTTTACCGGGTTGTCACATTGATAATCAATCAACGCAGAATCATGGATCATGTGAAAAATTAGTGAGTTGATAGAGCGGTGTTAATTTTTTTTTTGTCTTTTCCATGCGTTTCCATTTGTTATTCAAACTTTGCCATAAGAGTTGAAAACTTAAAAAATAGTTTTTAAATGGTAGTTTTTTTTTTCCTTCACATTGTGAAACGTTCAAATATAGCAGGTATATTGCTTTCTACTATGTTTATTTAAAAAAAAACGCATCTTATTCAAATGACAATTCATTCAACTAACAAATGCAAAACATAAATTGTTGATCAGATATAGTTCAACAAGATATATGTCTACAAGCACAATCTTAAGCCTATTTATTTCTTTCAGGTTGAGCAAATAGATGCCAAGGACTTCGTTGTCAAGGAAAAAGAAAATCTGAAAATTCCTGTTAGAATGACTATGCCTATTTCATGTAAATGGCCAAAAGCTAATCCGTATGTAAAAAAATTATGTATTAAAAGATATGTTATGATAATGTCCTGTACTAAGTCAGGAATATGGCAGTTGTTATCTACAACAGTCCGTTTCTATGTATGTTGGCTTTTGCTTTTGTTGTAGTTCAGTGTTTCTGTTGTTCCGTTGTTTGCCTCGGTTTTAGTTTGTTACCCGGATTTGTTTTTGCTTAATCGAATTATGACTATTGAACAGCGGTATACTACTGTTGCCTTTATTTGTGACAGGCAGAAAACGTAAGCTACAGATAAATGTTATTAGGATTGGAGTAACCTTTTGACAGATGAATTCGGATTGTTGACTTAGAAACCAACAGTCTTCAACAATAAAATTGTGTCTAAACAATATGTCAAGCTCTAAATCGTCCTCAAACTAGATATGATCAAGTTTTGCCTAAATTAAATAGAAACGACCACGTTAAGGTCAACAACAGCATATTATCCAAATGAAGAAAGGGATGAAGAAATGATACAACACAACCACTGACGTTGTTTCTAACTTGGGAAATGCACATGAAAATTTTGCGATGTTGATAAACTTTCCTTTTTATATAGACGAGTTGATGAACGAAGTTTCATACACTAACAGATTAAAAAAAAAAATATTCGAAAGCTCAAAGAACGACATAACAGAAAAGAAAAATGAGAAAAAATATATAATATTCATTTTCATATTGTATCAAAGATATCAAAAGAACCGATTTTTTTCGTATTGCTTTAAACACATCAATAAGCGATTTTAAGTTTAAAAAGATTTTTTTTTTCAAATCAATTGCTAATAGAAAAAAATCGCAATTGTAATTGTCTAGAATAATAAAATCTTTAGAATTCATGGTTCTCCTTTCTTATTTTCATTTTTTACCTAAAAATGCACAATGGAATTGAAGAATAAGATAAGCAAAGTAACAGGAAAATGTTAAGACAGTATATGTTTAACCTTAATTGCTAGATAAAAGACAGTATTCACCATAGTTTCAAAAACGAATTTTGTTAACACTGTAAAACTGGTTGATGACTTATCGCAACTTAAAAAAAAATCCATATATTTCATTGCAGGTAAACTTTCTGTAAAATGTCTAAATAGGATAGAAATATCATTATGCAAGTTTTTTTTCTATCTTTTTAATGTTATGAAATCTGCATCTGAGGCCGTTTAGATGATGAATAACCGCGAAAATCTCAATATTCAACTTTTCGGATTCCTAAAGCGACCAACCCTGTTATAAAGATTTTGTAAATAATATGCTCTTACAGATACTCCCAAAAAAGATAATTGGAGGAGTGTGTTAACGTTGTCCCCTTTTTAACATTACTTTTAGTACAGTATTTATGTTATAAAAATAAGGAGATGTGGCATGATTGCCAATGAGCCAACTAGCAACCAAAGTTGAAATGAAGTGGATGTAATCAATTATAGGTAATCGTACGGCCTTCAACAAGGAGAAAAAACCCATATCGTATAGTCGGCTATAAAAGGCCATTTCTTAAAATGAAGGTACCGAAAGGTAAAATGCATCAATGCTAATGTTTAGTTAATATAAAGCTGAGTTCATTATCAACAGAGTAATATCCATCTTTAACTATTTAGTATCTTTATCTAAATACCAAATATTTGTATACAATATAACAAAAGAAGAGTCATATGAAAACAACTAAGGAGAATCCATCAATATTTTGAAATATAATTGCATCACTTATACAACATTCAGGAGGTCTTCTTTGTAAAATTAAATTGCTTTCAATATAAATCGTTTAAAAAAAACTTATAAAAGATATTCAATTTACAAAAACCTGAAAATTATCAATATGTATTGCTAAAATTTCGGTAAATTTTTGAGTAATTGTTATTTACATTTGATACTAGATATTTCACGTGATGAACAATGTACTTGCTTAAGGATGTTCGATTGTCATGTTTTGGAATTTTTGTCAAATTTTCTGAATCCTCTGGTCTTATTATCCATTTGAATGCCTTAAAAAATTTTGCCCATTGACCCCCATTTTTCTTTTTATAAATCTTTTACATGTATAATTATAAGCCATCTGTAAAAGTCTTATAAAATCCTTGTTATTTTTTAATTGTTTTTGAGCACTTAAACTTGTCAATGATAAAGCTATGAACAATCAAAAATTTACGATATGATAAGTTGCACTAAATACCCTAGATAACATATTTATATCAAAATATGAAGATATGGTATGATTGCAAATAAGACAGCTAAAATAGTCTGCATGCTTGTTTTTTATTGTTAATTTTTCTTAAATATAAAAACTTTGTTTGTTGTGTTAAATTTCTTGTGGTTTAAATATCAACCAAAATATGTGTATTCCTTTTTAAAGTTACATACTAAATAGTGTTACACTGTTAACGGTGTAAATGTAATCATAAAGATTATTTGAATTCATTTAAATACACAACATTTGTCCAGATGAATTGTCTATGGATGCATATACATGTAAACCACAATCTGTCTAGTATGAGGCAGAAGCAAAACTAAACAAAACAAACAGATTGGCTTTCTGTAATAAGTCATATACTTAATAAAACTCACTTCATAAGCGATCTAATTGAAATAAATAAGTGTCTACAGAAAAATGTACTTCAAGTGTGTTTCAATATCAAAATTGTTATTCAAGGTCGAAAAGCCACTACAAAATATATAAAAATTCCACCGTAATTTACAAAATATGATTAAGTTCTTTTATTAGTACATGCTAAAAAATAAATAAAATGTCCTTCATGAAAACAGCAAATGCTAATATGTGTATTATGATAATATCAAATTAATATTTTTTTTAAATATTCTAAAATTACCTAGAATGTTCACTATGCTCACTGCCTTGCATCATATCAATATACGCAGAATACATGTATGATAAGCAGTCAAATAAGTTGTTTAAATAATAATAAAAAAAAATAATGCCGTGCATCATCACTTAAGATTGAAAGGAAGAATATTAATCAAAAGGTCCATACCCATTATATATAATGAAGAGTGTTTCAAACAATTTTAAAGAGTTCAGCTAACCAATTTGTTTGCTGAAGTTCAAATTTCTACAACTGCTTGGTAAGTTTAAAATTCGCTGATTATATGTTTTACTAACATGAGCAGCACGACGGGTGCCACATGTGGAGCAAGATCTGCTTACCCTACCGAAGCACCTAGATCACCCCCAGTTTTTGGTGGGATTCGTGTTGCTCAGTCTTTAGTTTTCTGTATGTTGTGTTTTGTGTACTAATTTTTGTCTGTTTGTCTTTTTCTTTTTTAGCCATGGCGTTGTCAGTTTATTTTCGACTTATGAGTTTGAATGTCCATCTGGTATATTTCGCCTCTCTTTTATATCTTTCTGGTAATATGATTAATAAAACAGAGAAGGAAGATACCAAAGGGACATTTGAAACTCAAAAATCGAAGAGAAATCGATAACGCCAACACTTGCAAAAACTAAAAAAGATTAACAAACAAACACAAGTCTTAAAAACACAACATACAGAAACTAAAGACTGCGCAACACGAACCTCACCAAAAATCGTGTGCTCTGGAAAGATGAGCAGATCATGTTCATGGTTTGAAGACGTACGGTGATCCATAGTTACAATCATGTCGTTGGGACTTTTGTGACTGTGTGTCTCATCGTCATTCATACGACGTCTCCATGTTTTTACATTGAAGGAGAAATTACATAAAAGTTTTGAAGAAAATCGTTCGCCTTTTTCTTAAACGCTTGAAATATAAAAATATATGTCGTTTATATTTAGTTCCAACGCCATAAAGAGAACCTGCATCATCAATCTTTTAAATGGTATCCCTCAATATCAGATAGACAAAGATAAATGTAAAAACGGAATTAAAGACGATGGCCTAAAGTTTACTTCTCAGTATTGTGGTATCCATTTCAACCATTTAGATTGGAAAACAAAAAAATATATAGAAGTTTGGGGAATATCTGATGGAATAATAAATGATGGAGTTCGTTTATCTGTTCTCCGGCTGTATAATCCCGACAATTTAAAACCGTCAAAAAGTTTACAATATTGGAAAAATATACATCTTCCTGATATTAAGGTAATTATAAGACAGAAAGAGTACTATTACTACATGTACATGCAAAAGTAAGGCTGAAATTATGAATGTAATTTTATTTACTTAAAATGTAATGACATAAGACAAAATACGACTTTACACTCTGAAAGAATCGTTCTTGTACGTTCTTGATTGGTTTCAATTATCTTTATTTTATAACGGTACTTGACGTTACATTCGTTTTTACTTCATAAAGAAAAACATGATTATCTATGGATAGATGAAACTGACAAGGAAGGAAGGTACATACGGTCGATACTTTGTGTGAAATTGCATATTTTTAAAATTTTAATATATTCAATATATGTAAAATATTTCATAGTTCAGGTAAAATATAAAGTTAAATAAAAGATTTCGTTCAAATGTTTAAAGCTACAAGCAAACTGACAATACTATTTTAAACACCCTTCAAATACTTTGTATTTGTTCTGTCAGTTACCCCTCTTGCATGCAAGATGTTAGTTTCAATTACCGTCAAAATAAAAGTTATCTTTTGACAATGTTTGAAGGTATTAGTTACAGATGGTGATGTTGCAACTAGAGGAACTGCTTGCTACTCGCACAATGATCCTCATATGAGAACTTTTGATAAAAAGTATGTATGTTAATGAATAAGTGTACATTTTATTAATGCAAGTCAATGGTTTTCCGACTTTTCATCGTATATGTTGTAAACTGCATACATTGTATAATTTATTAATCTTTTTGACATAAATATCTTGTTTCACATTACAAATGTAACACTGTGGTGCGATGAATACAGATAAATTGTTTTAAATATGAACTTCATGTCAGACGACAATTTGCTTTGTAAAAATAAATAAAAAAAAAAAGATGACGTAGAATTAGGAAACTTATAGATTAAGATCAACTTAACACAGGCTTTTTAATGTGATTTTAATCCAATTACAATATTTGTAACGAAGGACAATAACATAAACAATACCAATTTTTACTGCACCAGATACACATTTCGAAATTTGTGTCTCTTAAGTAAGACAAAATATTTAGCCTAATACAAATATTGAAGAGCTGATACAACTAAAAAGGTTATAATTAAAATCAACCCCAGACAAAAGTTAAGTATGGTAAACATTTACATATTTCGACAGATTTATTTCACATTTGGGATGTCAAAAAAAAAAAGCATTTCAAACCACAAGCACGTGTCTCTGGAAAAGAATTATCTACATACCTTAATATAACATAAGATACCCAACTCGCATTTTTTAGAAATGACACCCAGTCACGAACTTCGTTATATTCCAATTATGTTGTTGTCTATTGCCCTGAAATTAAATATGTCAAAATTTACACTAATTTATCTACAAAATGGTGTATGATACGCCTATTTCTGTTGTCGGAATCATTCGCAGCAGGGCTTCCATGTAAATAAATCGTCTTCCCACATCGAAATAGCAATGTTGAAATCACATTTAGGTACATGCATTTAAATAATTAAGTTATCCCGGTTTCAATCCGATTGGTCAATCTTGTTCAAAAATAACTGTTGTTGACTTTTAAATTTCCTGCTTTAAAGATTTCATGGATCTCAATTTTATATGCAAAGTCAAGAGAGAGTCGAAATGACATTGATAGAATGGGGAAATTTGAGTTTTAAAAGAGAAATACCCCAAATAGCACTTAAAAGATTTTTTATCACAGTATCTTTTACAAATTTACTTTATAGATGATAAGTTGTATTCAGAAAAATGCTAAAACGTTTTTTGTAAATAATTTTTATAATTTATCATTTACTTCGATGTCAACATTACCATTTCGCTGTTAGAGAACGAAATAATTTACGGTCGACCTACTTGGAAGGCCTGCTGCGAATGATTTTAACACCAGAAATTGACGTGTTTCATACCATTTTGTAGAAAATTTAATGTAAAGTTATGACATAACAAGTTTCAGTGGGATTGACAACCGCGGAAAGTTAGCGACCGAGTATCATTTCTTTAAAATGCGAGTTAGGTACTTTGTGTTATATATATTAATGTATATAGATAGAGATTTTTTTTCAAAAACAAGTGTCTGTGCATTAAACTGACAATCAAAGACGTTCCTTTCCATGTATCAACGAGAGCAACAAAGCAGTGATGGGATCAAAGAAGTTGACCGCAACGGTATCTTGGAATAACACAAAATAAACGTCAATAAGACAGCACTCCAGGGGAAAAAACAAGCAAATGCAGTCAAGTGCCACTACTCGTTTATTTCTTCTTTCAGTTTGCTTACAAATATATTAACATATAACATAGAAAAAATTATCCATCGTCATTCATCGTCCATCTCCCTCATGCAAAGCTCTGATTCCTTGCCCAGCTTTGGCTATACATTTTGGTCCTTTTTGGTTTATAGCTCTTCATATTTTTAATAAGCTTTGGATTTTCAAATATTTTGGCCACGAGCATCACTGAAGAGACATTGGTTGTCAAAATGCGCATCTGGTGCAGAAAAATTGTTACCGTTTATGTTATTATAATTAGTTTTCATATTGAACTTCAAGTACTATTATAACTGAATATACATTTATGTTTTCCAAGAACTTATGAGTTACAGATTAGAAACGGGCTTACAGAAGGAGAATACATTTTGTATATGCATAATAGGCTACCATTACAGGTATTTACTTCAACAAAGTACTTGGAATATTCTATCAAATAAATAGAATTAATATATTTTTTTCTATTGAGTAAGCACTGAAGTAACTCTTGGTCTGGTATTTTGAAAATCCTAATAATTATCAATGTATTTTTGATTTATAGCGGGCATTCCTTTAAAGTATGGTGTGCTTTTCTAGGTTTTGTTCTGTTTTACAAAATTTTATTACGCATGTATTATATATAACCTGCTAATCTATATTATGAAATGGTTCAGGTATATATACATGCAAACAATCTAGAGCATGGTTCATTGTAATTCTACTCGTACAATTGCTATTTGTTATATCCGTATACAATCAGTGTGGTAAATGCTGACATTCAGTTTTAAATATATATTCATATTTTTCTGGACTGTATGCAAACATACAAGCCTGAAATCGCAAGTTAAAAAGATGACATCAGGAATTTAGAAAACACCATTGCAACGTATGTTTGTAGCTATAGACAAAATGAAAATACTTATATAACTTTTAGTTTAGTGCTCAGCATACACATGTAATAAGTAAGTATGAAGATATGAAAACACTGTAAAATTCTGTAATCAGTTAACAAATAAATTTTAACTGAAATATCGTACACTAGCATTCAAATTTATCTGAACTTTAAACATGCACATCTGGTTGATAGTAGAAAGTAACTGTCTTCGATTGGTATATGTCGGTGAACGAAAGACATACTCCATAAACGATTTGTGGACAGGTACTAGACATCGTTATATATTACTGATGACAGACCATCCAATCTTTTCTATGCAGCTTTAATTTTGAACCATAATACAAAATTATACAACAGAACTAACAAGCTTTACATCTGCAGACAAAATTATGACTTTTTGACTCGAGATGTTGGAAACTTAACAGCCTGTTGTTTAAAAGTCAAACTTTAAGGTAAAAATTTTCTGTCAAGTTCTTCGTGCCAATAACAAAAGGGCAAAACAAACCTTAAGATATGACAGAAAATATAACATTGATGCGAAAAATCAGCTATTTTTATGTATATTTTAAAATTTTTAGATACCTTCTATTCCCATTAAGTCTATCAATTTCAGATAAATGCATATTACAAGAAATGTTACAGTAACATACTTTGCAATTGTGGAGTTGCTGCAAGAAGTGGAAACAGTTTATTCGTGGCAAACTTTTGTGAAACAATTTATGAAAGTAGGAAAAGAGTAAACCGTTATGTAATCAATAGACATTGTGATGACCAAAATTTAATAGTTACAGAAAGCGGAAGTTCATATACGGTAATAAATTAATTGACAAGTTATATCAAGTGATATGGCATCACATAATAGCAGATTTGAAATTGACTCTTATCTTACCGTAAGACATCACTTAAATCATACATTTTGGTCATGTCTAGCCCTCAAACGTATTGCTAGCCCTCAAACGTATTGCTGGAATGAAAATTGTTATATGCCCCTCTATATTTTCCATCATATATGAAAACCTAGATCTTCCTACCCTCCTGAATCTTATATAAGAATCTTATATAACATACATGTCCTAACAATTGGGGTCACACTGCTCCCCTTGATCAACGAAATATCTCGTTCCTAATTAATGACATCTATTTGGTCAGTGATAAAAGTAACAGACAGAGTAAGGGGTATTTGACATAGTACTACAACCAGGGGTAGTGTAAATACTAAAACAATCTAAAGATCCTTCAAAGTATTATAAATATGGCCCGCTCGTCATGCAATAGTTTAAAAGTAAAATAACAAAAATACCGAACTCCAATGAAAATTCAAAACGAAAAGTCCCTTATTAAATGGCAAAATCAAAAACACGTGCAACATCCCTGCCGCCCTTTGCACTGGTATTACAAATGTACAGATGAAGAACAATTAAAATAAACGTTTTTTTGTTCTTATAAACGAATGAGCAGTGTAGATACACATAACATGTTTATAAAAATAATATACTTATATAAAATAAAAAGATATGACACTGATTCGTTGTCCTTTGTCATGCTTGTATTGATCATCCAATTTAACTTGTAGATAAGATAACCGCCAATAAAAATAATCATATGTGATTTTTACTTCCACATAGAAACTAAAAGTGATGATCGGTTGAAACACAACTAAATTAAGAGGTGATTTTTATTTTTTTTTCAATTATAAATTTATATTTTAATGTATGAAGATTCCTTCAAGTCTGCATATATAGCATATATCGCCCAACTGATAAAATGTTCTAAGCCGGCATTCTATATGAGAGCTACTGTTTACAAGGAAGCTATTACACCTATGATGTTTAATGATAAAGTTGAAATCGTGTCTTCGATAGATTGATGGACGTTATTTTCAGCTCACCTGGCACACAGGGCCAAGCGAACTCTTCTCATTACTTGGCGTCTATCGTGGTTCGTCGTCTTGCGTTAACTATTACAAAAATCTTCTCCTCTGAATGTTACCAAAGTTTGCCACATCATTGGGTTATATTCTTTTTAAAATGTGTCAAATGAACCCGCCTGCAAACCAACATGGCCGTCATAGCGAAAAATAGATCATAGGGGTAAAATATGTATTCTATTATCTTGAAGACCGCTTTAAAAAGAGAAAACTAAGAGAGACAAAAATGGTCAAATGTTGAGATCTGTCTATTGTCTATTTGCATCAAAACTGTCAAAATAAAATTGAGAATGGAAACTGGGAATGTGTCAAAGAGACAACAACCCGACCAAACAGCAAAACAAGACTTCTTAGAGGAGTTATTGCCCTTAAATGACGAATTTTCTTACTTTATTTTTTTTATTTTTGTGCCTATTATCTTCAAAACTATAATAGGTAGAGAGAAGCTGCCACAAAATGATCAGGAAAGACAGGATCTATCAATAAATTCCTGGTAGAAATTTTCAGACGACTCATTAATGGAGTTATTGCCCTTCAATGATGATTTTTTACCTATTTTTTCGTTTTTTACCTAATATTGTCAAAGCTATAATAGATAGATGAATACTTTTAAAAAGCTCAAAATGAAAAACAAGACAAGATCTTTATTCTGGAACCTTAAAAGTCTACAACTTACCTGTTGTGTTTCACAGATTACGCCACTCCACGTCAGTACGACGGCTACAACCTTCCTGTTGTGCCCTACAAGAAACGCCATTCTTCGACGTACAGCGAATTGACAACAACTTGTCTACACATATCCTGACCAGAAAATACAACGAGGCATCGTTCGTGGCTGTTATCTTGACACTACGCAACACAGCTTGAGTGTCCCAGGCAGCAAACCAACATCGTTGAGCCAATATTGGCCACAGTTTAATCTATCTATCCGTTAATTAATTAACATTATGGATCTCAGTCACACGGAGCAGGAAGACTAGGTTCAGCTCCCAGAGGGTGACGCTATTGAAGAACCACAAGAAAATACGTTTGATGACACGCATTTAGATGAAAATCCCGAGACTAGGCGAGTACGTGAACTCATGGGAAAAGGTCAGGGAGCATTCACAACTAAAAATGCGTCCAATGAATCCGCATGTCAACCGACATGGCCGACTTAGCTGAAATAGGTCATAGGGGTAAAATTCAAAATTATTCTATTATCTTGAAGACCGCTTTCAATAGAGAAGACTATGAGAACAAAAACTGTTCAAATGTTGAAATCTGCCTTTTGTCTATTAGCATCAAAACTGTCAAAAGATTTATAGAAGTTATTGTTCTTAAATGACGAATTTGCCTTTTTTTTCATTTTTGTGCCTATCATCTTCAAAACTGTAATAGATAGAGAGAAGCTGCAAAAAAAAAAATTATCAGCAGAAACAGAATTTACCAATAAATATACAGGTAGAAATTTTCAGACGACTCATTAATGGAGTTATTGCCCTTCAATTTTGATTTTTATCTATTTTTCGTTTTTTCCCTAATATTTTAAAAACTATAATAGATAAATAAATACTTTTAAAAAGCTGAAAATGAAAAACCAGACAACATCTTTATTCTGGAACCTCGTTCCTCAATTTGTATACTTTGTTTGATTTTTTTTCACGATCAATTTATGCGACTCTGATCTAGGAGGATTATACATCTTTAAACCGTACAAGAACTTCAAAACATCGTTATAACTGTTACCTGTTCCCTTTCACCGAGGAACAATTCGTAAAGACGTCGTCTTGGACGCAATGTGTGGCTCACCACAGAGTGAATTACTTTCATAACATTGTTTATGAAGCCTTCAAATTGCTCTTCATATATTTGAACCTTTTATTCGTGGAAATTTAACTGTTCTTGAAGGTACAACATTTTCTCGCATTCAACGAACTGTGCTGTCAATTATATTTGATATTTCGTTCATCATAACATTTATTCAGCACATTATAAAATTGTATTTCATTTTGTATTTTCACCTTTTTACCATTTGTAAGATTGGTTTAGGAATAAAGTATCAGCACCTGATAGTCTTTTTTGCTTAAGTCCAATCGTCGGTTAAACTTAATGGTCAGGCCATTACAATCTTCAAATAAGTAAAATGGACAAAATCGTCAGTCGACTCATTTTTAGAGTTATAGCTCTCTAATGACAATTTTTTACCTGTTTTTTTGTTTTGTTTTTGCCTACTATCTTGAAAACTATAATAGATAGATAGACAATTTAAATAGCAAAAAGGATCAACAGGAAAAGATCTACAAGTAAATCAACATGGACAAAATAGTCGGTCGAATCCTTATTGGATTTCTTGCTTTTTTAATGCAATTTATACCTATTTATTTCTGTTTTTGTGTATCATTTTGAAAACTAAAAAAAATAGATAGACACTTTTAAAGACAGACAATTATCAGCAAGATAAGATCTGCAAATAAGTCTAATTTTGCCAAAATCGTTAGAAGACTCTTTATAAGAGTGATTGTCTTTAAATGACGATATGTGTGTTTTGGGCAAAAACTAAAGAAGATAGAGAGAAGATGTTAAATAGAAAAAATGATCAGCAATACAAGATAAACAAAAAAGAGATTTTTGTCATGAATTGTATTCTAGTCCATCTGTGAAGATGCACACATATCTAGGTTAGCGACATAGGCTGGCTCTTTACAGTCTCTAGTTAATTGTTTGACCGCTAAGTAAATATATGTATTATATACAGCTACTTTTTGTTCCACTTATCCACATTCCTTGACTTTCATCGCCACTTCACTACTTTTACGGTCACCATCACGAATTGGTTGACAAATACGATGTGTTTATCTGTGTCTCAACTTAAGGGTGTCTTTTTAATGGCCTTAGACATTGATATATCAGAACAGTCATCTGATCTGTAAATTTATCGATTGTCTCTTATTGCCTATCGTGACTATTAACTGTCTGGATTTCTGCATGCATGCATGGCAGTAAAGACTTTTTTTACTGACGATCCTTGTCTAGCTCTCTCTAGGGTTCATGCAATTCCCATAGTTTTTTTCCATTTTGGTTTATATATTCAAAATGAATTGAGGAGATATTAATACATGTTAACTACAGTTGGGATATCTTTTAACTACTTTTCAGAACTGTCAGAATATGCTGTAAGCCTGTTTTGTTCACCTTAGAACAGTGATACCTAAGAACAGCTTTACAAAAGAAGTGTTCTTAGGTAGGCATGTCGGAATCTATTTTAGGAACGAACTGTCAATTGCTGTTGTATATTACAAAGATCCTATTTCTGTTTAGGGTAGAACTGTATAAATCTGTTCTAAAGTAGAACTGTCCAAATATGTTCCAGGGGAGAATTGTCTGAATCTGTTTTACAGTAGAACAGTTCTATATGACGTAAATTGGAGTAATTTTCTGATTATGACTGAGATTTCATCATTACCATTTCATTTTTTGTGAGTGGCTCAGTATTAGTGTTGGCCTGATTGACAATTGGCATTACACAATCTTATATAATAGCATTAACGGTACCAACTCTACAGCACATTATGTGCATTTCAACAATAAATGTCTCGTCATAAAAAAATGACGAAATTATAAATCAAAAAGGATATCAACAATAGCCAAACCCGTGCAAGGAATCAGTATTAGAGAATTTATAAGAAGTAGTGGATTTGTAAACGATAATCAACGACGACGTTTGTCGCACGTATATTATCGTTCCGAATCCACTACTTATAAATTCTGTAGCTTTTTTAATACCCATTTCTAGAAAAACGAATGTCTGCTTTACGTTTTGGCAATAAATCAACAGAATTTCATAAAGATAATTTGATATTTTGTCTTTTTTAATCTATATTAGTTAAAAATGATTATATCCATACGGTTCACATCTATATTTAGGCATTCGACAAGTTAACAACAGTTGCAATGAGTAGTTTTGTACTGGGAAATTCTCTTTGATATTTGAATTATGAACAGGGGATAGCGCGAACGCAGTCCCCCACACTAAAAAATTGCGTACCCGAGTTGCCCACATTTGGGGCAATCGCAGGCTTCAGCCTAACCGGAGTGCGATGGAAGGGCCTCGACCTGGTGAGACCTCCTTTTTGATGAAGGTGCTCCCCGTACCAGGTAAGTATGTTTGGAAATCTGACATTTGCCTTTTTGAGTTAAACAAGAGAAAATTTAGAAAGAAGTATTCAAACATGTTATAGTCAGCCGATACATCATTTTAAAACATACAATGAAACAATTAGAATTCGCATTTAGGGACATTTGTTTACTTCCAACTGATTGCATTGAAACGCGTTGTTGTATCAATATTTGAATTAAGCTTTTTTGGCAAAATTTTGAAAGGGCCCAAATAAAGTAGGATAACTCTGCTAATTAAAATCGTACTATGTACGTTGAGATCGACATGATGTTTTCCCACGAAATTAATTTAACAATCAATAGTTGTTTAAACATCTGTTTCCGTAACAGGTTGGTTGTGCAATTGTTCAGAGAGCAAATGCAATCATAGCTGTAAAACATTCCGTATAACCAAGATTAAGGAAATTATTAGCTATTATACAACCAAAATTAATTATTTCAACGTGAGGGATCAATTATGCTTTTAGTAGCAGAATGGGGTGTAAGACCCTTTTAACTTTAAATTTCATATATTTCATTTTATGTTTCATCATTACAAATCATTAAAATTGAATAGATTTTTGTATGTATTATATATTTATAAAGACATTTATCAATATACAAAATTTATTAATAAATCATTATCATTCTTGTTTTGAAAAGTTTAAAAATATTAATGACCAAAATTAAGAACCTTTGAAGTTTATATATAAAGTATTTAGCTTTCTTTATGAAATATTCTATGGAAAGACTACCACTGAAAACTTGCCGTATGTGTCAATATGGTTGCATATTTTAAATATATTGTGAAACAGTTCATAAGCTATTTCTATCCAGATTGTAAATATACAAACAGACTCTCCGTTTTTAACAATGAACTTTTTAAATGATGATTGTATTGTTTTATTAGATGAAGATATCCTGCTGTGAATATGTAGTAAAATAAGATGCAAAATTGACGTTTTGAACTGAACATTTGTATTATATAATTGTTTTGGAAATTTGTAAATTGCAGTGATTGTTTTATTAAATAATAAAAAAAAAAAAAAAAAAAAAAAAAAAATAGCCGTATGAAGATAAAAAAAAAACTTGAAGTATAGCCGTGCTAATCCAAATTCTATAAGGTAAGCGCAACTGCCAGAAACTACCGTTTCATATTCCTTGTCGATAAAAATGGAATTAATGTTATTAAGGAAACATTTGGAAAATAAATAATCTGTTTTGTCTGTACCGTTTCCGTTTCATTTAGTTTAGACTATTTTAGCGGTATTACATTTGGCATTCATCTTCAATCAGTCAATAAGCTAGTATTAGCTGTGGTCCGCATCCCACAGATTTATAACTATGTTGATTTTAGAATTTTTATTCAAGCTGCTAATAGCCGTGATCGTTAAGTCGTTGGTTACGAAAGTCATAACGGCGTTATTAATAGTACGAAGCTTGAACCTTGTAGCAGAAATGAAAAAAAAAAAAATTAATTATTTTTTAAAACCATTAGTAGGCATTTGCTATGATGAAAAAGAAAATTAAAAATCGTTGTACGTTAAAAGTGACAAGTGTAATCGTCATATGGATGTTTATTTTATCAAGGAATTATATGTATACAACTTGATTTCATAGTGGCTACAACTATTGTGTAACAGCCACGATTATATAAAGGTTCAGTTCATTATAACGATGTTGAAAATCGATCAATGTTCAAAACCTGACATCAGGAATAAACTCTTATTTTATAATTGAAAAAAAAAAAAAAAAAAAATATTATTCATTTTTCTCTTGTATTGTTTTCATATTTTTTTATATTTCTATATAATTATTCTCAGGAACGTTCAAATGTCGAACATAATCATTCTTAAAAATAGCATCCAATATTAAACAAAAATAAAAATTGAAAAGAACACAAACAAAAACCAAGACATAAGATATATTTCACAAATTACAGAAGCTAATTATCAATAAGACAGAAATCCATTTTATTGACAGTTAAGCGTTTTAACAGTATTATTTAAAGATCGATTTATGTCAGCACTCGTGGCCTAGCGGTATAATAAATAGACTGAAGACTGTAATGGTTTGCGATGAAAATATGCGCTAGTTCGAACCCCTCATATGACACTCGTTTTTGAGAGAATAAAGTATAGTAAGTTAAAAGTTATTTTATAAGATATCTTAAGTTAACTCATTGGTCAGTGGTTTCTTCAAAAAAGAATCTAAAGTTAGAACAATAGACTGAATTCAGAAAAATGGGTTAAGAATGTTTGCTACTCTGTTTAAAAAAAACAAGCTTTTTAAAAGACTGTTCTTAAATGATAGCATATAAATAAAGGAACTAAAAAAGCAGGAAAAAAATGATGGGTCCGTGTGCTTGTTTTCGAGATATAAGCCATTGAAAATTTGGCGGGAAATGATTCTCTCTAGATTTTTCATACTTTTAACATTGGCCGCTCTTTTGTTTCAAAAACTATGAAAAAATAACAAGGATTTTATAAGATTTTCAAATATGGCTTTTTAAATTATATGTAATAAAATTGTGAAAAGAAAAGTAGGTGTTAGTGGGCAAACATTTTTAATGGCAATACATGGATAAAACCAGAGGATTGCGAAATTCTGGCAAAAATTCAAAAACAAGAGGAGCAAACATCCATAAGAGCTACTAACGAGGGAGATTTATTTCTAAATTTAAAATTTTTTTTTTTCAAATTGTGTAGCAGTAAATCTTAATAACACAGTCAACCAGCATTATAATGTATTGCTAGGTATACTTGAATGGTTTAGTATTATTTAAACATTTTTGGATATTCTGATAACGACATGTCATTAAAATTAGAAAAAAAGGAACAGAAAAGATGACGGAAGTAATAATAATCAACAAAACTAAGTAAATGTTAACATGCGAACGATTTCGCGGGATGTCATATAATTTTTTTTTTTAAATAATAAGGATAAAATTAAAATATCAATAAACAGATCAATAAAAAGAGCCCGATAACAGTTACTTTTCACGTTTTAACTAGTAACACCTGTCAATCAGGCAAAGGTGGATCGCATTAATGTTCACGCGGTTATTTATTGAGACTCTTCAACAGACAATTATTTGAATGTACAAATGCAGTGAACGAGACTATTAAATAGGATTTAAAAAAAACAGTTCTCATAAAAACTGTTATTTAGCGAGCATTTTTATTACATGATCCGAGATAACTAATGACGAATAATTTTAGCTACATTAATTTGTAATATAGCACGAACACTTCTAAACTAGACGGTGATTAATATCCTGGAAGTCATTCTTGATTTGAAAAAATAAATTAATGTCCGGATGTTTTATTTATCAAACGGCGTAGTCTGGGTTATTATTATTAAAACGCCTATGTGCATAATTCCATCAAATCGTTAGCTATAGGTTCGATATAATTTTGAAAGTTTAAATATGTGTGGACGAGACGCACGTCTGGCGTATTAAATTTTAAACCTAGTACCTTTTGTTAGCTATTATTCGTGTGTTTCTTTGTCCTATATGTTCTCCCATTTATTTGTATTGTAGTCATGTCATGCAATGTTGTCATTTTAGTGTTATATTTTACATTGCCATAAAAGCGGGAGGTTTGGCATGCCACAAAACTAGGTTCAACCCACCTTTTATTTCTTAAAATGTCCTGTACCAAGTCAGGAAAATGGCCATTGTTATATTATAGTTCGTTTCTGTGTGTGTTACATTTTAATGTTGTGTTTTTGATGTGTCGTTGTTTTTCTCTTATATTTGATGCATTTCCCTCAGTTTTAGTTTGTAACCCGGATTTGTTTTTATCTTTATCGATTCATGAGTTTCGAACAGCGGTATACTACTGTTGCCTTTATTTACCCTTCCGTAGCAACTGAGTAAATTTCTAGTTTTTATGGCGATCGTTTTGCTTTTGATTAAGTTTTCGATGTTATATTTCCTTTTGCAATGTTTAATTTGAATCCCTACTCTCCATAATACTACGTGTCAATTAACGTATTCACATGACTATGTACTGGTGGTTTATATATTTGGTAATGTATACAAACATTAACGCGGTACAAATTTTACTGCATCCGATGCGCATTTTGATAATTAATGTCTTACTAGTGATGGTTGAGGCCAAAATATTTGAAAATCCCAAACTTAGTATAAGGATACACAATCCAGCAGTCAATAATGCTTTATCCCCATTATTAAAAAAAATCAATGCATTTCAATAGAAACAATAAAAGCATCTGAGTACAGTTGCGGTTTATTGGGCATATTTTAGTAAAACCATATATTTCTGTCTAATGTTAATGTGGGCTGTGCTGTTTTTTAGTCTCTTTCAATTCTTATTTCTGAAAAGCTGAAACTACTATAGTTTGTGACCATGAAAGTAAATATATGTACAGCAAGATGGCAGTTCTCTGTATTTTAAACTGTGATTTGCTGTTTTAGATGATTTCCGTGTTATTGACATTCTTTAAAGTTTAATGAAACTCACTGTATGTCTTGTTTTTTTTTTATTTTCTTTCGCGTAAGCTTTTTATCATGATTTGATGACAACATGTGGAGTTCAATGTTCAATGTGTATTAGTTTCGCTCGTTGGGAGAGAAAAGCAAAAAACAATCACTGTTGTATTAGGGTGTATACGATATAAATTTGATTGACTGACAGAATATATACTAAATAAATACGAGTACTACAACAACAAATTCACATTATTCAGAGAAAATAAAAAAAGGTAAATAAGTTACGTACAATCGAATATGCTAAAATATGGAAGGTTTTGACTGTTTTTTTGTGAATTATTCGAATGGTTACTGTGAATGCGTTTTTTTTTTTTTTTTAATTTAAAGTACCATCTCAAAACAATAATGATTGGTGTTGGTCTTTTTGCTTTGGATTCAGAAGAAAAATACTTGAAATGAGATGAATATATTTGTCGTATCAAAATTCAGTTCGTGTAATTTTTTTGATAGCAAAAAAAATGACGATTCTTTTCTTTAAGCATATGTTAAAGATATTCATTTCTTATTTTAGCGTATAGATATTTATATACGTCTGGAGTAATTCGGTTTCCTCACGTATATATCTTTCGATTTCGCGCCGTTCTCTCCTCGAGAAAAATTCACTGATCTTTTGTGGCTAAACATGTTTGTATTTGTAGATTTCCTACCATTTATTCGGAGCTTTGGAGACCATGCTTTACAAAAATTTCATAATTTATTATTAAACTGATCAGTGCAATTTCTAACCCAGAAACTGAACAGTGCAATTTCTCATCCCACATTGCTTTTTGTTTTATTTACACATTATTAAGACAATTTTTATGTTCGTATGAGCATAGCGAAGTAGAACACACATGTAAACTATATAATGTCTACAACCAGGATAAAAATTCATTTCCTTACAGGTAATTCTTCCCACAGGAACAAAGATTACCTTTTCACATGGAAGAATTTCGAACTTCTACGGAATTAACGGAATAAACATTATTCCATCAGTCCTAGACAAGGGGTTTACTACTGGACTTTGTGGAAAATATAATGGAGATATTAAAGATGATTTGACGCCACGCAATTCAGTCCTTCCAGCAGATGTGAAGACTTTTGCAGAATCATGGCAGTGTGTATACAATTGCTATATGTAGAATTTATCTTTTATCTGATTAAAATGATGTTGGTAAAATCCGGTTACATTACAGGAAAAAAAAAAACGAGTATTATTGCAAAATTTATCACCCATGAGTTTGAGAATGACTGAATTTTATAAATATATATTAAGTACATTTCAGATGTAAACAGAATATTAGGGTAAAAATATTAGAATAAGGTGTGTATTTGTTGCTTAATATATTTCCTCTCAGCTTTTAGAAATATTGTTTTACAAAACTTACTTGCACGGAACAGTAATCTGGACCTCTTGTCCTGAATATGATTGAAATATGTACCCAAATACGTTAAGCAAACAACAATCAATTAATCTATCCATCTAAATTCCGATTTCTAATTCTATATCAAACCAGTCTAAGATCTTTAATTGTATAAGCTTTAAATTATATGTATCAAACATTAAATATTTTAGAGTGAAAGGTCCCACACACGATGACACCCTTTTTAATCCAGACGGAAAATTAAAAGATCCTGTATATCACGGACAACAGTACTGTAATTGTAAAGTTCCCAATGACGTATATCCTCATGGTGAAGCTATATTTACCTGTGACTGGACCAAGGCAACTGAAACATGTAGACAAGCAACTACAAAATCTAGTGTTTTCACTGCGTCATGCACGAATAAAGCATTACGCAATAAGAGAGGAGCATCGTTAAACGACCAGTTAAAAAGGGAAAAAAGAGGATCAGACCTGATAGAAGATGACGAAAAACCCCCAATGTTTATAATGACTGAAGAACAAGGTGACCAAGGAATAGTACGTAACTTATTTGTTTACAACGCTTGGAAAATAATAATATTTTCGTGTGTTATAATACCAGATTTGTGTTATTAAAAACTAGGCTTTATTTAAAAGGATCTAGCAATATTCAATTTTCTGAAATTTATCGAAATCGAATAATGAAACTTTATTCGTGGTTATCAGTGACGCTTGAATTAAAAAAAATTAAAATGCCAAATAAAGTACGCAGTTGAAGAGCGTTTAGGACCCGAAATTTCAAAAGGTTACGCCAAATACAGCTTAGTTAATCTATTCCTGGGGTAGAAAATCATTAGTAATTTGAGAAAAAAAGTTTTTTTTAACAGTTGATTTATAATAATCACCATGTTAACATCGAACATATTATGGAACTATTGAACAAATTAATGATAATGCTATGTTTGTGTCAAATAAACTTCTATCAGTTGTTTCAAAGAGACAAATACTGATATCTTGTAATGACAATACATTTTACTGGCCTACTGTGGTCAGGTAAGATAATATTGCGAAATTATAAAATTGGTGCATAAAGTTGAAGATATAAAAACAAACTCATGAAGTTGATTAATAACTCTCAACATTTAAACAAAATCAATGATGACTAATGCTAACATTAAATGGTAAATATAATCATCGACTGACTGACAACAAATAAAGGGTAAAGAAAAGTGTACTCCTTAAATCGATGGTAAAAAAAATATAACCAGAGACCGACCTTTAAGATTACGTACATGATATGCCCAAAAGCAACACCTCATTTACAAACATTGCCTCAGGTAATACACAAATAATATAAAATTATAAAGAATGTGCCCTTCCTTTCACAACAATATTCAAAATCATGAATATGTGTTAAAATTTTTTAAATCAATACAGGAAATTAATGGAAAAAGTTTAAAACCTGAATCAAATATTAAAATTTAATATCATTAGTGTAGATAATAATTTTTATAACAACTTCTAAGTTAACATGTTATATTGAAGACAGAAAAACAACTGTCAAGGGATTCTGCAACTAAGGGTAGTTGTTGATCCATTTGTTCACTCGAGTCAGTCATCGTATCTAGAAAAGGCAACGTGCAAATACATATGATTTACAATCTAGCATTTCTCATGCATGCATAAAAGTGGCAATAAGACTATGGGTTTTGTGAATATGTTTCTTAGCTTAAAACTTTGGATATTAAAAGGTTCAGAAATTTTAGATACCGACAGAAACTTGGCAGAACGGTTGGACTGAGATTACTGCAAGGAAGCATTGCACTGAAAAATTTCGAAGTGCACCAGCCTTTTGTCCTTGTTCAAAGCATGTTCCGTCAGTAGAGAGCAGCTCCTATATTGAGTCTTGTATACTAGATATAAAAGTAAGTGCTTTAAAACTTGACAACAGTTAAAACAAAATAATATTTGCAAACCAAGAAATAAATATATATGGATCAAGAGTAGGTTTTTCAAAAACTATTAACTTTAATTTAAACAATATTTCATTTTTCAAAAGTGCACAAATTACAATTATACAATATAAATACAGTGATTCGGAAACAAGAACAACTTATATAAATCCGTCTCCTTTAACAAAATGACAACATTGAGAGCATAGTGTAAAGAAACTTGCTATAATATAATTTTCAATTTACATTATATGTTTATTCTGTGGTTTACCCCGTACTCAGAAGTCAGTTTGATAGAAATATGTATTCAACTCTTTTCTAATTGAGGGCTTAATTGTAGCTGTGAATATGATATGTATATATTTCACAAAATAAAGTTTTATTACAAACTTTCAAAATCTAAATCGATATAAAAACCAAAATATTTTTAAGAACCAAATCTCCCTGTCTACAAAATAAAATTTGTACAACTTTGAAAATATTTTCGTTTTTCTCATCACTGATAAGTTCGCTACCTGATAATAATTCTTGTATATTAACATTTCCTGGTAGTGTGGAAATGGTTTGTGTCCTAATGAGTCTATAATTATGACATTCTAGCAGATAGTGTTTGCTGCTTTAAACTTGTAGACATATACAGCATGTACAGAGGCTGGAATGAACATTGTTTTTCATGTTTAAGCCACTACAGTTCAAGCGGAGTCTGGCGTGAAGTATTCGGCCTTTTCTACAACCAGTATCATAATATGAAGGGACTTTCTTAATATCACGATTTGAATAATTTTAAAGTGTGATTTTTGATGGATTGCCTCTTACATCTTGTGGAAGGCTCTTCCATTCACGAATAACAGATGGTAGGTAGGAATTTTGATAAAAAGAAGTTCAACACATTTCATGTTTTGAATATTAAATGCCCTTCTAGTATTATTGTTATAAATTTGGTAAAGTTGTTAAGGTACGAGACTGCAAAGATAATTAGGAAAGGGGGACGAAAGATACCAGAGGGACAGTCAACTTGTTCATGAAACATTTCGTGAAATTTTATGTCTGGATCTTCTTTCAGTAGAGATTTCCAATAAAATGACATACGTACGTAACTCGACGTACGGACCTAATCTCACTGGTTATTGCCAATCACTGAATTTTGTTAAATACGTCGCTCAAGTTTAAACCAAGTAATCCAAGACTATTAAAACCATACACTGGAAGTTTCGTCCATATCAAATAATTTTTACGGGATATAAAATGAAAGAAATCAGGTATTTTTTATATATCACGTGGTTCTCCAGATTCCCGCCTGAATTTTCCCTGACATAAGATCACGTGAAGACACGTATCGCTTACCTATTATACGATCGATTTGAGTTATCTTTCATGGTTTTGATAATGAGATTTTTTTTCAATACACATTGCAGATGAACGTTCCATTATTCTATATTTAAAATGCAAATGTTTTCGATATCCGATGTTCTATCTTCTTTCTTTATCCATTTATTTATATTTTGTTCGGAAAATATGTTTTAGAAGGATATTTTGCTGACAAGTTCAGAAATGTCGAAATCTTTGTTTGTCAGGATTTGTCGATGATTGATTAAAATTGAAAATTGAGATAAAACTATGACTTCAATTCATTACTAAGTAAAAGTATTTTCCATTTGTTATAAAATTAATAGATAAAAATTTCCTATAGAAGTTGTATTTTAGAAGGTGTGCTCGATTAAGGATTGATCTGTGTTGTCTTGTTTAACAAAAAAAGTAAAATCACAAAAATACTGAACTCCAAGGAAAATTCAAAAAGGAAAGTCCCTAATCAAATGGCAAAATCAAAAGCTAAAACACATCGAACGAATGGATAACAACTGTCATATTCTTGACTTGGTACAGGCATTTTCTTATGTAGAAAATGATGGATTGAACCTGGTTTTAAAGCTAGCTAAACCTCTCACTTGTATGACAGTCGCATATAATTCCTCAGTTTATTGACAGTTTAAAATGCTATACAAGTCCAAATACAAAAGACATTTCCAGGAAAATATTTTATATCCCTCGAAGTGCCTTCACTTATAGTATTTCATCCATTTATTGATAAACAATTTATAGAGGGTCACCGATTATTTTTAACTGCATAAATCATTGTAGTGCATGTGTCATAAATTAGAAACATAGAAAAAAAAGATGATATGATTTCGATGCGCAATGCAGTCCAATATCACGCTAATGTTTTCCTTTTCGGTGTTTTTATTCCCAATGCAGTGTAGAAGATCACGACTTTGCGCAACGCTTAAATATAAGTATCAGCAGGATGTTGGACAATAAGTGTTCATTGCATAGTAGTTTGAATATGCATATTCAGGATGAGAAAATGAAAATGAACCCGCCTTTGTACTAGACCTACACGCTGGTTCAAATTTTTTTACATGCTAGTTCACAAGTCCACAGGATAACATGAAACTCTACCAAGACACATAATTCTGACTCCGAACCAGGGATGCAGCCAATCTTTGATTTGAACCAGCCGAATATCGAACCCAGGACCTCCCGCACCCGAGGCGAGCAAGGTACTTCAGGACCACAGAGGTGGTATGAATATTGAAGATACACATACAAGTACATGTGTGCCCCTGACATTATCACATTTCCATGTTCAGAAAACCACTTAATTAAGGTGAAACCCTTATTTGGTATATAATTTTAAAAGTTTTAAAATTGGAATGGGACGGATGAACGGACGGAAAACAGACAAGAAAATATAATAACCCTTGGTTATCATAAAAGAGAGGCAAATGATACCAAAGGGACATTCAAACTCATAAGTCGAAAATAAACTGACAACGCTATGGCTAAAAAAATAAAAGACAAACAACAGTACACAAAACACAACATAGAAAACCAAAGACTGAGCAACACGAATCCCACCAAAAGCTGTGGGTGATCTCAGATGCTCCGGAAGGGTAAGCAGATCCTGCTCCACATAAGTTGGTAATGAAAATAAAAGAATCCTACTCAACAAAACTTCAACAAAAAATTTCATACATGTCTATGTCCGTTTATCAGACGTATTTGTTTAAGTTGCACTCCAAACATTTCATAAAAACAATTTGTGAGCAATGACGTTAAATTTTACCAATGCATCTTTACAAAAAAGAAGGAAACAAAATACTGATTTAGTAAGTGTAATCATGTTTTTCTTGAAGATGCATTCCAATAAATTCCATATTCCATTTTATTAAATTCTACGGAAAGATGATAAAGTGCTATCAGATAGACGCATCTGTTATCTATATTTTTGAGTCGGACAAAAGTATCTTGAAATGAATTATAGAATTATGCTTAAAAAAGAAGTTAGTCGTGTACACCTTTTACATTCCGGCGTGTTTGAAACTCTTGTTTAAACATCATAACCTATAAATCAAAAATGAGAATATCATCTCGCTTCAGATTTCATTATTTTTATTATTTCAATCTTAATTTTTAGTTTAGAGGTTTTGAAAATTCCTCAAGTGAAATGACCAACTAATGATCGGTGCATTTGATTCCGGTAACTGGATTATTTGTTCCCTGAAAGGTCGTTGTCAATAAAATCTTCCAGAATTTGTTAACAAAATAAGTGAAGATTTGAAATAGCAGATTGGGTTAATTTTTGAATAACATCTGTTCCAACATAATATGTGTATTCAACGAGCAAAAAAAAATCATGCAGTAATGCTTCAATGCAATAGGTCGAGATACGTTCAGATACGTTGGTTATGTAGAGTAATGTCATTTTATTGGAAATCTCTAATAAGAGGTACCAACACAGTATCATAATGAAGTTTAGTTTTAGAACAAAGTTTGGTGGCTCCTGTGACAATACGAGCCGCCTCTATTTGGATGCTTTCTAGTTTGTCCTTCAAATAAATTGGTATATTATCCCACACAGTATCCGCATATTCGAGAATAGGCCCGATGAAACTGGTATAATTAACTTGCAGATGATTACGTGATAACATAAATTTTAAGTTTCTCATGAGATTTAAGCGCGGCATAGGTTTATCAATTATAATATAATTCACATGGCTTTCCCAACAACCGTTTTCTTGAAAAAATTAAGCCTAAATGTTTATGTTTTTCAACCTCTTGTATAATCGTATCATTCATATATATTGGTGGGTTATGGGGTTTTACTATTTTTCTAGATATGGTCATGGTTTCGGTTTTTCTTGGATTAAAATTAACGAGCCATTTTTGAGACCATAGGTGAATTTTTTCTATATCTGAGATCATTAATTCAGCCGTAGCATACTGGTCCTCAAGAACTATATATAATGATTTATCGTCAGCGAAAAGTCTTATATTGCATGATATGTCACACACAATATCATTTATAAATAATAAGATTAATACATAGCCTAAAATTGAGTCCTAGGGAGAACCTGTTTTTACAATGTTTAATACTAGAAATATCAGAGGTCTGTCCTACTGTGACAATTATTTGTCTTCGCTTGGATAAATAAATTTTTAACCATTTCAGGTGGTCCCTTTTTATTCCATATGTTTTAGTTTATGAAGGAGACCTTCATGCCAGACCCGGTCGAACGCTTTACTGATATCACAAAACACAACTCTGATTTCTTTCCAGAGTCAACGGCTTTATCAGTAACGTGGGTGATATAAATAAGTTGATTAACAGTGCTATCTCAAGATATAAAACCTAATTGTTACTGCGTAATTATCTTATAGCTGGAAGGAAAGTAAAAACAATATTTAAAAATACATTTTCCCGTTTTTTTTTTTTTTTTTAGCTTTTGTGTGCGAACGTTTCCGTTTACGAGTTTTCTCCTTATAAATGACATCATCCAAGCAGGATCTTTCGTGCGAACAACAATCAATTCACTAGGTATACACTTGTTAGCAGCATCTAGTATTTTGTGTGTCAAATTGGAGACTGCATCGTGAAAGTTTGTAAAAAGTAATGTATCCAAGGCTACTTGTCTTAACTTCTCACAGTAGCGATCATAGTGCCCTTTTCAAAATCGTAAACTTTACGTTTGAATTAAGTGTATTTCGTTTCATGCAAATTAAGTATTAAATTTACTGGAAAATGTAACCTAGTATTTACTTCCAAAATATTTTCACTCACTTCGTGATATGCTAAAATATGGATATTATTAACTATAAGGGGGTCGAGGAGTGATTAGAAATGTTCACATTGAAATGTTGGCTCAGAAATTGCTTGGTGCATACCATTACCTAATATATTATTTTTTCAAACTATTACGCTTGGCCAGGAGTAAGTTTTGTTGAAGTCACACAATACTTTCTATGCCTCTATTTATTGCGTTTTCGAATGATTGACTTATTTGATTCCAAATATGATATGGTGATTCCGGAGGTCGATACAATAATAGCCAAACAATAATTTAAATCTATGACAAGGGCCGATTTCAACTTCCCAATTATCAATTTCCCATTTCTCAGCAGTAACATAACCTCTGCCCAATCGTGTGGTGTTTACATATCTCAGTTGATACGCTATGCTCGTGCATGTTCACATTATACGGACTTCATATACAGGAGTGTGCTCCTTACGCAGAAACTGCTCCAACAGATCTAGAGTAATGAGGAGGAAAGATTAAAAATGACACTCCGTAAATTTTATGGACACCATCACGAATTTGTTGATCTATCCGATGTGTCTGTGTCTAAACTAACTAATGACATTTTTACCACTTCTTAGATTGTGGTATACCATTTACGTCGTCTGGTCTGCTAAGTACAGAACGTGACCTATTCCCGAATAGGACTTTTTTGCCGAGTGTTAATTCGCATTGCTATTAAACGTGTCTCGGTATTTGTACATCCAACATATATGTATTTAGTTATGATGTTTTTTGTGTAAGTCTTGTTAGATATTGTTTTATAGCTTATCGTTTGTGGTTTGAATTCTATTTTTATTTTCTATATGTATGTAAAAGTAAAGATAATTAATCAATTAGTTCATTTATATGATTTTTGGGTTAAAGCAACTATATGCACAGGATTTATTTGTTTTACACAGTTTTGATTTTGAAGAAAACCAACATGGTTAGAATATACAAATAATTGCACCATTACTAGCACAATTCTATATTAATATCCTTGTAATGTTTAGAAAATACATAAAATAACACCATTACAAACTTAATCCCAATTTTATATTCTATTTTTAGAAATTTACCTGTGATGTCACTTTTTGTGGCGTTGATGCACATTTCATAATTCTATTGTGGTGTGCGGGTGTACTGTCGTATGGGAGGTGTCCGTTGTTATTCTGTGGTATACATGTTGTGAAGTACTATTATATTCTTTATTTATGTATTTATCTGTCCTGAGTGTTCTTGCGTTTGTTTGTAATGTATTCCTGTCACGTAGTGTTGTCATTTTAGCAGTGTTTTTAATATTGCCATATAAGCGAGAGGTTTGGCTAGCCATAAAACCAGGTTCAGCCCACCATTGTTTCTTTAAATATCCTGTACTAAGTCAGGAATATGGCAGCTGTTATCAAATAATCCGTTTCTATGACTGTTGGCGTTTGAATTTGTAGCAGTTCAGTGTTAATGTTGGTCCGTTGTTTTCCTCTTATAGTTGATGTGTTTCCCTCGGTTTTGGTTTGTGACCCGGATTTGTTTTCGCTTAATCGAGTTATAACTATTGAACAGCGGTATACTGGTGTTGCCTTTATTTACGATCCTTAACTACTACTTCAACCCATGAGCATTCTTACTTGGGATATTTTGTTTTAGATACATCATGACTCCCCCTCCCAATCTATCACATTCTCTGTCATTACGATAGGGAGCCTTAAAGTTTGATAATGCAACTATATTGTCGGATATATAAACTTTAACCAAGATTCTGTTCCCTTGATTATATCTCTATCCCCACGCTCTGCCTCCAAAATATCGAGTTTGAATATTAATGCAGGTAAATGTAATCAAATCGCGAGGATCTAAATTCGAAACTGAATCATTTAGGCTAACATCATATGTAATTGATGGTCCAGGATTTGTTTCAATATCATCAGAAATCAAGATAATATAAACGACAAATATTATATAACAGATAAACTCTGTTGTCAGAAAAGGGTATCTCGATACATCTTTATACACAGTGGAAGTTAAACGTGTACTTGACAATGGTATTTTGGGGAAATTTATCTAATTAAAATATTACAGTACATAATAAAGCTATTGTGATCCCTAAATCTCTATATCTAAGCAATAATAGTAAAACAAATAACGGTATTCATGTCAGTACATTTTTTACTATAACTAGTTATATCAATAGACATATAGAATCTTAAGAAACAGAATACAAAGTGGAAGGTTGGGACGTCAACAATATTATGAACAAATTCAAACAGACATAAAGCATGTCAAACCACAGAACAGGCATATAAAACAAAATATAATAAACAAAACCAGATTAACATATATACACACATTGATTAGTTGTTGGTTAAGGCCTTCCAGTGTGACTTTTATTTAAAATTTAAATTAGTATAGGATCTTCCTTATGTTTTCAGTTTATATGGACAACAAAAGCAGTTTTCATTTTGAATCAGTACGGACAAAAAATTTAATGCAATATATCTGTAAATAAGTTTAAAAAAAACAACAAACAATAGATTAAAAGAAAAAAAGAAAAAAATAATCTTAATGATTTGCTTCAAGTCAAAATAGATACATCGAGGAATGCAGCAATATTTAAAGCTTAATCTAGTATTTTTTTTTTCATCTCGAAATAGCGTAGTATTCAAGTTATAAAAAGTTCTTTTTAAACGCTTTTTTTAATGTTTTATCAGTACCTTAAACCTTTTGATGCGTAAAACTGCTCCCAACCTTTTCGACGGGTAAACTGAGAATGAATTATTAAGATTTATTTTGAACTTATCAAAATAAACTGAACATTCTATTTTTTTTTTTTTTTTTTTTCATGATTTTTTTTTGTGTATGTGGTTTATTCCTCCCAATATTTTGTTTAATTTTTATATCTGCCGCCAAGACTTTTTATCCCGATTTTGCAATCAAGCGTTAAGCTACATGTATATTTTTATTTTTCTCTGAAGGTTATTTCATTTATACTAATTATGCGCGCAAAAATAGGTTTCATATTAGTTTTCTTTTTCAGTTTACTATCTTTCATCTACGACGTATCTAAAATATAACGCAAAAAAAAAATTGTTAGCGATTGAGAACTTATATTTTGCCAATATAACTATATTTGTGAGGAATCAATTTATACTTTTTATACTATTTTAATATGAAAATTTATATCATTTCTATGATGTCCATTTGTTTTACAACTAGAATGAAATATTTCAAATGCCTTATGACCAAAGTTCATCATAACCTGATCCGATATTTGATACTGTGGATTCATTATTATTCGTTGGATACCAATTTTCGTGGATTTCATGGGTACAGGTGAACCACGAAATTAAATTTTCAACGAATGACACATTTTCTATAGGCTTGTATGCAGATTTCGGCAAAACCACGAAATTAAATATCCACGAACAGGTAAGTTTTCCTTAATCTACGAAAATTGGTAACCACGAACATAAATGAATCTACAGTAGTTAAAACTTGAATGGTACTTTAAGCATCCCCTTAAGATGCAAAAATAGTAGTTTATTATATAGCATTTTACTGATTAAAATTGACAATTTTATCATTTATTCATTCAATAGACATTGAGAGATCGGTGCCATTTTAGCGGTTTTTGGTTTTCTTTTGTGATGTATTAATAATGCTAAGGAGGAGTTTCAATCCATCCGCTCGAACGAAAGAGAAAACCTTTCAAAGAATTTCTTAGTTTATATGTACCTATATATTGTCTTACTCTAGTTAAAATGTAACAAAGGTTGTATCAATAAAAAGCTTCATCCAACCTTCATTATCCGTTTTCCTTTATTGACAATCATGAAAATGAAGTTGCTGCTTTGGATCCTCGGACCATGCCAAGGATGAAAAGATTCCGAAAATCTTTTCGACAAAATTAATATCTTTCCCGTGCCTAATTGGAATTTAAACTGTATTGACATCGAAAGATCAGGAAAGTTCAAGTTTCTATTCCTTTAAAGAGTGATAGTGCTATAAAATCATCATTATACATTTTGTTTATTCTTTTTTTTTCTCTAAAAATTGATTTACAATAAAGACAAAATTGTCATATATCTAATTAGACAGCAAGATATTAGGTCACAAAATGATTACCAGCGTTTCTTTTTGCTCATTCTTACTGTTTGAAATATAATTGCATTCTTCTAGCCTTAACAAAATCAATTAAATAAATATTTTTGAATTAGAATACTTACATATGAAACCAGATTGTGGCGGCAGGTTGGATATTGAAAATCGAATACCGAATATCGAATCATGAATCGACTGATAACTCCACATACATAAAATATGTATGCAAATTAAAATTTAGAAAAATTCTAACAAATAAATGAAACAATACAAGGCAATTTATTTTTCATACATAATTTAAATGGATACACTGACCAAAGACAAAAAACCCTCAATACTTTCCGTGTAACTATGTAGTTTTTCCATTAAAATTTAGATTTAACACACAAACACGCAAATTTTATAACAAAACTTCCGAATGCACCTGAAATAATAATTATACTTAAAAACTAATAACTTGAAACATAAAGATAACATTACAGAATAAATGTCCAATTCCTTTTCTTATATTAGAATACTTTATTTCTACTATAAAAATAGTTCCAATTTGAACATAATTAATTTTCCCCTTTGTCAAAAAACACCATATTTTCTCACCTAGCAACTGTTTTCTTAACTATTTGCTTTTGCGTTGCATATGCACATTTTTTATTGGATAATACAATAGTTTTTCCATTGTTTATATTTTATAAGAAAAATCTGGCTCCAACTTGTGTATCGTTAGTTTTGTTGACACGTATTTATGTTTTGAAGATATGTGCACTCGATATAAAACTTGTATGATGAAGAAATAACTTGGGAATAATATAAGGGTGTGTGGTTATTTATCGGTTCTGCAGGAAAATGAAGGAAAAAAAAAACAAGAAACGCTACATTAATACAACTGAAACTAAATTGATTGCTATTGGATTCTGTTCATAATTGGTTATAGTTTTATGGAAGTCGGATTTAGGAAAATTGAATTCCCACCTATATCTTTTAAATGCTATTTTTGGAACTCACATATGTATGAATTTAAACTTTACCTGTCATATTAATATGCCATATTGTTCAACCATATAGATATGATAATGATGGTAGAGATAATCGCAAAGACGTTTCAGCAATGTTTATATGTATAGCATATAACATATGATTTATCGATATTTTGTACTGCATTAACCAGTTAAATCATCCTGCATTTTTGAATAAACTCCAGAATAAATAACGATCAAAGAAATCTGTAAGAACTAATTAGGCATAACAATTAGTTTATATTTTAGGCTTCAGGAAGTGACACCTGGCTAAGGGCAACTATTGATAACTTTGCAAATGCCTGTAAACAAGAAGCACTAAGAACTGAAATTTTCAGTAAAACAAACAGTACAAACTCGACTGGTAGTGAAAAATCTATACTATCGATCATTGAAGAGACAACTTGTCCTGGAAACTGTTCTGGTAACGGAATATGTTCAGAAGGTAAAACAGTTTAACTAGACAACTATAAACAATATTATTTTCTAATGTCAATAATGTATTTGTTCTTGTGTGATACATTTGTTTACAAAATTAATCATATGACTTTATGATCATTTTGAGAAAATGATATTTATCGATTAAGCATGACATGATATGGTATTGACAGTTATTTTCCGTAGTCAATGTTACTTGTTGTTGTGAAAAAGTTAAACACTCACTATCTTGCATCAATAACAATTCTCATAAAGAACAAAAGAAACAATACACCGAAGTCATTTACTGAATACGTTTCTGACATTGAACAGCAATCCATTTGTAACAAATCGTACACAGACTCGGTGAAATCTAATATTCAGTCTGAAACCAAATCATATTAATGCAATTTAGACTTCATTTAAAAAAATATATTTATATTGTATAACTTAGATATTGTTAATATATGTTGCTGTATCCAGATGGTATCTTCCGCCTCTTTGTGAGACTACAGTTTAAAAGAATATTAGACTTATTATAAACATTCATTAATAAGTTAGTTGTTCTATGCATGTGATTAAACAACTAAATTTTAGTAAACATTACAATAGTAGAATACAAAAAATGAATGTGACAAAATCGTGCATAAAAGAAACATTAACCTAAATGGGGATATTTTGGTGTTATAATCATGAATACTTTGGTATTTTTAAACAAAAGAGCAGACGTTAATTTTCGGTTTTGGTTAATTCAGTATTTTCTTTTTTGTCATTGTGTAATATCAAAATACAAAAGTATCACTAGGACAAAGAACTTAAGATAAAAAGTACAAATGAAGAAATGGTTAACATTAGGAAAAAATAAATAAGATAAAATCAAGATGATAATTTGGCCATAAAGCTCCTCAACGGTTCTTATACATCCTTGGCTTTCGAATATTTTTTAGCGTTCCTGATGAAGATAAATCCAGAAAAAAACGTTTTCAACCACATGCAATTTATAAAGTGTTGGTTCCATTGTTTAGCTGTTATGATTTAAAAAAAAAAATGATTGCATTTTTTTTAAGTTTACACGTTCCTTATACAAACTCACAATACATACCAGGATTGACATTTTGTACGCCAGCCGCGCGTTTCGTCTTAGAAGACTCATCAGTGACGATCGAATAAAAAATTACAAAAAGGTCAAAGAAAGAACGAAGTTGAAGAGCACAAGTGATGTTACAATAATGTATTGATCTAGACAGAAATCAAGTTAGATGGACCCTAAGAGTATATTACAATCGATTTGATGTAATGATCCTGTACATATAATTTATTTTGTTCAATTTATTTGAATTGTATAATACTACAGATTCTAACTTTATTGTTTGAATACATTCATTATTATGAATTTTTACTTATAATTATCGAAATTATTGCATTGATCTTTTTGAAGAAGGTTTTATGTTAATGTGTTTAATTTGTGCATTCTATCTTAGGCGCCAAAAAAAAAAAACGAAATTCAGGGTAAAACAATCAGTTCTGTAACAGCACTTCCTTCTCAAATCCGAAACTAGTTCGAATGGTATAACTGATTGCAAAAGTATTCCACAAAGGTAAAACTAGATGACGGTCAACCTTAGAATCACCAATGCCGAGCGTCTAATAAAATAAGCGTCATGTACACTATTTGGAAATCCACACTAATCTTAACGTATTCTCTTGTTTTTTTTTTTTCAGAGGTACATTTACTGTTTTATGCTTGCCTTTTAATGTAAGCACAGTCCACTTCAAAGTTTAAGGCATAATGCTCTAACATTCGTAATGCATGATCACCTGACAGTTTAGTTTTTACTGTAGGCGAATGTCATTGTTCTACAAGTTATTCGGGTGATGATTGCTCTACCGACAACAACAAACCCCCACTTTTGGAAACAGACGCATTTGAAGGTGAATGCGACAGTTCAAAGAAAGCATGTAGGAAATTTATCATACCAGGATATGATTTCGCCAGAAATAGTCTGGCCTGTAAATTTGTCCCCTTTTCTGTAAGTATATAATAATAAATTGTTTGCATATTTTCAAAACGTGTCAGGTTTATCCCTTTTATTTATCATATATTTCTTCAAATAACTCCTGTCGTCAATTCATTACTACTATACAACACAATGAATGTGGTTTAATGTGAATTATATTTGAAAAGCTTTTAATAAAATATAAGATCATTTGTATTTAATGTCAGCTTTAAATCCTGCATTGAATACTATTCTGGTGTGTTGTTTAAAAATAAAACATACATAAACAAGCGTCCAAAGCTTCAATAATAAATCCTATGGAGCAGAAGTGGAAACCAAAACTAGACATTATTACCTATAGGTCAACCGAATATGCATTTAATTGGTATGTTTTCATGTATAAAAAAGACAATAGAATATTGACGATTGTTATGTAGTTATTTGAGGTTCAGTTAATATAGCACAAGTCAAAGCAAAAAACAACAGGACAGGCAATCAAAACCTAGTTAGATAAGTTTCGTCGATATACTGACGGAGGATCTTGAGATAATCATTTCAATTTTCCTTATTGAATTCAGTTATAATTATCAAAAAAAAATTATTATAATCGTAATGAACAATTTGAATCTTTCACGATAACCACTATTATTTGGTAAATGTTAAGGCTAGTTGCAGCGAGAACTAAATGGCTTCTTAGTAGCAATTTCAATGAGTGATTGTGTATACGATGTGATATGATTTAACGAAACACACGTGGTTGTTAAATTATTATTTTTCAGGTTGTTGAAAAATGTACAAGAAAGTCATCAAAATTAATTTTCATTTTTTTTGCTAGTGTAATTAAGTCTTTCTTAAATTGAGAATTTAGACTTTAATTTGTTAGTTTGATAAACATAATATTTTACGAAAAAAGTGTATGCAATTGCTAGATTATCTTAATTAAGCGTTCAGACTTATTTTTCCTGATAATATTAACCTGTTAGTCGATCAATGTTTAAGTTTAAACCTCTACAAAAACATTGGTGTACACAGGTGCTCCTCAATGGTTAAACTTAAACGGACGAGGTCAATCAGCGAAAAACTGTTCAAGTCGTAGTACAATCAAAGAGCTCGTATATGATGTATTTAAAAGCATTAAAATAAACTGGTTTTAAATGATAAAGTTGTGGCTAAAAGATCACGGAGACAACGGAATTAATTAAAGGTATTTAAATAGTAAAATTTACTTTCATTCTTTGTCAGGTAAAAAGGAAAGCCAATACGACGATCATCACCAAAGGTGAAAGCTTCATTAATTCTGGAACTTATAAGAGTTCGTTTTTTATGTTATGTGAATTGCCAGCTACCAGAAGTAAGCGCTCCGTAGATTTTGCAATTGTAGCAACAGGTTTCCACATTTCAATATCAAACAATGGGAAAGACTTTACAGATCAACTCAGCATGCTTGTTTATGACTCTTTATGTTACAGTTGTAATAGCACAACATTTGAATGTAAAGAACTTGTAAGTCTTAATATAATTATGTTACAACTCAGCAATTAAAAATGAAGCATCAATAAATAATTCATCACCGATTTTAATTTAAGCAATTTAAAATCATTATCAAGAAATAGAAAGATGGCCACAGATTTATATAATTTGTATTTCATTTGGATAAAATGAATATCGGTTAAAAATCATACCTAGCAATTCATATAAGACTCAATAGAGAGGTTGATGATATCGTAGGATTCATTTCAGTTTCCTATACTAAGTATTGTAGTATCTGCAGTTTCATTGGATATAACAAAAATACCGAACTCCAAGGAAAATTCAAAACGGAAAATCAAATAGCAAAATCTAAAGCTCAAACACATCAAACGAATGGAAAACAACTGACATATTTCTGACTTGCTGCAGGCATTCCTTATACATGTAGAAAATGATGGACTAAACCTCTCACTTGTATGACAGTCGTATAGAATTCCATTATATTGACAACAATGTGTGAGCAAAACAAACAGACATTATAGGTAAAAATGTCAAAAATTGGGGTACAGCAGTCAACATTGTGTTATAAACTTAATCACTATAAAAACAACTAACTATTTCAACAAAGAAAAACAAAACGGCAAATAGACACTCTATAGACAAAGAACACAAGCAAAAACGAAAGAAAAGAATAAAAAAATGACCATATTACAATAACACAATGGCGGGATGTATAAATACCGAGCTACGTCAAAAGTATATTACCAAAATATTTGTTTTGTCTTGTTTCTGTCAGATTGTGTTTTGTGAGTTGTATTTCTATGTTTTCTTGTGTTTATGTTTTTTTCTAAATCCATCTTTCGGTCAATTAATAATATATATACTAGAAATTTGATTTCATTGTAATATTATTTTTCAGATCACTTGTCCAAAAAGCGGGTATGTATACTATAAACTAATTTTATTTAAAGAGAAAATATGACATAGTGAATCGAAAATATTTATGTGGAAAAAAGTAGAGCTCTTTTTTCAGCAGTTAGACAGGTGAACTGATTATAAATGAACTAGTATTTTACGCTAAGAAACATGTCCCCTTTAGATTACTATAATATAACAGTATATATCTTTCGAATAGATCAATGAGTATTTTACAAGTTTACGTAAAGAAAAAAACCTATCGGATGGTGCTGATGTCCTTCGTATATATCCAGTTTAGTTTAGTTCAAATGGAAGAAGGTATTGGTTTAAACAGTATTCAATGATTTAAATCATGCGCTATAAGATAGTACATTATTCACGAATAGCTTAAGAAACAATTAACATTGCTTATTTTAATCCGTCTCCAAAAGTCATTTTTGAACAAATGAAATGCAATTTCCATATCATTTTGACATCACACAAGACAATTCTACAAATACTATTAGAATGGTAGGGATTTTGAAACTTAATATTTGACATTTTTAATAGCCATGTTAAGTAAAGGCAACAGTAGTATACCGCTGTTCAATAGTCATAATTCGATTGAGCAAAAACAAATCCGGGTAACAAACTAAAACCGAGGGAGACATGTTGTTCTCTTGGGACCTAAACTGCATGACATCATCTGATCATTAATTCATTTTATTTGAGAATAATGATAATTTTCACAGTATGATTTCAATTACTTATATGAAATGTAGAATGAATATAAATACTGTGTGCAGTCGAGGAAAATGTCTACTCAAGCTCATTTCTCATTGCATGCTGAAAATTGTAAATGATCACACTTTTGATGACTTAACCGCAAAACATATTTCAGTAGCCGGTACTGACATGAACATACGGATATTGTGTTGTTAAAATTTAGTGTAAACGAAATTTTGTAAGTTATTTTAAGTTCAGGAATATATCTCCCTCAAGCAAAGCTCTGGTTCCTTGCCCGGATTTGGCTACTCTTAAGGTTGCACTTTGTAAACACAGCTGTTTCACAAAACCAGCCTCTTTTGGGGAGATATATGATATTCATAGATATTTTGTTTTGTTTACGTACTGGTTCCCAGATATGATCTCTATGTTTCATCTCATAGAGACGAAACTTGGGAATGTTACCAGTATAAAGAAACATAAATAGCGACCGCCTTGAGTTCTGAGGAAGACTTAAAGTGAAGGGAGGGGTAGTACAGAATTTTAGTATGAATGTAAACCCTTAGAAGTTCGGGGCATATAGATGTTGAAAATATGCCGCACAACCCCATATTTTGACCTTTGAAAAAAATAGTAGTGCATAGGAGCTTTCCATTCAAGGATATAATTTTTTACGAAACTTCATAGTAAAAGTGGTAGAGTTTTCGCCGTAAAAGGAGTTCCTATGGGAAATTGCATTGTCTATATTTGAAGAAATGCAACCTATATTGGGTGAAAAATGAGAACATATAGAATTTCACCAAATCTGGTTGATCTTCAGAGTCTTATTGAAATTAACTCAAATATAAAGTTATATGAATATTTCATGAAGATTGAGAAATCTTTGGTTTATAAGCTCTTCATTTTTTAATAAGTTTTAATTTTCAGATATTGTGGCCTCGAGCATCACTGAAGAGACACTTTTTGTTGAATTGAGTATTTGGTGCAGAAAAAATGACACCGTTAATGTTATTATTCCAAAGAACAACAAGTATAGCCAAAGCTTGGCAATGAATTATAGCTTTGCGTGAGGGAGATAAATTCCTTAATCTTATATAATTTCCAAAATTTGTAAAAGCAAATTTCAATAACACAATATCCGTATTTCCATCCTTGTCTTAACCTTTTAAATGAATAAATGACCATGGCAGATATCTTTTGCTCTCAGTGACAAATATGATGAAATGAGAAAGACAAAATGCCGCGAATACTTTAGTAAGATGAAGTAACTAAATAAAATATCTCCGAATATCCAAAATCTTTTGGAAATTTGTGTAATAAATGGAAAAGAAAATGAAAACAAAATGATGAATAATTTCTGATATAGACCCCTTCGCATTAGTCATTTGACTCCTTGAAATCTGAACAAACAGAGTGATACAGGAAAATGTGCTTCTTGTTGGATTCAGTTTCACGGTCTACTAAAACCATTACTACTTAAGATAGCCAAATAACAAGAAGAGAAATTGCAGAAGTCTGTGCAAAGTTGAATTATAAGTGGCTTGAACAAATCTGGATTGAAATAATTGAGTATTGCCAATTGTTTGTTCCACCAATTAGAGTATTTAATATTTTTTTAAATAATCCTGTGAATATCTGAAACTATGGGTTCAATGTTTTTTTTTGTTCCTGCATAACACTGGTGACTCCCTTTATACATTAGGTTAAAGAGGTATATTCACCTGTCTATAAAACCTGTTTAACCGAAGCTTAACCACAATACTTGGATTTGTTTTCGATAATTATATTTTACATAAAGAACTTTCAAAGATGAATACTATAATAATGAATCGTAAAGCATCCGATTCAAATATTCCTTGTGCAAATGAATTGAAAATAACACCATCCATAATTGGTGTATTCAAGGATTCATTGAAATCTGAACAAACAGAGTGATACAAGAAAATTTGCTTCTTGTTTGATTCAGTTTCACGGTCTACTAAAACCATTACTACGTAAGATAGCCAAATAACAAGAAGAGAAATTGCAGAAGTCTGTGCAAAGTTGACTTATAAGTGGCTTGAACAAATCTGGATTGAAATAATTGAGTATTGCCAATTGTTTGTTCCACCAATTAGAGTATTTAATATCTTTTTAAATAATCTTGTGAATATCTGAAACTATGGGTTCAATGTTTTATTTTGTTCCTGCATAACACTGGTGACTCCCTTTATACATTAGGTTAAAGAGGTATATTCACCTGTCTATAAAACCTGTTAAACCGAAGCTTAACCACAATACTTGGATTTGTTTTCGATAATTATATTTTACATAAAGAACTTTCAAAGATGAATACTATAATAGTGAATCGTAAAGCATCCGATTCAAATGTTCCTTGTGCAAATGAATTGAAAATAACACCATCCATAATTGGTGAATTCAAGGCTAACCTCAGTTCGAATTCGTTATCTTATACGAAAATATTATAGAATAGTTGACGTATTTGACCAACCATGTTATCTAGCTTGGAAACAGCCATATTGCCATTTCGCGTGGGAAAACGAAATAATTTAGGAATGACCTTCTTAAAAGGTCTACTACGAATGATCTAGATTTACGACATAACAAATTCCAGTGGGATAGACAATCGCCGCGGAATTAAAATATAACGGAATCCCGCGACCAAGTGTGATTTCTCTAAAATGCTAGTTTTGTACCGTGTGTTATATAAGATTTATAAATATTTTTTTTTTCACATACAATGGCCAGTGTTTGTGCACTAAGAGAAAAATCAATATTAATGAAACAGAAATTAAAGCCGTTTGCAAATACATCGGATTCCTTCTTAGTTCAGATAGAAGCTAACTCATGCACTAAACAAACTCATCACTGATACCTGAATTAAAATTTTGTACGCCAGATGCAGGTTTCGTGTACAAAAGACTCATCAGTGACGCTCGAACAAACAACGTTGAAACTCAAAACAAAATAAGAAGTTGAAGAGCATTGAAGACCCAAAATTCCGAAAGATATTTCCTAATATAACTACGGTAATATATTCCTTGGATAGAATAGTATTTCGAAACATTCAAATTTTTGTAAACAGTTAATTTGTAATTATGATTTAACTGATTTTAAGAAACGTCGTCATTAGCCAGAATATGTAAACAGATGAAGGGCTCTGTTGGCTTAGACAGTTTTATGTTTTAACAATTGTACCACTGTATGTTTTAATTTATTTCCTCTATTTTGTCCCGCGGGTATCACCAGCCAAGAAGCCAGAACTTAGGTACTAGCATTAAAACCTGGGTTTCATTGTTTATCAAAGAACCAATCTTCCTCATGCTAAGCTGAAATATTTTGTCCGGATTTGACTTTAACTTTGATCCTCATGCAGTAACATTACCGGTACCAATTATACTGCTGCCTGTGTTTTGATCCTGCTTGGTTTTATCATCTCTTCAACGTCTGTATTAGAATTTCAGATAGGTTTGCCTTGGGAATCATCAAAAACATAACAATTTTTGAAATGCTAACTTTTTTGTACTATGCTAAATTTAAATTGTCCGTTTACAAATTTTGGAATTATAAAGAAACTAAGGTTTTAACTCCCTCAGGCAAAGTTGACCTTAGATTATTTAGGTATATTTTATTAGTCATATAGTTTTTCAAATGTTTTGGTACTTATACATTCTCGGTTTTCATATATTCGGCTTTGAGCGTTCCTGATGAAGGTAGATCCAGAAAAGTGCTTCGGACGCATGAAATTATTTAACGTGTTGTTTTCATTTTTTACAGCATTAGGTTGATACGTCTGCTGATGGACTATCAGTCCCCGAGGTGGCATCAGCTCAGTAGTCAGTACTTCGGTACTGACATGATTTATAACAAACCTTTCCAAAATTGTCCGTTTATAAATTTTGAAATTATAAAGAAACTAAGGTTTTAACTCCCTCAGGCAAAGTTGACTTTAGATGGATTATGGCTATTTTTTAGGTATATGTTATTTGTTATATAGGTCTTCAAATGTTTTAGTACTTATATATTCTCGGCTTTCAGATATTCGGCTTTGAGCGTTCCTGATGAAGGTAAATCCAGAAAAGCGCTTCGGACACATGAAATTATTTAATGTGTTGTTTTCATTTTTTGTCCACTTTGTAATTTCATCTGTTCAAAACAGAGCTTTCTTTAAGCAAGCATTTGTTTTATTCTGTTTGTTTGTATAATTTCACCCCCAAAAAAAAAAAAAAAAAAAGAATAACTACATATTTCAGGAAACGTGGAAGAGAAGAAAAACGTTGCCTTATATATAGGCATAGCAATTGGGGGCGTTGCTGGAGGAGTTATTCTAGCCATAGTAGTCATTAAAATGATAAAACAATTGACAAAAAGGTAAGATGATCTTAAAAAAATAATTAAATATCTTCTTGATATCAACACTGTCATTTATATGGATGAATGATATTCTTTAGATATGAATAAAATAAAATAAAAGAAAAGTGGTGAAAATAAATCACATAAGAATCAAAGTTGAAATTCCAAGAAATATTGTTCAATCAGTCAAAATCAAACGTGTGAAGCAAGGTTAAACGAAAAATAATCCCTAACTCAGCTGAGAGATAATTGTTTTGAATGGAAATTGCAAACATATACTGAAAAATGCACACTTCCATGTCAGAACTGAAATAATTTGTTGTGCTGTCTGTGTCTCTTAATGTCAATGTTAATCGTATATCAATAAACCTCTTTTTATTACGAAAAGCTAACGCCAGCATCAACATTAACTTGTCTTGTCTTGAATGAGGAAGTATATTTTGAAATTTAGTTATATATGCATGAGTTCAGTATCTTCTTTGTGCATTTTGATTAAAAAACAAATTAAACAATCGAAGTAAATTAAATAGATATATTTATATATTTACCATTGAAGCAACGTGGTTGGAACCTTGGTTAAATAGTTAAAGTAAGATGATTTTATTTGAAACACGTGTTTCACACTATTTTAAATTGTAAACCTTAATAAACAAAACAGACCCTTGTCAAAGTGTTTGCAAGTAGAAAATTTTGTGTATAGTTTAAGTTGAAAAGAAAAAAAAAAATCACTAGCAACAACAAAAGACAAAGAATACATGTCCATTGGTTATAGTTGTCCTTTGGATGCATCTTGTTTTATTCATATCTTGACATTTTGTATAGCTATGCAATTCGCTTGTAGTAATTAAGCTTCCTTTTTTTTAACATTTTTAAATCAAGAGACTTTTACAGTTTAAAAAATTAAAACAATTTGTAAAACATTCCATGTAAATAAAATTTACTGCTGTAGCCACAGAATAATTTCGAGACTTACAAATACTTACCAAACATATTGTTAATTCAGGAGTAAATTTATAGTTAATACATCATATTTGTAAGCGTTCATATTCGTTTGATGACATTTCGTTCGTTACAATTATAGGACGTCTAACATTAGAGATTCAACCATGATGTTGAACAATCCAGTTTCTAAAGGGATGCCATATGCTGTATCTGGATACGCCAGAAACGACGTTGTGTATATACCAGGAAAAAAATAGGACACAAGGATCGAGCATAAAATTATTGACGATTTTAAAAGCTGTGTCTTACTAAAAGGGACTGAAATGTGAATTGTAGAAAAATACAGTATAGTTAAGCAGGATTTATAATAAATATTTTAATCAAAGATTTGAGATACAAAATAATCATTATTTGTGATAAATAAAAGTCAGTACTTGTGATTAATGATAAATCACAACATTTTGCGATAATAATATAATGATTTGTGATAATTGCTAAAAACATGATTTGTTAGGATATATTTACAGCATAATATGTGATAAAGATATCAATCATTACTTGTGATTCAGATAGCAAACATAACTTGTGATTTAAGATATCAAACATAATTTATTATAACTGATTTCTAAAATAAGGGTTAAATAACACAAAAAGAGTTATGTAGATCTATTCTTATACATATACATTTGAATACTATGGCAGTAATTAGTATCTGTTTTGTAATAACATAAACGGTACCAATTTTTCTGCACCAGATGCGCATTTCGACAATCAATGTCTCTTCAGTGATGCTCGAGGCCAAAATATTTGAAAATCAAAAGCTTATTAAAAAGATGAAGAGCTATAAACCAACAAAGGACAAAAAAGTATAGCAAAAGCCGGGCAAGGAATCAGAACTTTGCATGAGGGAGATACATTCCTTAATTTTAAATAATTTCTAAAATTTTGTAACAGCAAATTTTAATAACACAAAATCCGTATTTTCATGCCAGTGCCGAAGCACTGGCTACTGGGCTGGTGATACCCTCGGGGACTATCAGTCCACCAGCAGAGGCATCGACCCAGTGGTAGTAATAACATAAACGGTACCATTTTTCTGCACCAGATGCGCATTTCGACAATCAATGTCTCTTCAGTGATGCTCGAGGCCAAAATATTTGAAAATCAAAAGCTTATTAAAAAGATGAAGAGCTATAAACCAACAAAGGACAAAAAAGTATAGCCAAAGCCGGGCAAAATGACGTTGAAATTGTGGTATGTTTAGACAAGGAAAAAATCTGGAGTAGATACACATGCATCATAGAAAATACTACACACAGAAAAGATTCTTTAGATGACGTCGGTATTTAGACATTGATTTTAAAGCAATAACGTTTGCAGTTAGTCCTTCAAATGAAAGCAACACTTTATACGTTTCGTCCGTCGGAAGCTTTATTCCTGATTTACCATCATTTGGAACGCCTCTCAAATCCAAACTTTAAAAAAGTATGTAGATATGTAATCAACAGTAGTTTACTGATGATCAGATCTCAGAAGTAAATCGAGAAGACAAATGAGGGTAACAAATACAAACTGTATAACATTTTTCTTCGTTGACAACGTTCTGTGAAACATGTGTGTTTCTCCTTTATTAATTGTATAGTGACTAAATATTCCGAAGGATCATATAAAATTTTCAGTTATGTATGACGCCATTTCTGTAGATAAGCATTATGAAACGAATTCTATTCTATGGGAATGCTACATAATATATTGATAGGTAGGAGTACTTTGTTGGCATATGACAGTCAACATTAAAATCTGTTTTGCCACACCAAATGCTGCTTTAAGTTAAACGATGACCGATATGTTAAAAAAGCATGACAGTATTGTGAAAGGGAATCAGAGGATACCAAAAGGATATTCAAACTCAAATTTTACACATATTGTCATGTCGGGGCTGACTATTGTTGAAGGCATACAGTGTTGTCTGCTCTTTGGTCGGGTTGTTGTCTCTTTGACATATTCCCCATTTCCATTCTAAATTTTACCAACAATTGAATCGTTATCTCATTGGCAATCACACCATGTCTTCTTAATCCATATATACAACGCAATAGCAAAACAATATGAAAAACGACGAAAAGATAAACCAAAGTGTACAAAACACACTATAGAAAACTAAAAACTGAGAATTACGACCTCAACCAAAAATCGGGGATCATATCAGTTGTTCTGGATTAATTAGCTGATTCTGCTCCACATGTGACACCCGTTGTGTTATTCCAAAAATGAATACGCTGAGAATTCAATCAAGTAATACGCCTTCACGAAAATATGATTAGTAATTGATTAGAAACCGTCTGATTTAGTAAAACAAATCTATTATCTCTGTCCTCTCTATCAAGGCGTTATAATACAGAAAATTCTTCACCGTTCCTCTGATACTAATTCATGTCATAATAGAAGAACAAAGTATATGGGGGTATCCATCCATGACACTAAAGCAGTACATGCACAGCAAAAAAACATACAAAAAGCAAAGAAGCATCGCTTGTATTGCTGTTCTTCATCCCAAAAAACAGTGAAGCCTTAAACAAGAGCAAAAAAAAAAAAAACACCTCATTGCAAGTTTAAGACAAACCCTTGCACCGGCTTGAGCTGAATTCTTTGATTTAATTATTACATGTAAGATGAGACATGGAATATTGTCAATTTTGCTTTCTTTGCAATTTTTCCGTACTTCTTCTCACCTTAAAATGTGTTTGCAGACAATGTAAAACATTGTATTGTAGTAGTCAGCACTTTTTGTGCTGACATGAATTATCATTGATATGGTTATATTTATAAATTAACTGTTTACAAAATTTTGAATTTTTGAAATACTAAGGCTTTTCTACCTCAGGCATAGATTGCCTTAGCTGTATTTGGCAAAACTTTTAGGAATTTTGGTCCTCAATGCTCTTCAACTTCGAACTTGTTTTGGCCTTTTTAACTTTTTTGGATTCGAGCGTCACTGATGAGTCTTTTGTAGACGAAACGCGCGTCTGGCATATATACAAAATTTAGTCCTGGTATCTATGATGCGTTTATTTACAACTACTGGTTCGATGCCACTGCTGGTGAAGATTTATTTCCCCGAGGGTATCACAAGCCCAGTAGTCAGCACTTTTTGTGCTGACATGAATTATCATTGATATGGTTATATTTATAAATTAACTGTTTACAAAATTTTGAATTTTTTGAAATACTAAGGCTTTTCTACCTAAGGCATAGATTATCTTAGCTGTATTTGGCAAAACTTTTAGGAATTTTGGTCCTCAATGCTCTTCAACTTCGTACTTTTTTGGCCTTTTTAACTTTTTTGGATTCGAGCGTCTCTGATGAGTCTTTTGTAGACGAAATGCGCGTCTGGCGTATATACAAAATTTAGTCCTGGTATCTATGATGAGTTTATTAGTTAACCTTATACTTACATTTCACCAATTGTGACCAGTTCTAACGCTATATCGCCTACAAACTCGATATGCATGTTTTTTTTTCTGGTCTGGTGCCCGCGTTATAGTGTATTTTAGCCTACATCGATTATCAGCTTTTTCATGTTTACTCCCTGCAATCCAATATATAATTTCACTGACAAACGCAGCTTATTCTTCAAGCCATCGCGCTCTAACAGTTCTTAAACATGTTTGAATCTCATTTACCACACCACACTTGTATGGTTTGCTCGTTATATGAAACATCTGCATAAAATGTAAAAGATGTTTAACGTTCACCACACAAGTCATTGTGCATACGGGAAAAATGTTCTGATATGTGTTGTAAACCTGTCTTCATGATGTTTTTGCGAGTTATAATTGTTTATTGATTCTTTATGACCGACTATTAAAGCATTGGTAATATGAGTAAGCCATTTTTTTTTTTTTGGCACATTGAATTCAAAATTGAATAAGCATAAAATGATTATAGTTAACAAATAACATTCTCTTTAAACATTCACAAGACATGGGTCTTTCAGATGTCAGTATGTGTATTCATGAACTATGTCTTACTGTTTTGATTAAGTTTTTGTGTTCAATATATACGAAACTGCTGCAAACTTTCTATAATATTTAGCCAAATAACATGTTGCTACAAGCTGGGTTAAATATCATTTTAGATAAAGCCTTTTTAAATCTTAAAATGACAAGTTTTTAAACAACGGATTTCTCAAAAACGATAAGCTTCCTTGGTGCCTTAAATTATCGTGAATTTACCTAGTACATAGGGTTAGGTCATCCACTGCAGTACTAAATAATGTACACTTAGACGGAGTAAGCAGTAGTTAACCGATACATAAGTCAAGTAATAGTAATGAAAAACGGATCGCGACCCGGTTTGACTAGTGTTAACAACTTCTAAATTAGGCACTGTATATTTAAGAAGTCAATCTCTATTCATTTTGATTTTTATAGTATGTTGTAACGCTCTACTGTGCAACTAGTTCCTGGTAAGAGGAGGATTGAACACCTAGAGACCATTTTTCTATGTTTATAACGGAAATGTAAAGTCCAGTGGTTGTCGACGATTGCCAACTCTGAAATCACTCCATTAGTATTCCCTTTGAAATTTTAACGTTTTGCTTTTCAGGTGTCTTTATATAGTTTACAGTATTTATGTTTCTCATCATTGAAATGTATAGTGACCTGTATTTGTTCGTTCAATGATTTTTTTCATTATAAGAGAGAGAGAGAGAGAGAGAGAGAGAGAGAGAGATCAGTTATATAAATTGAGATAGAACGTGATCAATTTGCTGCTTCTGAAGCGCTTTTCTACATGTTCTAAGCTAACCCTCAACGCTCGAAACAAAATAATGAAAGCCATGGTTGTAAAAATTCCTTAACACGTGAGGAGCTATCTTTCCAAACGGGTACTGACAAAAATACCAAATTTATATAAGTCTTATTTTCTCTGAGGGAGTTGGAACCTTGATTTCCTTATATTTCCTAATTTGTCAACGGATAATTTTTGTCAAAAGTATGTAGATAAATCATACTAGTACTGAATCACTTTAAAACTAATTGGAGTGCAAATGAACTTTGCTTTGTAGTAGACCGACACTGATCCTTATGTTATCATGCTAAGGCACAAGGTAACTCGGTGTATGCAAGAGAGGTTTGGCATTTGACTACAGCCGACTAGTCTGTACTCTTATTCTTACTTGCAAACGTTATGTTTTAGCTGATTGAGGCGATCGGTGATCTGTCAACATAAGGAAGAACGCTCCCGCGTTGCAAATTGGTTATTTATTGATTGATCAGTATTGATATGAGGATGTCCTTATAAAATCAATGGATATGATATTGTTGAATATTTTGTCTCCTAAGTATGTGAAAACATTACAGGAAGAAAATATTTGTTATCTGTAACGCGATAAGGTTTTTCGTGGAATACAAACCTATTGGTATAGAAACGACAAGACCATTAAAAATAGTAACTGAAGACATTCAGAGCGATTTCAAACGTAATGACCAAAGTACTTTTCAGAGGAATATTATGTACAGTTTTATTATTAAGCTGCTGTGTTTTAGTTAAAGCATCGACCTATTCTGGTAAGTCAGTAAAAATATTGTTTATTCTATCTAATAAAAATTTAGAAACATGGACACAGAGCTCGGGAATTTAACTATACGCTCTCCGTTTGTAAAGATATTGCTAGCTCTATGAAGGAAAATAAAAGAATTGGATTACAAAATAAGATATTTTTATAATGACATCAGCGAAAAAAATAAGAATTTTGGCATTATTTGAAATATGTCGAAATCTAGGAAGTGGTGTTGGAGGAAATACAAATATATCATTCACATTAAAGGTGTCAATTTTATTGCATCATATGTGCATTTCAATATCTAACATCCTTTTAGTTATGTTCGAAGCCAATAAAGTTCAGTCTAAAATCAATACAACCTTTGGAGACCTGATAATCAAAAAGAACCAACATTAAAAGAGAGTTGACAGATACCAAAATGACATTCAAAATCATAAGTCGAAAATGAACTGTCAACGCCATGGCAAAAAAACTCGAATTAAAGAATCGGAGCTATACATGAGGCAGATACATTCATTAATCTAAAATGATATCAAAGGTTTGTAAAATCAAATTTTAATAAAACAATGTAAGTTGTTTTATGCTATTACGGAAGTACATGCTATCTAGTGAATATTCCTAAGAAATCTATGTGAAATAATATTAGACATGTTGATATAGTTATAATTGACTTAGATAAATCATTTGTGCGTTTTGTAACTGCACGAGACCATTGAACTATGGAGTTATTAAATGTTTGTAAGGTACTGAATTAAAAAAAGTATTATTTCCTCCCTGAAGCTACATCACACAAGCGTTTTACTTGAACTTATTTGTGCTTATTGATCCTGTGCATTAGGGGATACCCTAGGAGATTAACAGTAGTGAAAATTAAGTCCAATTGTATGGATATTGCAAACCCGAAATAATCATTATATTTGGAATTTGGTGTTGGTTGCAGCTCATTGATAGTCTCTTTTTATTTTTTCCACGGCTTTTCCACGGGCCGATCAAAAACTTGACATAATGTATAGGCACTTGTAAAAAAAATACAAAATGACGGAATTTGAGGAACCTTGAATTTACTTAGAGCATGTCTCCTAGTTAGGAAGAAAGACATTTATCTTCTTTATCTATAAATGTTAGATAACATGGTATTTGTTTTCCTTCCAAGTGATTCAATAAAGCATAATTTATTAATTAGATATCAAATGAATTGTCTTAGAAGCATGTACCAATTTTAAAAACGTGTACACTTCAAAATAACACTATTTTTCTTCGACGTAGATATAGGCCAGACTCTTGGGTCATTAAATTATCCGAGGTCATAATCCACTTACTCTTAAGTGACTCCAAATCGTTCAAAATCATGCTTGTTATTTGCTGGTTGGTTCAGGGACAAACATCGAGAGTGAAAATGAAGGAAAATAGATCACGGAGGTTGTTGTTTTGTTGGAGCTTTTACAGAAACTCAATTGACACGTTAGCCCTCCTAACAATCCGATGTAATATACCCAAAGATGACAGTTCCTATCCTTTTGCCTTTAATATCTTACGAAATAAACACATCATAGAAATAAGAGATAAATGATAAGAATTACCTGATGGGTTCAAAATTTGAATAAAAGTATATCTTCTTATAATTTACCTAATTAGAACTGTAGTAGTTAAAATTATTTGAGAGTTTTCGTTTGTATCTGTTCTCATTTTAGATCCATGTTTTACTGACAACTTTTTGAATAACGAGAATCGATCGGTGTCTTATAATGACAGTTTTAATCTTTGTGATTCAAATTTGGATGAAGGCTGGTATAAGATTACTTCATGCGCAGGGGAAAAGATGCCTACACAGTGTACATCAGATGGTTTCAAGTGTGGCACTACATTTCCTATATGGCTTTCAAATAGTTAGTTTCTTTTACTTAATACATTTATACATAAAAATGTTTATTGCAAATTCAGATATTAAACCGATTTCATTGATGATTTAAGTCGCATAATTATGTTTACAGTACACAGGAGCTTTATCTGCCTATTTGTTCAAATATTTGATCATATTTATGTATCTCTTTTCGTTTATATTTCAAAGGTATAATAATAACAGAAAACGTGTTTTTTTTTTTCTTGAAATAAAGATTTATTTCACTTGTTCTTCGGGTATTAAACACTGTAAAACTTAAAAGTGTAACTTTATCAAACCTTTACGGCAACATATGCTTCAGAATGTTCGACATAATAACATAGTCGTTTCCTATATTTAACACACATTTTACCTTTTTTTTTTTATTTTTATTTTTGTTAAAATTTTTTTTTGCTTTATTTTTATATCTGCAAAGAATTTCTGTCTAAATTATTTTTGATAAGAAATAAAGACTTGAGGAACCAGTGCCTTGTATATTTATGATAAAGAGTATGGATGTTCATCATATAATTTTATTAACAAGAGGGAATTTGATTTTACTAAAACATTACAACGAATTGCATTTGCGACAACTTGCTTAAAAAGGGTAAAGAAAGAAGTAGCCATCCTGACAAGTTTTGAAATAAAAGTTTTGATATTGTGATAATATCTTATTCATTATAAACATTAGGGGTTGTGGTATGATTCTAAAAGAGACAACTTTCCATAGACTAAAGGACATAGATGTGGACAAATTACAGTATACTGTTCGTTCTTTAACAATTAGCAAATCTCAAATCGTTAGTAAGAAAAAGGCTCCGGTAGGACAACACATGAAACAGTTCAAACCGGAAAATCAACGACCTGATTTATGTTACTGATGATTCATTATTATTTTTGGAATACCAATTTTTCGTCGAGTATGTGACTTACAAATGGGTTCAGTTATAGCAACTATATAATAAGGATTTTATAATGCGCATAGTGGGCTGTAAGCTGGGATATGGAAATGATATAATTTTCTGATATTTTAGTTTTCAGAAAGCGTACGACTTTGACAATAGAAATCTTGTTTGAGCATTAAGAACTTCCGTGAAGTATAAACAGCATACCACTACTTAGTTTTTAGTTCCTTTGTCGTCCGCTATGAACACTTAACCTTTCACAAGTGGGTTGAACTGTTTTCAGTTATCCTAGAATTAAACGTATTATTGATCTTTTAATTAATTACTTTATTCTTTTCGGAATCTTATATAATGATATATAACATATTTTTTTGTTTTGTTTTGGAATTACGTTTTCTGTGATGGAGTAAATGTTTATTTCGTATGTAACATATATCGTCATCTTTTCTATTTGTTTATATATACTTGAATAGAAAACACCAATGGTGAATCAATCTATCCAGCTGATACACAAACTGTAAACAGAACATGCTGTATGGCAAGTTATGATGGAGATTGTTGCATTGATGAAATACAAATAATGATAAAGAATTGTGGATGCTACTATGTATACTATCTCCGACCACCATTAAAATGTATATCTGCTTACTGTTTTGGTAAATATTGGTAGTTTACAGTGTAATTGCACGTACATATAAAAAACCCCTTTTACTAAAACAAATATAAGTAGGTACATAAGTAATTATAATTAATAAGATTCAAGGCGTAAGGGGCTTAATTGCTAAGGCGGTTTATGTCACGGCTCCCACAAAAAAATATGATTTAATGTGTATCAGATGTCATTAGATAATTGATTTTTGTTCAGACGAATTTGTTTAAGAAGGTGGAAACTTTTTACAGTCGTAAGATGTCAAAGTCTGCAAATACTGCAAATAAATCAAGTGAAAACTCAGAGGTAAACCAAGACAAAGACAAAAACAATATGGCGGAAGCCATTGAAAAGGGTGAGACCTATTCTTCTATCTTACAAAGACAAAACACCAAAAACAATTATGATGTTGAGGATGTAAAACCAGTTTTCATATTAGAAAGCGACCTGTTTGGTAACAATAAACCAAGCAGAGATCAGTTTCTAACACACATAGAACTGTACAAAACCATAGATGTTACAATCTGCCCAGCCAGCCATCTAAAAGGGTTGCAGCGTGTTCGAAGTTTATGGAGAATCTATTTTGATTCTGAGTTCGATAGAGAATCCCTCATTACATCATGCATAACAATCGAAACAAATATATCCAGGTTTACACTAGAAACCCAAGGATAATAGTTAATGAAAGACCAACTTACCTGAAAATACGGGTAAAAAATGTTCCTTGTTCCGCCGAGGATGGACAGATTGAACGATGCTTAGAATTTCACGGATGTGAGGTCTTTTAAATGTATAGAGAACGGTTGCGGGTAGATGGCCTGTTATCAAATTGCCAACCCGATGACCGAATCGCAATGGTAGCTCCTCTAAGTAAACCTTTACCAAGATCTGTAATTATTGGTAAATACAGAGCAACAGTTATTCACCAAGGACAAGAAAATCACAATCATGCTGAAATCTCATGCAATAAATGTCTACAGAAAGGTCATAAATTTTCGCAGTGTCCAAATGACTGGGTTTGTCTTCATTGTAACAAACAAGGACACAGACAAGCAGAGTGTGATTCGCACCTAAATGAAAGTAACGACACAGAAGACGATAATTCAGATGAGGATAAATCTGAAACAGAAGATCCTGTGCAGATATCACAATCAATACTACAACCAATCCCCAATGGTAGTAAATAAGATCACCTACTATCGCTCCACTTGATAAAGATCAAACTGCCACTTCTACCAACACAAGTGCAGACAAAAATGATACGTTCAATCATGACCCAGTATTGGAAGCTATAAATATTAGCACTTCCACCGATGGCTCACAGAAAAAAAAAACTGACTAATAATAAAAAAAAAAAAGGCACAAGGAGATATAAGCCAATATTTCCAACGAACGAACCAAACTCCAAGAAATAAAGCTGATAAGAGAAATGCAACAACCCAACCAAAGAGTATCAAGAACGGACAGGTCCTGCACAAAAGACAAGTCAAACGTAGGACCAGTACCATATGTAAATCTATTACAATTCAATTGTTAAATAGTTAAAACAGTACAATGTTCAAATATAAATATATGTACATAGCATTTATTATTTTTATTTTATTAATTGAAAAAACAAAAACAAAAAAATGAATGTGATGCAATGCCAGATTGCATACATTCAAAAGATAATGACTATTTGAATGTCAAACATATGTATGTCATAAAACAGGTTTATGTTCCAAACAATCACCCGTTAGTATGGTACGCTATAAATAGAACATTAGAATTTGAATGTATATTTGGTAAAAACAACATCATTGATATTAAAATTGTAAGAAATTTCTATATCCAACAATTATTTTTCCATGTGAAAAGAAATCCACCAGTCACATATGCCACAATTATAATCCAGAGTGGTAATATATTTCAAACTTCTTTGCAATGTATAGAAAAGGAAAATCCAATTCTATTTTTAGAACATGAAACACAATTTATAGTCATCCGTGTTTTCTTAATATCCGTATGTAAATCCAATAATAGTACTTTTCATTTCCGGTTAGTACTTGGAATACGGTATATCACAAAGCCATCATTGAAATTGTTTTCTTTAAATAACGTCTGGTGTTCGGACATATCATTTCAATTTGCTAATCCAAATCTGGGTCATTGTCTGATGGAAGTCAAGGCCAAGTGCGATCTGAAAATAGATAATGAAATAATAACAAAACAATGTAGTTTTCATATTAAAGATGTTAAAATGATTACTTACAACAATATTGTAAAAATATTGACAAAGTTATGTACAATGTGTATATTAATATTAATACAAACTGTATATGCATGTTGTAAACAAATGCTGTTTATATTATGTACGAGAAAACTTTACATTTTTAATTTGATATTTATGGCAAACAATGAGTGAAACCATACATATATGTTCATTAAATTGTCAAGGTCTAGGTTCAAAAGATAAAAGACAAAGGCTTCATATGTGGATGAAGTATCAACATTGTAATATTTTATTTGTACAAGAAAGTCATTTCACTTCTACCTTAGAGACAAATTTTAAAAATGAATTCAAAGGTGATATATATCACAGTTATGGAAATTCACAATCAAGAGGGGTATCAATTTATATTAGTGATCACACAGATTATCAATTAATTGATAAATTTCAGGATGAGGAGGGGCGAATAATTTTGATCAATATAGAAATTTCAGAAAGTATATATACTTTAGTTAATATTTATGCACCAAATCTTCCCAAAAATAGAATTGTCTTTTTCAAAAAAGTAAATGACATGATACAGAAAAACAGTTTAGGGATGGTCATAGTTGGGGGAGATATGAATGATACACTATCTAATATTGACAGCAAAAAAAAACAAAAAAAAAAAAACAGCAGAAATAAGAAAGAAAAAAAAACAGTCAACAGTTTAAAAGGGTTAATCAAAACACATAAGTTGATAAACATTTGGAGAGATACACATAGTAACAATATACAATTTACATGGAGACGGGAAAATAAGATAAATGAAGCTTCACGCATAGATTACTTTCTTGTTTGTTCAGAAATAAGGTCACATATATATTCAGCAGATATAAGACCTGCACTTATTTCGCATACAGATCACCAAGCTATATCTCTAAAGGTAAAAGGGAGCTCACAATCAAAAGGGAAAGGATATTTTAAAATTAATAATAGTATCTTGGATGATAAAGAATATAAAAATATAATAAAAGGTCTTATTATGAAATATAAAAATAAAACAAAACTTACTGATAACATAGGACTTCAATGGGATCTGTTCAAAATTGAAGTTCGAGAACATACTGTTGCATACTGTAAAAGAAAAGCAAATCAAAATATAAGTGAGATACATGTATTGGAAAATAAGATTAAAAAATTAAGTGAAAGTATAAACAGAAATTGTAAAGATGATGTTATTAAACATTTTCAAGAAGAATTAAATTTTTGGGGGTTAGAAAAAGCTAGACAAACTAGAAAGACTATAACTGCCTTAAAAGATGACAGAGGAGTTGTACAGACAGAATCTTCTAAAATTTTATAAATAGAAAAAGAATTCTATCAAAATATGTATAGTAGTACAAATCCAGATGTGAAATCCATAGATAATTATATTAATGATACAAATATTGATCATAAATTAAATACACAAGAAAGTGAGATAATGGAAGGTACTTTAACCATTGAAGAATGCACGAATTCATTATTCAAGATGAAATTGAACAAATCACCACGAAACGATGGACTAAGTGTTGAGTTCTATAGAACTTTTTGGGATGAATTAAAAGAATTTGCTGTATCTACATTTAATTATTCATATAAAAAAGGGGAGTTAACGAGTTCTCAAAAATTAGGAGTTATCTCTCTTATACATAAAAAGAATGATCCGCTTTGCTTAAATAATTATAGACCCATAACTTTATTAAATATTGATACAAAATTAATTGCATATTCATTGGCTCAGCGCATTAAAAATATCCTGCCAAAAATTATTCATAAAGACCAAAATGGTTATGTTAAAAATAGATATATAGGTTATAATATTAGACAAATCCAGGATATAATTGATTATGCAGAAAGATTTAATATAGAGGGGGCACTACTATTTTTAGACTTCTCAAAAGCATTCGACTCTTTAGAATGGGATTTTATGTTTTCAGCTTTAAAAAAATTTGGATTTCAAAATTCTATGCTTAAATGGATTAAGACTTTATACACAGATATTAAAAGCGCAGTAATAAATAATGGATGGATATCTGAACCCATTAACATTCAACTCGGAATCCGACAAGGATGTCCGTGCAGTGCGATCATTGTTGTTATCGCAGTAGAGATATTAGCCTGTAAGATAAGACAAGACCATAATATTAAAGGCTTTGAAATTAAGATAGATGGGAAAACACATTCATTAAAAATCAGCCAACTTGCAGATGACACGACACTTTTGCTAAAAACACAAAAAGACATTTCAAAAGTTTTAAATATGATTGAAAGTTTTGGCACATTATCAGGGCTTAAATTAAACAGATCAAAAACAGAAGGCATTTGGTTGGGAAAACATAAACACTGTAAAGAAAAATACGAAAACATCAACTTTACAGACAAACCAGTGAAATGTTTAGGAGTTTTTTGTTTTTTTTGTTGTTATAAAAATGTGTGTCAAAAACTCAATGCTGAAAAACAATTAGAAAACTGTGAGAAGATAATTAAAAACTGGAAGAAAAGAAATCTAACATTGTTTGGAAAAATAAACAGTTATCAAATCACTGATTCTACCCAATATTACTTTTTTAGCATCTGTTTCACACATAGAAAGAGAATACATTGATAAATTTTTAAAAATTACTTATCAATTTTTATGGAAAAGCAAAACAGAAAAAGTTAAACGTAAAGTATTAAGCTATGAATTGCTAGATGGTGGTCTGAAAATGATTAATATAGATAAATACATAGAATCTATCAAAATTGGGTGGATTAAAAGATTGATATATGGAGATTTAGCCAACTGGAAAGTTATACCATTATTTTATTTTAATAAATTTGGCAAGAACTTCTTTATCTTTCATATGAACATTGATGGTATTAACTCAATTCCAGGTTTAAATAAGCTGCCAGAATTTTATTTGAATGTAGTAAAAGCATGGATAAAAAATAAAAAAATAGAGCAGCCAAAAAACTTTAGATCTATTCGTCAACAAGTAATTTGGGGAAATCAATTCATCGAGATAAAAAAAAGCCTTTTATTTCAAAACTGGATAAATAGCAATATCATCTATGTAAACGACATTATAGATGAAAATGGTAACATATTGGAGAAATATATTTTACAAAAGCTCAAGATTAAATATAATTGGATGTAAGAATTTTCTCAATTGAAGAAAGCTTTTCCAAAAGAATGGCTAAATATTTTACAACAAGAAAATTCAAAGAAAACTAAAGTAAAACAAATTATGTTTTATACATTAAGAAAAATTGTAATTATATAGAAACATTAGAAAATTTAGACACTAAAAAATTTATAATATATTTATTCAGAATGATATTGAAATGCCTGTTGGTTTTAACCGATGGAAAACAGTGTTAAACATTGAGTATATTAAGAGTTCAACATGTAATATATTAAAATTTGTTCATCATTATTTGAAAGAAAATAAGTATAAAGTGTTTCGTTGGAAATTGTTACACTTTATTGTACCTTGTAAAGCTTTATTAAAACAGTGGAATATCTGCAATACTTCAAATTGTTATTATTGCAATACCACTGAGGATGATGATCATATGTTTCTGAAATGTCACTTTCTTGATGACTTTTCAGTAAAATAAAAATCTTCTTGAAAAACTGAATATTGATAATAATATTCTAACAGTGAAGAATTTAATATTTGGTTATAAAATTAATGATGAACAATATTATGAAATCATTTTTGATGACATTAATAATGTTTTGTATATATAAAGCTAATTACATGTCTGAACAGAAAACAGAATCTATAAATGTGCATGCTGTATTTAAAGCAGAATTTATGTATAGTTACAAACTGCAGGCAAAATGTAAGAATACAAAATATAAATGTATTCTAGATAAAACCGCCAAATTGTTAAAATAATTTCTTTGTTTGAGAAGAATATGATCTAGCAAAAATAAATGGATGAATAAATTAATAAAAGAGATAAATTTTACAAATTACACATCTGGAACTGATTAAGTAGTATAAACATTACCTTTCACCGCTACATGTGATGATTAATACTATTTACCGTTACAAAAGAAGATTAAAAAATGAAATTTTTTTTTATCTTAATCTTCTTTATACTACAGATAATTTTGATTCAAACATACCTGTGAATATACTATATCACATATGTTTCCTTTTTTTTTTTTGTTGAGTCATGGCCGGTATGACAATTTTGTTTCAAAACCAGGAAGATATTTAATAGAAAACAATTCACACATTTACGGAGGAAATATGAAAATTTCCGGAAACAATACTCAAAAATCAATTATTGCTAGATGATATATATAGTAAATTGTTAAACAAATAAGTCTCATTTATATATTATTGTTTATTTCATTGCTGATAATTTTATAAACTAGCTGTTAAATTAAAACTAATGTTAATTTAATATAATGATGCTTACCAGAAAACAACCCTGGATTTCTGGTATTAACAAACAGGGACTCTTCACTAGAATGCTGGACTAGTGATGTACATTGTTAACGGCAGAAAGGGCATTTTTTTGTTGTTGTTGAATAAAAAAAAAAAAAAAAAAATTATAATTAAAAGTTTGGCCAGAGAAAAAAACTCAATTATAGGCCGCAGTAAATCGAATGTGATCATACTGTACATGTATAAAAATCGTTTCAAAATATTTGATTATAAACCTGCATTGCAGTTTCTATTAAAACGAATTTGAAATATATGTTGATATCTTTAAAAGTTATAAGCTTAAACATGCAAATGAGCTCTTTATTTGATATTCTCAATGACGAACAAAGGTGGAGTGAACATGTGGAAAGAAAATGACATAAGAGACATTTAGAATATGCATAATTGATAGATATCATATATCGTTTCCTACATTTAATTTGAATTGTCTTTCATATTGTTTCCAGTTTCGCACATGCGTGACACTTTCTGTATATTATGGGTGATATTTAATGATTGCATTTTTGAAATTTATTTCGACTTAAAATGTCGTTATAATTAGTTTTTAAATTAAATTCATGATTACTACCTTCTGCGCTTTTTACCCTTCATATAAAGCGTCCGATTTGGATCTTTCATTTCTAAGTACCTATTGTATTTTCCGACCAGGAGTTAATTCTTTGGTTACATTGGTTCTAGAAATACTCATTTGTATCTTTTCCCTTTTTTTTTTCAAAAATATAATTCATACATTGTTTGTTTTAACGTGATCAAAGTCTTTTTTATGTTTCTTGAATATTTTATTTTCTCTAACTAGGCGAAGGTGAATTGTGAATACAAAAAAAAAATAATCAATGGAATTAACCGATAATAAGACTAGTTGAGTTAATTCGGTGAAAATAAACCTTACCTTGTATCATGTATCCTGTTTGACAGAATACATTAAGTTTTGATAAAATTTAGTTCACCATTAATACCAACATGTATATGCAAACTTTAAAACAAGGTATACAAATCTGTATCACCAATATTTTTTTACAAATAAATAAAATGAAAAACTTATCCCAAAACAATGCATTCAAAGTTCAAGTGTTGTAAATTTAGGCAACAGTAGCTTACCGATGTTCAAATCTCATCAATCGATTGAACGAATATAAATCAAGACAACGAACAAAACCTGAGGGAATCTTATCAATCCAAAACGAAGTGTGGTGACAGGGTAACCGTCTCTTGACATGAAAGCATCATCCGCCATTCGAATACACACTTAGTCAAAATGTCATCAGTAAAAGAAAACAATCGCTCAAATTACAGATCTGACATAAAGATCTAAGGCGTGAAAACATGTCCCCAGAAATAATTTTGTTAATGTTGTAGAGTTACCGGAGGTATGTACGGATGCTACATTTTCATACTGGTATTTTCTGCCAAGATATCGCTAAACGCATTGGAATTGACAAATATTGGAGATATTTATGTGTATCCATATACTTCAATTGATAAAGCGATTACAGAAGAGTAAAAAAGTTGAAGAATAGATTGAAAGTCATCATATCATATAAACTGGCATAAACATTTTTGATGATATAATAAATATTTCACCTGTACGAAGTAATAATTATATGTGTGTTTTGGAAATAGACCATATATTCCAAATACTGTAACATGTTTCAAAACTAAGGTTCAAAACGGTCTAGCATGGGTTGAATCTTATTCACTGGGCGAACATTTCAAGCGGAGTTTTTCACATACAACCATTGATATGATAAATTAAGGCGAGAGTGCATTTGTAGTTTACCGATGTTCAAATAATCTATGATATGATTAGTTAGTTTAAGTGAGTCCTTTATGTCCTATGTTTACTCATGTGAGGTATACGTTCGGGGATGGAGTAGCCTTTTCTTTCTAATTTTTTTTTTCAATTGGCATTTTGTTAAAAATACAGTATTTATATAGACATATTTTACTTCATCAAGAAGTGATTTTACAAAAGACTTTTGTTCAAATTGCGTTTTATCTAAAACTCTATGTTTTGAGTTTTAAGTTTTTGCAGTCGAGCTACATAAAGAAGCACTTGTTTATCAACTTTTATATAATAAAACGAGACAAGACGTCGCAATAGTAATTTTTATAATGATATCATTTTTTTTTATATTAAAACAGTTTATTCGAATTAAAATTTTAATCTCGGAACACGTACTTAAAAGCAAAAGGACATGAATATTTAAAAATATAGGACGAACCAAACCAATAATATTGACATAAAAAAAAATTTGGCAAGGTTTTGGGAACAAAACTTATTAATTCGACTAAATCTGATTAATTGCTGCAAAAAAAAAAAAAAAAAAGAATGAACGTGAAGCATGATTCGGAAAATTCTTGCTAAATTTCGGAGAAGCTGTAAATATATGTGCTTGGAATGTGTAGCGAATTTCATGTCCTTTGATGGAACAGAGATTGTTACTTTGTTGAGTAAGACGAGTATATACCATATGACTCACCAATTAAAAATGGAAAATAATATCAAATACTCGTTCTTTTCTATTGAAAAATTACGATTTTTGTAAACCTCTATGCTAGACAAAAGGTAGCATTTGTCTTATATTTCTATTCTAAACAAGTTACTAGCTTCCTTGTTTGAAATGCAGTTAGAACATTGCTGTTAGTTAACGCGAACATTATTTGAAAGATATTAATACAATGATTGAAAGTGTTTCTATATGCACATTTTGTATTAATTGATTATATATGCGTGATATCGTGACGTATTTTGATATTAACTCTTTCACGTATGTAGGTGACAACCACCTTTGTACAGATGAAATGAATATAAAACGTAAGTTATGTCTATTATTTGATTTTATTCATATTTATTGTATGAAAATTATTTTCATTTTGGAAATATTAATATATATCTATACTGCTTCCATTACTAGAAGCATGCCCAATCATTTCATTGTAGAAAATTTTAACAATTAAATTTAATATTAATCTAAAAAGTATGTCTGTCGATTTGAAATATTGATAACTCTAGTTATAATAAAACAACTTAAATCACAGGCTTACAAAATAATACAAAAGTATCTAAAATTATAATAAGTCATATAGTTTCAACCTAATATAATTATAAAATTGATACATTGAATTTTGCTGATTCTTTTATGAGCAATATTTATGCTCAGTATATCTACAGGCTTGATTTTTCGTTAGCTTGAATTACTTCATGCTTTGACAAGATGTTTATAGTATCAACTGCTTTGTGTTTGTGCTTTTATATTAATTAAATAGACTAATTAGATGTCTGTATGAATCTGTAGTAATCAAAAGTTATATATTTTAACTGATATGAGCATTTTAATAGCATTTAATGTATCAGAATTCACATATATACTATTATTCAATTTTATTTTCGTTTTGTTTCAATTCTTTAATGTCTTAAAACTATATTTATTTGCATTTACAGCAACTATTTCAAAATTAAAATTTTCAAACGTAATTATTTTTCTGTATACAATACATATTATATAAACATTTGACTTGATAGCAGCATTGAAAACCATCAGGCTTCAAAGAGGGGTAAGTGCTATAGATCAGCAAACAACGAAAACACCGAGAGAATAATTATATGTTAAGGGATATATTTGTAGTAGAAGTGTGCGCTAAATAATATCAAGAAGAGATTGAAAACACAAGACAAGTATCTGAATCGCCGTTTTAAAAAATTATTCTTCATTGCAAGTAAAATTCTGTTTTGTTTTATTTCTTAGTTTTACCATATATCTATAAATCTACAGTTTTACATTTCCACGCTCTACAGGTTGGACTGGTTTGGTATCAACGGTAACGTTCTATTAGATTATCAATGTTGGTTCATTGATTTACTTGTTTTAGGCATTATCTGAAATTTAGATCTGTTGCTTAAACTGCATAAAGTATGATAAATATGCAAAGGTAAAATCGGATGAAATATGTACATTCTGTTCAAAACCGTGTTAGGGGTCGTCTTGGACGCTTACTCTGAAACTTGAGATGGAAAAAGAAGTAATAGGACTGTTTTTTCCATAAAAATCGCAGTTAATTATATTTTGGTTATAATACTATTAAATTGATTTAGAATTGACATCATGTGTTAATAACTTAGTGATCAACTACATCTGATGTATCTGATATCCAATGTTTTCTTGCTTTTTTTAACGTAATATTTGTTTCAATTTTCAGTTTTGCTTGTTTTATTTATTTTTATTTTATAGTTATATCCAGACGTCTTGATTACTTGTCAGTGTCACAATATATATAATGAGGACTTGAGGTAAATACAAAAAAAAAAAAAAAAAAATAGATGATCTGGTATTTTCCTGTGAATTCGTTTAAGTTTAGGACTTCATTCACTTTGAAAATACACAAATCGTTAAAATAACAAGAAGAACATCAAATATAAGTAGCTTAGATAAACATATGCTATCAATATTGAGCGGTTCTTCAATGAATAGTATACTCCAGGTTATGACTATGATTGTTTGTAGTCCTAGAACCACAATGTATGAACATTTTCAGAAGATGACCTCTCTTATATGGTTATGAATACGTTTTCTTCAGTTGCAAAACAGCTTCGACAATCATGTCGAACAAGCTGTTGGTTTTAGCCTTGCGGCTTACTATAAAAAGTAAAGAAGCAAAAATAGACTTCAAGGAAAGTTCAAAACGGAAAGTCCTTTATCAAATGGCAAAATCAAAAGCTTAAACACAGCAAACGAATGGAAAACAACTGTCATATTCCTGACTTGGTACAGGCATTTCCTTATGTATAAAATGGTGGATTAAACCTGGTTTTATAGCTAGCTAAACCTCTCACTTGTATGACAGTCGCATAGACTTCTATTATATTGACAACAATGTGTGAGCAAAACAAACAGACATAATAGCTAAAATTGTCAAAAATTCGGATAATGCAGTCAACATTGTGTATGATACACACACAAAAGGTCTCGATGGCAGCGTGGCCTAGTAGTTCGTCTAGTATATCACTAGCCTGTCAACAGGACCCCGCACGTGGCAGATGACTCCAATTCGACTCCAATTTTAATGGACAAGGATTGTCAGTTTTCCTGCAAAAGGTCGGTAGTTCTCTCCGGGCACTCTGGGTTCCTCATGCAATAAAAACTGACCTCCACGATACAATCAATAATACCGAAGGTAGTGTTAAACACGATCAATGCATCAATCATACTTTAATATACAGGAACCACATAACTAATACTGTCAATTTCTATGAAAACTAGTTTTACGGCAGTCCATTTAAGTTGGAGTCATCAATGTGACTCTCGCACAGTGAATTAGATCATGTCCAGTTTAGCATGCACTCAGAGTTATCAACCACATCAACGGTTTATTTCATTAACTATTGGTTTCACTTATATTTATTAAGGAAATAAATATCATCATTTTGATTAATTTGCAATTTTGTAGCTGTGGAAACGTTGCTTTTAGGGTCCCGGGGATAAAGAACCCAGAAGTCAGATTGCGCAGCTATTAATTATAAAGCAGGAACATCCTTCCCATCTTGTAATGTCCATCAACGATACAGACCCTGGCATATCTTCTTTTTCTTGATAAAATTGCTTCCTTGAAAGAGAAAGAGACATGGACAGACAGAAAGCGGAAGATTAATTGGCAAAGGATTTATCGTAAGGTACCTTGTGGTTTTACAGTAAGTCTAGTTAAGACTTAAAATATCTGTTACCGGTGACGGACAAATATTGGATTAACATGCTGTCAAATTTGTAGTTGGTTTGTCAATGTCTCTATTTTCGGACACACAGTTCTGCTGAGAATAACTTTTAAAGATGAAAAGAGCAATGTTAGATGTCAATGATGATGTATTAGTAAATATCACTAAGATATGCTTTGTAATTTACGAGGGTCAACTGTCAAGCATTATTTGATAAATTTAAGTCTCATCTTTTTATATCCACAAAAACATTCCTAAATATTTAAAGCGTTCAGGAAGTTGCAATATAAATATGGGAAACTTTTGAAAAATTTACTTTTTGCGTTTCCGTGCGACAATTTTATCTTTTGAAGCATATTTTTTTTCATGCTAAAAAAAAATATCGGCCGTCCGTTATTTTTTCAGATTTTGAACTTATTTTTGTTTCTGTAAACTGGTCCACACAAGTGGTGTTAATCTGATGACGAATGATAATAAAATGGCCGAACGATGAGGTCAAAGTGTACTTAGTACTCCATGTTGCTCTTCTGTTGTGAAACAGAACTAACCAATTGTTGTTCATTTAATCCGTTTAACAGACGGAATCATGTCAAATAATTACTCAATGTTGCCTTTAATGATATACTTATTACTTCACCCAAATATATGAATGGTAAATTAAGAATCTGTTTACTTTTTGACAATTTTGAGTTTTGTTCTTTCTGAGACATGTGAGTTAAAACAAATAATTTTTTCAAATGTAAAAACTCAAGTTTGTCTTGAGTTATGTCGGTCAAGCCTACGCTTGCATGATCTTACTCATGATTAACAAATATGTTGTCAATATAAAAAAGGTCCAGCATTTTGATGTTATCTTTCTACATGTATGTGTATTTGTTTTTGGGATCAGTATGTTTTTTTTTTACAAAATAAGAGTTTTGTGATCTTATACAAGAAACTTGTACCTACGATCCCCATTTTTGTTTTAAAAAAAGACGCTGCTGAATGTAGGAGTCATTTTAAATTTAGCAAGGGTAATAGTAGCGTAGAGTGTAGAAATATCAAACATGCTGGTATTGTTTGAAAATAGCAATGATTTTGATAGGAGACTTTCGAGAAAATCTTTAGAATTTGTGGAAAATTCACATCTGATTGTCACTGCTGGTTGAGAATACATGTTTCTCATTGCATTATTTTTTAAAGCCATCCTTTACTGTAGGAAGGATGTAAGAAATTTAGAAATATGCTCGTAGAATAACTAGACGAGCTGACAAAAAAGGAAAAACTATGGTAAGTCATAGGTTTAGCTACATTAATCATTATATATCAATAAAACAAATTTATTTTAATCACTGGCTAATTTTGCAAAAAAGATCATCTCAGAACTAACCACTCGCAAAGAAAGTTGCATGTAACTTCATTTTTTATATATATAAACTATTGTAGAATTGTCGTGATAAACAGCAATTTCTTATTTCATTTTTCGATGTTGGATGTTAAGAATCAAATTGAATCTGAAATTTGACAAGGAATATATTGAAACAAGAATATTGACGTCCTTGATTTTCAACCTAGATTTGAAACCTGCACCACCTTACTGAGGTTTGTTTTTAAGATAGCATGGGGAAGAAAAACCATATATCTCTAGATAGCATTCAAACATCGTACTAAGTTTTATCATTGAACATTATTCTGATGACATGAGTTGTTATTTAACTACAGTAACTGTTTGATTCTCACAAGTACAAGGTATACTAAGATTTGTGTAATTCATTATAACTTTTTGTACCCATGCATAGCGTTGACCTCATGTCCGGGTTTGCGATACTTTTTGTCCGTTTAATTTTTGTTATCTCTTCAAAGCTTGTATACGAAATTAGATTTTCAAGTATTTCGGGCCCCCAAGGGTGACTGGGGAATAGAAGTATGGTCACCATTGGTCTTCCTCCAACCGGTAGTAAAACCCTTGCTAAAGTGGGGCGTCCGTTTGGCTGTGCGGGATGTACAAATTTGCAGCCACGTCCGGTCAGAATGGGGACGTTAAATCCGATGCCTCGTGTAAGAACCCTTGCAACAACTCTTTTGAGGGGTCCGTAGGTGACCTGTTACAAGGCTAAATTTCTGTCCCTATCCAATATACCCTCATTTCCCGTGGCAGTCTAAATTTCTTCGACCTTAATCCCGGACGCCCCTATAACAGAACCGACCTATTGTATTTATTGTTAATTTGTTCTCGTCCTGAATATGCATGAAATATTTGCCACTGGACGTTAAGCAACCAACAATCAATCAATCAATCAAGTATTTCGGTCTCTAACATCACTGAAGACACATTTTAAAATTGACAAAATGCGCATCTGGTGCACTAAATTTATTATATTCAATGCCTGACAGTTGATATTAAAAATTTTCGTTTGTTGAATATTAGGTAAATGGTTAATTTTAGTCGATAAATTTTGCTGACTGTAACTTCGTTTGGGGGAATATGTCAAAGAAATATGTTACCTCTGTCAATCTGCTTTTTCTTCAAGTTTGCCGATTTTTTTATTTGGTAAATTTAAACATCCTTGGCTTTCAAATATTCGGCATTGAACTTTCCTGATGAAAGAAAATCCATAAAAGCACTTATGACGTTAATTTAAGTGTTGTATTCATTTTTATTTACAAATCTTTGTACCGTAAATATGCATATCAACACAATATAAAAGAAAATTTTGATATTTACATTTTTATTTCTGTACAACTGTTATAAATCCATATCCATGCTATATTCTAATTACAGATAATATAATTTGCTTTTCTGGATATAAGAAGAAAAGAAAAGAATTCAAAAAATGATAACGGGTAATAATAACCAGGGGCATCTCCAAAAGAGGGACGAAAGATACCAGAGGGACATTCAAACTCATAGATCGAAAACAAACTGACAACGCCATGGCCAAAAATAAAAAGATAAAACGGACAAATAATAGTACAGATAACACAACAAATTAACAATAAAAACGCAAGCTCTACATGCAATAATACATAAGCATGCGGACATTTCTCCAACTAGAAAACAAAAAGATTAGAAAGCAAAATGTAAGCGACATACCCAACACATATAAAGCAGGCAGCAATATGTAAACAGTGAAATGTCATCAAGCTAAAAGTTAAACAGCACGGTTCGTATGGAAGCCAATACAAAAACAAGATGTTTTTCGCATGCAGAGTAAGTAATAAAATAATTTATGAAAAGTACTGCATTGAAGTGGCACAAAGATGTTATTTTGATCTCATGATTATGTCTAGCGTTTCAACTGTAAGTGTTATTGCTGTCAAAAGTGACTTGGTAATTTATTCTAAAGTTTTGCAGCGTACTTTGTAACTCAAAAATGCAAGACGAAATACTTCTTTAATAAATGACATGATATTTTGATATTAAAACTTTGAATGAAATTTTTGAAATAGTACCCTTGAACTGTACCTTATCAGAATACAAACCAAGAGTGCTACGGTTAATAGATAAATTTTTTAAAGACATTTTATATAAAATTTTTATTATCCAAAGTTTATTAGATTAGATTTTTTTTTTTTTTTTGCTCAAATGGTTTTAATGGAAATGCTTTTTAAAAAAACTCATGTTGAGCTCCCTACTTGTTTAATATGACAGAAAGAAATTGCACAGATAATTCCAAAAATCTTACCCTCTGAAACCTATAAATTGAACAAGCTTAAAAAACAAACAAAATACGTAAAATTTATTTGCTGACTCTTTACCATGACCCACGGTAATATACTAAGACCATAGTAGTAAAATTCATGCGACTGTTAGACTATAGGGCCGGGTTTGGTCCACCATTTTCTACATAGAGAGATACCTGTGTCAAGTCGGGAGTATGGCGGTTGTTTTCCATTCGTTTGATGTGTTTGAGCTTTTGATTTTGCCGTTTGATGGGGGACTTTCCGTTTTGAATTCTCCTTGGAGTTCGGAATTTTTATAATTTTACTTTTTTCATATAACTGTCAATTTATCTGAGTTTATGTGATCCTATTAAATTATAAGCTGACTGCAGCCTGTCTATTATTCCTCTGTGAAATTTATGTGTATGTAATACTATGTGGAGAGGATAATTGTATTTTTAAAAATCGGTTTTGTATTGAAAAATGTAGAATTCTTTTATGCACTGTTGATGATTTCCAGAACGGCCATAAAATATGGTCCTTTCTGTTTGACAACGCATCTAGTCAAAGAAGCAAATTTACTACAAATAAAGTCATTATTCGGTCCTTTTGATGGTAAGAATTCTCACTGCAACCTGAAAAGCATGTGGTCCCATATGGTCAAAGATTCTGGAATAACTACAGTAAGAGGACACAGAAAAGTCAAAATATTATACAAAAACAGATTAGCCAAAAATGAATAATGAAAATTATATTCCTAACTTGAACGAAGTATGCTATAAAAAAACCTTTCAGTCGTAACACACTCATTCTTCGTTTAAACGTTTGAAACTGTTTCAACACAATTTTAACACAATCAAACACCGACGCATTAAGCTATGATCAAATAAATAAATGTTCAACAAAGATCTTTCTGTAACTAAAAAGAAGGTACAAAAAAGAGAACGATATTGTTATACGTGTTTTTTATTGTTTTATTGTAGATGAGATACGATGAATGTCTGGTTGTAGTGAATATTGGTCCCATTCATGTATTTAAAGAGGATGCTTCAGTATTTATATGAAATCAGTACTATTTATAGTGGTCATTAAAAAGTGTTACATAAATAGATTACTTTCATAAGTTGAATCATTCATTTACACTATGAGTCACCTAATCACATATTTACTGTCACTAATATAAACTGGCTATATGACATAATGTAAAGGTATATTCCGATATTCCCTGGTGTGTAAAAGTGTAAGAAGAAAATGAAAAAAACGTTACGTCCAGTGGCATATATAACACGCTTTTTTCAGCACAAAACATGTTAATATTATTATGAATCCTGCTTTGTACATGTATAAGACCGACAAACTGAGCTTGATTGTTTTAAAAAATTGAAAACAACACGTTTAATAATTTCATGCGTCCGAAGCGCTTTTCTGAGCTGATGATACCCTCGGGGACTGATAGTCCACCAGCAGAGGTATCGACCCAGTGATGTAAAAATTGAAAACAACACGTTTAATAATTTCATGCGTCCGAAGCGCTTTTCTGGATTTACCTTCATCAGGAACGCTCAATGCTAAACATTTGAAATCCGAGGGATGTATAAGTACATGTTAAAGTGCATGTCGACAAGACAACAGTCTGCAGGAAGATAATTCCCTTTATCAGGTCACATTATTCTTACGTTAAGTTGATCAGCCTCTGTTCTTATTTCTAAATGTCTCATTCTAAACTGACAAAAAGCAAATGCTATTTGTTTATAGTTCAACCCAACTGGGTATCGAACCCACGACATCCCGAAATCGACTCAACTACGAGACCACCGAATAAGCGTGTAAATAAAGATGATCACACACAAACTAAATATAATGCTAAGTTTGTGATTGAAAGGCTGAGTTAACACGTCAATCCATACAACACGTTTACTCTACTGAATAACACTGAAACGTATTTCCAGATAAAAATGTCAACACTTACAGAACTATTACGAATATCACTAAATCAATAAACCATCGTCAAGTAAATGTATCAAATAAAATTAAAATTGAGAATGGAAATGGGGAATGTGTCAAAGAGACAACAACCCGACCACAGAACAGACAACAACAGAAGGTCACCAATAGGTCTTCAATACAGCGAGAAATTCCCGCACCCGGAGGCGTCCTTAAGCTGGCCCCTAAACAAATATATATACTAATTCAGTGATAATGGACGTCATACTAAACTCCAAATTATACACAAGAAACTAAAAGTAAAAATAATACAAGACTAACAAAGGCCAGAGGCTCCTGACTTGGGACAGGCGCAAAATGCGGCGGGTTAAACATGTTTATGAGATCTCAACCTCCCCTATACCTCTAGCCAATGTAGAAAAGTAAACGCATAACAATACGCACATTAAAAGTCAGTTAAAGAGAAGTCCGAACCCTGAAACTTGACCGAATTTGAAAATTTGAAATAGAAACACGTTTTTTCCAAACAAAGGATAGACGAGAATGATACCGGCATAAACAGCAAAAATATTTAAAACTTAAAAAGCGCAATGACCTACACTTCAAACTAAAGCAACAGCAACACGAAACCCGACTTGAGGTTGACGAGTTGGATGAAAAATTGAAGGAAAATTTATTGTATAAAAATACCAAACAGCACTTCACAAAACATGCAAAAGACTGTTGAAAACTAAATATTAAGATTAAGCAACACGAAACCCACCAAAAGCCGGGGTTGACGCATGCGATCCTAAAGGATAAGTAGTTCCAATTTCATTTTTGCTACTAGTCGTGTGTTTCATAACCAATAATTTATATAATAAATTGCATATTGTGATGTCATAAATGAGGATGCGAAACCAGGAATGAACTTGCGATAAGTTGAATATGTACAAGGCGATTTGGAACAAAGATATTCCAAAACGGACAATAAAACCTTTGAATAGATAATTGCCATTAAAAACTTTAGCTCAATAGTTTCCTTGAAAGTTGCATATGGCAAAGAAAATCAAAGAAAATTGGAATTACTAAAATTACATGACGCAACCAATCAAGCTATCAATATGTTGTACGGTAATTACGATTCTTTTAAAAACGTGTTTTATAGTTTCTTCAAAAGCTTTCACGTAAAAATAATATTTCGTCAAATTGATTATAAATGAGTATGAAAAGCGTTATTTTGTTTTGTCTGTATTATCATTTTTTTCTTGTCCGACTAATTCGATTTCCGTCAAGTTATTTCAAATATGTCTTGGGTATTTTCAGTTTCTGTTAAATACGGTCAATGTTGGAGTTCTTCGACCAACAGTAAAACCATTGCCGAAGTAAGGCTTTCGTTGACTGTGTGTGATGTGTAAATACGCAGCAACATCCGGCCACACTCTCTGTACGTTAAGAACCCTGGCCACAACTCTCTGACATGTCTGTAAAATGGCATGTTGCAAGGCAAAATTTATGTCCCTATCCAATTTTCAGATCAAGTATAGAATACGTAATTGTAGTTCCATCGGATTATTATTTTTTTATAGTAGGTAACTTTGTTCTTATATATATAAGGTTTTTTTTTTTTATTTTCAGATATTTGGTTTTCATTTTTATAAAACAATTGTAGTTCCTTTCAATTTTAAGTGAATTGTATGCATTTAAAATATTGTAATATTGTAAAGGTCAAATGGTCGACAGGTCAGCAGGTCGACAAATCAGGTGGTCAGCAGGTCAACAGGTCAGCAGCTCGACAGTCAGCAGGTCAACAGGTCAGCAGGTCGACAAGTCCGCGGGTCGACAGGTCTGCAGGTCGACAGGTCAGCAGGTCGACAATTTAACAGGTCGACAGGTCAGCAGGTCGGCAAGTCAGCGGGTTGACAGGTCTGCAGGTCGACAGGTCAGCAGGTCGACAGATTGCAATGTCTATATGACAGCGGGTCGACATGTCTACAGGTCAACTGGTTAGCCGAGTAACATGATACGACGACGATTAATTTGCAGGTTGACAGCTTAGTTAATCGGCCTATTAATTACTATAAATCTGTACATATTTAGATAATCTAAAATAAATTTTTAGAATTTTATAGATTTTTTCTTTTAGAGGTACATCTAATTGGTATTTTTAAAAGTAGAAATGCAAAAAAAACACATTATTTCGTCATTATAGTTTTCTTTGTTGATGATGGCAATGGAAAATAATTGTGCATTTGTTTCAATTTTAATAGCCATATCTGTAATAATAATAAAGAATATTTTCAATGTCACCTGTTTTTTCATGTGGCACTTTTTTCATTGATTTTATATTTGTTTCTCGTTACTGAGGGCAATGTCTTTAATGAATTTATTGAAAATGTCTCCATTAGAATAGCCATATCTGTATATATAACAAAATTCGTTTAAGATGTCATCTATTCTTTCATGTCGCACTCCTTTCATCGATTTTATTTTCAGTTTCGCTAACCCCCATTTGTGCATGTACCATCAGATGCTCTGAATTCCTTACTGTGATTTACAGTTTTATGAACGAAGCCTTCTTTTCCCAAAGTGTTATACGCTGCCCAGCAATCAGAGTTTATGTGTGCTCCTACTGCAACATTTTCCTTAATAATTGGTAGTAATGTACTGCGATTTCTTTTTTCCACTATTTTCAAAATAACTTTCCGGGATCCTTTTTCTACCAATCCAAATACCCATGTATCTTGTTTTCCGGTGCCCTGTGATATTTCCTTTTTTTACCAAAAAGATTTTCGTCGATTTCTATTATATGTTCATTGTTTGACGCCAGCAGAACAGAATCATTTATTAATGATTCTTCACATAGTTCCCGGAATTGGTCAAACCATTCAATGACACTAACATGGCTGATATCGGAGAGTTTTTCAACTTCATAAACTTGAAGATCTATGCCAAAATAGTATACCAGTTCCATCAGTTTGCGGAGGGGCAGTTTGGATTTCTGAAAAAGGGTGAAAAGAAAATGTTAATATCATTTATAGTTTACAGTTTAATGAATAAGATACATCAACTATTTTTGTTGTCCACGCCGCACGCAGAGTGGGGGACATAGAAATATAGGGCATCCATCCGTTCGCCCGTTTGTTACTCTGTCCCACCCTAATTGTAAGCACTCTAGTGTCACATCTACATTTACATATTTTGACGAAATTCATATGACAGATGAAATATCTCGATCAAGGTCAAATTTGAGTTCGGTGCCATAATCTTTAGCGAAACTATTAGCCTAGTTTTGCTTTAGGGGACCCACAACCTTAAGGGTATCCGAAAGGTTTGTATCTAGCGCCGTAGGCTGTATCAAAAATGACATCTAGCGCCGTAGGTTGTGTCCTTAAAGGTTTGCACCTAGCGCCGTAGGCTGTATCAAAATGCAATCAAGCTCTGTAAGCTGTGTCAATGTGCCGCCTAGCGCCGTAGGCTATGTCCTTGGGTTAGAGTTAGGTTAGGGTTAAATTAAGAAAACTTATTATGGGAGGGTAGTATGTAGTAGTATGTTTGTACATTGCGCCGTAGGATGTATAAAAAATGCCATTTAGCGCCGTAGGCTGTGTCCTTAAAGGTTTGCACCTATCGCCGTAGGCTGTATCAAAATGCAACCTAGCGCTGTAGAAGAGGGACGAAAGATACCAGAGGGACAGTCAAACTCATAGATCGAAAACAAACTGACAACGCCATGGCCAAAAATAAAAAGACAAACAGACAAATAATAGTACAGATGACACAACATAGAAAACTAAAGACTAAGCAACACGAACCCCACCAAAAACTTGGGGTGATCTTAGGTGCTCCGGAAGGGTAAGCAGATCCTGCTCCACATGTGGCACCCGTCGTGTTGCTTATGGTATTACAAATCCGGTAAATAGTCTAATTCAGTAAGTCACATTCGTGAAAAGGGAAGGGTATTGTAGTTACGACATAAGGAACATATCCGATATCATCTGTGAAACGGTTATTCCATAACGGTCAACCAATTCGTGATGGCGTCCGTAAAATTTACGAAGGGATGATTTCAACTTCACCATTTGGAACTCTTGGTTTAATAGCTTCCTGTAGGCTGTGTCAATATGCCGCCTAGCGCCGTAGGCTGTGTCCCTGGGTTAGAGTTAGGTTAGGGTTAAATTACGAAACACCTATTATGGGTGGGTAGTAGGTAGTTTGCACCTTGCGCCGTAGGCTGTATAAAAAATGCCATCTAGCGCCGTAGGCTGTGTCAATGTGATGCCTAGTGCCGTAGGCTGTGCCCTGCAGTGTTTTTACCTAGCGCCGTAATCTGTATCAAAATGCCATCTAGCACCGTAGGCTGTGTCAATGTGCCGACTAGCGCCGTAGACTGTGTCATTGTGCCGCCTAGCGCCGTAGGCTGTGTCCTTGGGTAACAGCTGTATCAAAATACTATCTAGCGCGTGTGTCCTTGGTTTAGAGTTAGGTTAGGCTTAGGGTTAGGGTTGGATTAAGAAACACCTATTATGGGTTGGTCTCCTAAAGTAAAATTTGGCCTAATTATTGCCCTTTGAACTTTGAAACTTTTCTAAAATTACATTATAAGCGCTCTCAAGCATTTTAAATGGTTATATCAATTATAATTTAATGATGTGTATTTCTATATAATTACCTCAACAATTGTATTCTTTCTTATGGTGCTGGTCATCAAGCATGCTGGGCATTTCCATTGCAAAGAATCGGAAATGTCTTTTCGTTTACATAAATTCATATTAGAATTACAAGTTGTGCATGTCATCTCTTTCTTTAACAATCCATTTTTCATCTTAAAAGTTATTACTGCTTCTTGATTCGAAATTAATGGATACCAGTTAACTGTCTTTGGTGCTCGATCGAGTAAGAGAGGTTTTTCCATTTCAACAGTTGGAAAGCAGGTCACGGTTTGACCCCAAGTCTATCAGCAACAATGGAGGCCACGTGACCATGAAAATTCAGTAAAACTACGGATGAGACAAACCTCATTTTACTCACTAAAATACCACTGCCGTAATAAATACTTATAGTTCCAAATAATCTTGAATATAAATAGTTTTAACTCGTCAAAACTTACACATCAACTCAAAGTCCTTTATTCTTTATTTTATCTTCAAACTTGAAGTTTGTGTGAAAATTGTCAAGTCTCCTGATCGAAAAGTCTAAATATTTTCGAGGAAACTAAAAATGATGGGCTGAATTTAAATTTAATGAAGCATCTCATTAAGACAAACACTCGATATGAATATCTAGGCAACAGAGTTTTGGATACGCAAACGTCAAGTTATTTTCGACACGAAGCGGTGGTTTTTGACCGTTTTTTGCCGATTTGTGCAAGTGGTTATCTCCCCTTGATATCACCAGTCAAAAATAAAAACCCATCAAAATGAATAAAAAGGAGTTTACTGTACAAAAATCAGGAAGACACTGAATAGAATTCGATTTACAACTATGTTATTATAATGTTAAGAAGAGATACTTCCTACTTTTCAGAGAAGGATTAGATGTAAAATTAAAAGATAAAATGAGTAAAAATTAGGAAATGTAACCCTATTTTTTTTTAACCTATATTGATATAAATTAGCTCTGGCTGATGAAATTTACTTTGTAATTTTTATAATGGTATATGGGATTACTCCTAGTAGAAAGTTTTTGAGACACTTCTAGTAATTAAATGTTGAATGCATTTTCATATTTATACAATTTGAATAATCTTTCTGAAAATGAAAATAATAATTGTACTGATCATTTATATTATTTTTTATATTCTATAATGTGGTACCAAGAGTCACACAATAAGTTTCTTCAAAGTAAAAAAACCTTTAAACTCAAGCTATGTTTCTTAGTTGAACATTACAGTACTGCCTAGAAAATATCCTCCAGAAAAAGGATAAGTTTACCAAAAATATTGACAGAAATTCTGTAAAAAAAAATACTTCAAATTATAAGTAAAAGTGACATAGTTTTGGATTTTAAAATCATTATTATTGTAAAATTCAATTATTAGATTAGCTAGCACAGCTAGTAGCCATTGCCTAATATCTCAGGGTATTTTATAAATTATAGATTATGAAAGTAAACTTTTTGAAATAAAATGGGGCTTCTACTCTTCAGGTTGCTGTATCAGCTGGTTTACATATTTATAAACAAAGTATTGTTTATTTTATCTTAATAATTTGATATTTATATCACAAATGAAAGTTGTCTGGACAAATCTTGTGCATTTTACTTAATGATCAATGGATTATTAAATTTGACAAGAATTTGCAATTTGAATAAATTCAATTTTGTAAGAAAATATCACTACATGTATGAATTAACTTCTTGTTTGACTTGATAATCTAGTCTTTGCTCTTATTAATGTAGTTAGCTTACTTAGTAAAGAGATAATTAAATAAGCAAGGTTTCTTAACTTATACATTTAATTAACTGACCTTCATTTCCTTTTTTCATATGATCTTCATATGTTTTCTCCTCCAGAAATTTTCCTATACAAGGCATATTCTATTGTTATTTTTGTGCTTTTGTCCATCCATATGCTATCATTAATTTGTTAGATTTGTTTCCAGTATGAATAATATTTTCTAATACTTATAGTTTCAAACGCAATATTTAAAGATGTCTTCGTTTCACATTTCCAATGTGTAATTTTTTATTATACACACGACCCTGACACATATTCTGTTAACGTTACATGACGTATGTTGAAAGAAGAAAACAATGTCACCGTCAATTTGTGTAGGGATCAAGAAGGGTTTTAATTACTTTGAAATGGAGGTATCGTAATATGGAAGTTTGAAAATAACAATTTTCAATCACATTTTCATCCATATCTTTAATAAAATCAGTGTTTTAGAGTACTTTGGAAACAGGTACAATGAAAAGAAGTTGAACTTCAGTTTTCAATCTGTTTTGAACTAGAAACGCAGTCAAAACCAGGTACAAATTGACATGACTGGTGGTCACTAAAATTGATGTATTACAGTAAAAAATGATGGCTTCAAAATTGTGTAGAAATTTGAAATAGGTTACTCGGTTTCATTTAAGATTATTACCGTTCTTTTCCGTATTTGGATACGCAAACGTCAAGTTATCAAAATTCGATTTTTGGCGAACAAAAAGATGGCTGATAATTTTTAGAACGGACAGGACAAAGAAACAGAAAATAAAAGCTATTTTGGATAATGTTTCTTTGTCGTATTGAAACTATATTGGTCGCAAAACCTATGAATTTTAAAAATCAATTATAATAAAAGCATGACAAGTTGAAAAAAATAGTTTAAACGTCATTTATTTAGCCGATTGATTTGGCGGACTTTTTGACGTCACGGACGACTGTAGCGCCACCTAATTAATTCCCCCTGCTATTGTTGCTGATAGAGCTTGACGACAACGGACGTTTCCAAGGACTTGCTTTCCAACTGTCAATACTATGTTTTCCTATTAACGGTCAAAACAAAAATGACGTGCAAAAAATGGGAAATTATGCAACAGATTTTCCCGGAATTAATATTGTGACGTTACAGTATGAAACGTAAACGTTACTTTGTTTTTCGGCGGGTGAGATGGCTGCGGCTTTTAAAAAGTTTCGAAGCGATGATATTTTATCGCTATACAAATCAGCATACCAGCCGGAAAGCTGACCCTGGTTTGACCCCATTTCTTTAAGCATCAATGGAAGTCATGTGACTACCATATTTGGGCATTTTTTGGGTCGTTTTTTCTTCAGCTGAAACGACTCTGTTTCCTCCAAAAAGTCATATCAAATGAAATCAAAGCATGCTGTACGTTACAAATGCCAATTGTGTATACTTTTTAGAAGTTCTCACATAAAAATTGTTTTGATTAAGCGTACTGAATTAGAATACGAAGCCTTCAAACTAAAGGTCGTCACTCGTCGCGTCAAGTTTTTTCAACACATCAGTTGAAATTTCTTTCTTAACTTCTGGGGAACCTATGCTGAATTTAAAATATGTGATGAGGCTTTTTATAAACTGACCCGTGTCAAATTTGTGCCACTTAATACGCTGTTATACGCAAATGTGCCACTTCGATGTGTTGATATTTCTGACGAAGCGGTACCGACAGCAATTTACGAGTTACGTCCCTTTGTTGACACTTTTCATGGTACTATCATATATATTATTATTATATTAAGCACCATATGCTGTTATTTACAAGTGGATATTATTAAAATAATTAATTATCTTTTACTAAATATATATAATACTAAAGACATATGCAAAACAATTAGGTAAACCAAGGATTTACTATACAAATCCTTGGGTAAAAACATTTATAATTTTTACAACAATTTCAGAACTGAAATAGGGCTTTGATATCACAATTTACAGTAAATGTTACTCTGTGCCATAATATATTATTCCAAGAGTAACTTTAATATTTATATTTTGGTGAATGTTTTTACTGCTGTAACCAAATTATATCAACACAGAAATAAATTTCGACAACATAAAGACAAGGATTTGAATAGTAAGACTTACTATACAAATCCTTGATAAAAACAAGGGGTAGCCAAAATATGCTTGAATACTGGATCTAGACAGTGTTAAAATGATCGCAAACAGGAATTCCTTTCCAATACTGATACTTGGTCGTACCTATTTCATATACATTTAAAAGAGATAATAATCAAAGTATTCTCAATGTAAATTCTTGAAATAAAAGGAAATCGGTTTGCAATCCTTGTATGATTAAACTAAATATAACGATAAATTTTGTCTCATTGATTCCATGCAAGTTCTAATGAATGGACTCAAATTATAAAAAAAGCCTAAACCAATGGATAATTAAACAAATAATCATGAACTTGCGAATAAATAAGAAGGAGAAAAATTCGATCTCATATTTTTTCTTCTTCTATTTAAAAAAAAAATAATAACTATGCATATGAAAAGTATTTCAGAGCAGTTTCTGAGTGCTAAGTCAACAATTATGTTTTAGAGTAGGTCACACTTCATGTAAGTATGAAAATGCTTTGAATAAGAGTGATTAAAATGCAAGTCTGAAAGAGATTGTTTTAAGTTCAAAGGACAAGACTTTTGCATTTACTTTTGCAGGATTCCTTCATCACGCAAAAAAAAATGATATTAGTCATCTTAAGGTTGTGCACAGACAGTATAAAATATCCTTACCTTATTGTTTTAGTTAACGTCAAACATTTCACTTAAAGAGAATAATTAATCCAGCCAAATTCACAGCTGAACTCGCCATTGCTTATTTCAAACAAACACACTCAATGTGTGTACATTCTGTTCAGATGCATGTTGACATCGATGTGTAAGACCAAAAAACTACAATGTCAAAAAATGTCTTTCTTTTGGAATTTAGTTCAAACGGGGTTTCCTAAGGGGTGACAGAACGTTAGACTTGACTTTTTTTTTAACTTTGAGATACGTATTATTAATTTGTTATATAGTATATATAATCTTTGTTTTTTCTGTGAAAAAAAGAAGAAAAAATAACAGATAATTTGGCATAATTTATTAACGTAATTGTTAAAGGACGGCCAATTTAGGTATTATTTCCGAAAATAGAAAATTTTCCAAATTGCCGCCAAATTATTTTTCCGGGAAATTAACGCAATTTCAGAATGACGGGCTTTAATATCAGTCCCATTGTTGTCTTAAGAAAGTAGCAACAACGGTCGTTTCTAAGGGCTTGCTTTCTGACTGATACAATACTAAAATTCCGTGGAAGGATGTGTTTAATGAGGAAACAGAGGTTTTTTATCTATTTTTGAAAAAGCAACCAATTGTTCCCGCAGCTTGGTTTTGGCTAGTCTGTTATCACTAACATCTACATTAAGCGGTCCGAATACAACAGTAGCAGTAGGAGAAAATTCATTTTCAACAGTACTTAATCAGTTCATTATTGCAGTTTGTGCACCAGGTGGTGGAAAACTGATACTTATTATAAAGTTATTGATCCCGTCCTTGAAAAAATTAGAGACAAACATGGAATTTCGATCCAATTGGAAGCACATACGACAGCCGGTCTACGAAAACATCAAGTAGATAATCAAGGGTATGGTATGATCACTTGTGACGGAGGACATAGATTTTTGTCTACTGTAAATGTGAAACATTTAAAAGGTGGATGGTGAACGCTCCCTTTTGTGTAAGATGTGGGAGGAAAAGGAGACTCCAGTACTTTAATATCTGGAACCAGGGGATTCTTAAAAACCTCTATGTCCTGCTGCTTATTTATACAGCCTCCACCTTTTCTGTCCGAGTTGTCTCACCTTGGTGGTGATGATGGATTGTGGATCTGTTTTTGTTTTGCGTTGCAAAACCAGTGTTTAATAGACCAGCAGTAACTAAGGCAAATGTACCATTATTGAAAGAAACTGGAATGCACAACTTTGAAAATGTAATGAACAATATTTATAAGGAGCATATAAAAGAAAAAAAATATAAACTGTCAGCAGACGCAGAGAGTGTATTTGATAGTTTAATTGACTCATATTCAGAATACATCAATGCTAAGCACGGATCCGACCAAGGTCAGCAAACATGTAAAAACATTGTCAATATTTTCTTTATGGAAAAACACATGTTTTATTATAAGGAAATCAAAACCGGTATGTACGAGTAAGCCGTACCCCAAATTCATTAGCTATTGAATGCTTGAAGCACTGTTATAAAATTATAGTTTGGATTGTAGAAAATGTTGGTTTCTTTTTGTACTGTAATATCAATTTGATTCTTCGCTTATAAGATTTTAATATATGAAACAGAATTCAATAAAATGTGTCTAAAGAATATTTTCTTATGCTCCAGCTTTTCTTTCTTCTTCTTCTTTAGAAATACAGCACAACTTCGTAGCCTACAACCTATCACTTTGTGTGTGCATTACACAGAAATTGATCGTTTGCCTTTATATTTGAATTCATAAGTTATGGTGATATTTTTAGTTTTTACTCCATAATCTTCGAAAACTTATAACTAATTTGCATATCTAATTGGGCCAATTGAATAGATTTATTCAGTATTATTTACATTTTAATTAAAGAGGAAGACAAAGAGAATGAACCACAGAACTTAAACATTTCAATGCCGGATGAGGGCGAAGTGATGACCAGCAAAGATACGACCCATATTCTTCGTCTTTCTGCTGTTCTACACATTTTTCAGCATAGCTTTAGATGTGGTTTGATGGACGACTGCTACACTCCAACACCAAACGAAATATCAAAATGCAGATTGAAACAAGCAATGATTCTGTATAATGCTTTAGAATTAGGGTTATGGTTTCTTGTCGACCTGTTAGTATATTGTTTAAACCTCCCCTAGGTCTCAGCGTATGAATATTATAAATACCAGCCAAAGAATTAAGCCGGAATTACTTAAACGTATACTATACTTTGGCCTTCCCCTCCCTTCACCCGGTCGACCCCAAGTGCAGGACCTACCTATTGTATTAATTGGTGAACATGCATGACAAATTTGCCAATGGAAGAAAAGAAAATAACAACCAATCAATCAAACAATCCAGTTTATGTTCTGCATTTATAGACTTGACACGTACTGGTAAGCAATCAAGGAAAATCATAAATATCGTAGTAGAAATGGTAATAACAATTCCAAAACAGCCCAATCTGAAAAAGAGACCCGGGAGTCATCAGCATATATTTTTGTCCTTCTATATGCAGCTAACACTGTCTTGTCTTGAATACAAATATCCTTTTGTATTTGCTGGACAGTAGTTGTTATGTTTGGTTGTAAATACTGTAGATTTTGTCGTATGCATCTAATATTGGTCTGCGTAATACAATCTTGAACCAATAGGTGTCTTTTGCGAGGTTTGCGTTTCTTTTCAATACCGAAAATGAAAGCGAAAAAGAAAGTTATATTTCATTAAAAACTATCAATACAGAATTATCTTTCTTTAAATGGAAAAATAATGTAATATAAACAGCAATAACTAGATGCCTTTTTAATTTGAAGTTGAGGCGAAAACTTAAAAGTATGCAGATGCTTCTCGGTAATATTAAAGAGATATAGGAAGATGTGGTGTGAGTGCCAATGAGACAACTCTCCATCCAAATAACAATTTATAAAAGTAAACCATTATAGGTCAATGTACGGCCTTCAACACGGAGCCTTGGCTCACACCGAACAACAAGCTATAAAGGGCCCCAAAAGTACTAGTGTAAAACCATTCAAACGGTAAAACCAACGGTCTAGTCTATATAAAAACGAGAAACGAGAAACACGTATAAATTACATAAACAAACGACAACTACTGTACATCAGATTCCTGACTTAGGACAGGTGCAAACATTTGCAGCGGGATTAAACGTTTTAATGGTACCAAACCTTCTTCCTTATTCTGAAACAATAGTATAACATCACAACATAGAAAAACACACGATAAAACATCAATTGGAAGGCTTAACTCAATCAAAAACGTAAATTAACACACTATGAACGAATAAATTCGATCTGTGATACCTGAAAGTAAATACATAGTTAATAAAATATTAGGGACAAACATTCAACGCCAAAAAGCAAACAAACAAGTCCAAATAAAGCCATGGCAATACACCACCGCGAAATATATAACCCTTACAAAATAATCACTTTTGAAAAAACCGGTTTTCATAATATATACAGGTAAATGAAAAATAAGACACATTTCGTGAAGAACTACAAAAACGTCCCATTTCCCAAACAAATTATTGCCGGCTGGTCTTACTGAGGGTTTTTAAAATTGGACAATGGTACGCACTTGATATATTTGTTTCGACATTATCAAGTCAAGATATGAAGTCAGGGTTTTTTTTTTCTTTATCTTTAAGTTAAAATAGAATTCTAGTATCATTGGACTTCAATGAATTTTACTCGACTTAGTTTAAGCATATTTTAGCAATGTTTCAGTCACTTATTTAACTCACTTACATTGATATTAATTTGAAATTTGAATAAATTGAACACTATTTATTAGATAGTCAATATGCGTAGCTCTTTATAAGATTTTTTTTTTCAGTTAAATTGCAATGCTTCAATTGTAATCGGATATATAACATATGTAAAGCATTACATGTCGATAGTTTTCAGCTTTAATTTGGCTTAAAAGGTGGATGTGCATAAATTTAGTGTCACTTCCTCTGACTGCCAATGAATATCCATTCCCCATCACAACCATTCCTGGTTATTATTCCAATTTCCTAAATTGACAGGGATCGTTGATGAAATGGAAAGGCAATTAATAAGTTTGTCGTGCCATACCCTAGACCTCCAAATTTCAATTCTTGCAAAAATCTTTTAAACAAAAATCTTTTAAAGTTAGAATAATCTAAAAATTTTGGGTTTCCAAGTGATAAGCTAGATATCTGTTTTCCATATCGATTATTACCTTATTTCAAAAACAATTTCATAGTATCTTCCGAGGCAGAGGTATTGTCAAATTCATTCCAAAGTGCTAAACTTCATCGTGATAAGCTTTCATATAAATTGTAATAGCTCTTGCTTCATTCACGTTAATTCCATTTTTGAACAATTGTATATATTGAGTTTGCGTAAAGGGGCTGGATTCGTTAGTCGTTTCTTTATTGAAGGGTTTCAAAATAACTTAATAAATATTATTATATTTATAATGAATACAATTTTAAAACGGCTTTACAAAAATGCCGAAATCATGTTGATGATTGATTGTTCTTTTCTCAATGTCCAGTGGCAAAAAGTTCATGTATATCGACGACGAGAGCAGATTAACAATATTTGCAATTGGTTGCTTTTACATGTGACCATATTGATTTCATCGTTGTTTATGTGTATTTCCATTTATCTCTGTATTTTAAATTGAGGTGCAATGAATATGATATTTGCATTATTTATGAAATAGCCTGCTTATCATCTTAGCACCAACAACAAAAATGACTCTGCTATGACATGAATATCATATAATTTCAAAGTGAGTTTGGTCAACAGTTTGAGTGGACGTTTTCGAAGTTTATATAACACTAAATACAATTGCTACATGTATGAGATTAATGACGTCAGTGACAAATATTAAACAAACAACAATTATGTTTCATACAGAAACAAAATATGCCCTCAACATCGACTTGTTTGTTCTATGTTATGATGCAGACATACGTCATTTGTATAAAACAACTCACTCGGGCTCGGTCATAAAGAACATATAGTAAGGAGAACGTCTTACAAACAAGTAAGTTCCTACGCACAGCTGTTAATTTCCAAACATGTAAATTATGGTAATTTTTAAATGATTTCAAACTTCAAGGACTCGGGAATACTGGTTAACTCTTTTTGAAGGTTTATTTTGAATAATAAAAAAAAACTTCAATTAAAATAAAAGGGAAGCAGAAGAACGACTGTCATATTCCTAACTTGGTACAGGCACTTCCCGAAGTAAATGGTGGGTTAAATCTAGTTTTATAGCTAGCTGAACCTCCCACTTGTATGACATTTGTATGCAAGTTTTCATTTTATATAGCCTTTAGAAATGTAACATTTCCATCTCTACATGCATTTGCCTTAATCTCTTTCAATATTTGGTATCTTAAACCCTTGTATTGACTATATCGCATCTTTTTATTTTAAAGTCTATTAATTTTAAAATATCAAATTCATTATCTATTACACCGTTATTTTAGATGAAGTGATGTTCATGTCCTGATTTGTAATGTATGTTATTTTATGCAGGTTTTGTAAATCTACTGATGGAGAAATAACGACAGGGTTTTAGTTTGAAACATTTTCATGCGCCTGTCCCCAATTTCCATATGTGATGATGATCGATATTTCGAAAAACGGGAGTTAATTGTATTTATTTCTAAACTGTTTCTGTTAAATTGTTTTACAACTTTTGTAGATTGAGGACGATCAAATATTTTGACATATTGTATACATTTATCTCTTGTTAAATATGGTCATATTCATAAATTAACTGTTCACAAAACTTTGAATTCTTCGAAAAACTAAGGATGTTCTAACCAAGGAATAGATTATCTTAGCTTTTTTTGGCAAAACCTTTCGAAAATTTGGTCATCATAGCTCTTCAGCTACGTACTTGATTTGGCCTTTAAACTTCTTTTATTTGAGCGGCGCCGATGAGTCTTTTATAGACGAAACCCGCGTCTGAAGTACAAAATTATAAGCCTGGTATCCTTGATGTCAAATGAAAAATAAAGGTTTTTTTGAGATTGTATGATTCACTCTATGAGTCTTTTTTTATCGTTGGGTTGATGGCACATTGACTCTTTTTTAACAACATATTTTTCAACAGACTAATCAAATTGCACTATTAAAAAATAAAGCTTTAAAATAGGTAATTAGAAATAAGAAGATGTGGTATGAGTGCCAAAGAGACAACACTCCATCGAAGTCACAATGTGTAAAAAGTTAACAATTATAGGTCAAAGCACGGCCTTCAACACGGAGCCTTGGCTCACACCAAACAGCAAGCTATAAAGGGCCCCAAAATGATTGCATGAATATGATATCAATTCCTCGTAAAATATATATTGCACGCGCCAGCTTTTGTATTTGCAAATCTTCTCTGGACAATATTCACCAATATTCATGCAATAATCCTATATTATTATAATATCAACGAAAAAAAGTGTCTCAAAAAAAGAGGCGGAAGATACAAATGGGGCATTCAAATCACATACGACGAAGAAAAACTGACATCCCTATTACAATTAACGAGAACGACGAAAAGACGAACAAATCCATAAAACACCACATGGAAATCTAGTAAAACGAACTTCACCAAAACACATGGGCTGAAATCAGATTCACTGGAAGGGTAATCAGTTCTTGTTTTACATTTGGGACCCGTGGTCCGTCTCAAAGTTTTGAATATTCACCTTAACCTGACAGTTCTTCACGAAGCAACAAGCCGGAAGTTTACAAATGCTGATTTTTTTTAATTGTTTTTGTACTGTCTGCCCTTTAGTTTATTTTTTTCTACCGTCGTATTTATTGGTTTAAGTCCAATGTGCGAATTGTGTACCAGTTAAGGTCATTTTGATAAAATTCGAAAACAAGTTAACGTCCCTTACATTTTATTTTTTAAGGAGACATTATGCTTTCCAATGAGACAACTACCCACCAGAGACCAAATGACTTGGATGTTACCAACTATAATTCCTCGTTCTACCTTCAATAATGAGCATAACCAATACAATTGCAGATTGATAATTTTCTGATATGAGGTTATACAAAGACTGTTGTGAAATCATTGCATATGATTTTTTGGTGGTTTAATATAATAATCTATTTACATTTGAAATATTTTAAGTAAAAAATATTGTTCTCCCATGAAGAACAGATTCGTGACGATATAGAGTTTGAAATATTGTAAAAGACAGATATAAGTTGTTGATGATAGTTTGTGGCTTTTGTTTATTTGTGTTGTTGGCGTATAACATACAATTCTATTGATAAGTGTGACATGATACTATAATAGAGTGATTGCTGACATGTTTATGCAACTGAAATTATCATAAATACATATGATTAACAATCTTGCTTATCTATATTTTGTATTTGATGGTTTCCTTGTTAGTGCACAGTTCAGTACACTGTTAGGGTTTTATTTAAACTCATTAATAATAAAAATCAATTAAAGTAGTTTTATATTGCAAAAGATGTTTTGACAGATGTCATTTGCATTCAAGCAGGTTCTAACATTTGTAAAGCCTATTTATTTTACATATTCACGCAGTTTCCTATAAAATATCAGGTTGTTTTTCTGATATAATTTTACATTTAATGCATGAAACGTTTGCTTATGAAATAAACAAAATATACGATAAATACTTAACTGCTGTTAATTTATGAAACATAATTTACTTCCAATGGTTGAAATTGTAAAAGGAAATTAAAAGTAAAGATTGCATGTCATTTTGCAATTTGATTGCACAATTAAACCCAACCACCAATACATGAAGCTTAAGTTGTGTTATTATTTTTTTATTTTCTGTCTTTCAAATATTTAGAAAGGTTTTATTGTCAGGCTGTAGATTACCATAAAATCATAAAGATGTCCATATAAAATAAACACTATTTGTCACCTATTACAATACTATCAGACTATCTACACGCTAAATAATTAGTAAGTTATCTATTTAAAATTGTCAGTAGCTGACCGTCATTGATAAAAAAAAAAATAAAAAAAACGTATGATATGACATGACTTTCAGGCAAACAACACGTGGTAAAACCTGCGTCGAATATATTAGATATACAGTTTGCAATCGAAGGAATAGAAATGTCTAAGAGCATAAAACCACCTAAGGTCGCCTTGGCCCGTAGGGAGTTGAAACCTTAGTACCTCACAATCCCAAAATCTTTATAAACTGAAAATTCACAGAAAAAATGTATCAATTAACTATTAACTACAAACTATTTACAGTCAAACAACTTTTTTTAGAAGCTGAAACAAAACAAAAAACAGTTCACTGAAGTGCATCCTGCTCTCAGGAAAGCTACTAAATGACGCATTCCAAGTGGAGCAGTTGAAGTCATCCCTTCGAAAATTTTACGGACGCCATCAAGAGTCGGTTGACCTTCTTGAAATATCTGTTTCACAGATGACGACGGATATGTTCCAATTCTCGTAACTACAATCCCGTCCCCTTTTCACCAAATGTGACCTATCGAATAAGACTTATCACCGGCTTTCTATTTACATGAGCAACACGATGGGTGCCACATGTGGAGCAGTATTTGTTACCCTTCTGGGGCACCTGAGATCACCCTCAGTTTTTGGTGGTGTTCGTGTTGCTCAGTCTTTAGATTTCTATGTTGTGTTTTCATGTACTGTGGTTTGTCAATTGGTCTTTTTTTTTTTTTTTGCCATGGCGTTGTCAGTTCATTTTTGACTTTGAATGTCCCTTTTGTATCTTTGGCCTCTCTTTTTTTCCATTATTTGAAGTTGATGGAGTTCAGCCAATACGGATAGTGGAAACAAAGCAAATATTCATCAACATATGTGGTCAACACATAATCAGCAAAAGCTTTCTTATCATTTTGGCAGATTTTGCAACAATAGTCCCTAATTCCATAACTTATTCTTTTCATGGTACCTTATTTTATCAATGATTATCATGTACAATAAATTTTAGAACAATTAGATTGGCGCAAATGAATTCCGTTAATTGGCTCAATTGATACATTTGAAAAATAATATTTGGAGCGAATGATCCATCTTGAAAATAGCAATTGGGGCAAAAGGACTGCTGCCAAAATTTGCATGTCGATTTGGAGAAAGAAATAATTTAATTAAATTGCCCTAAACTTACATTGCAAATCGTATATTTTATTTGTATGTTTCAAAGTGTTCATTAGTCTTATCGTCTTATCGGATGTTCTACGCGCCTTGTTAATGACTTTGGCTCTGAATTGCTTCCTTGATCTCCATTTACAAATTATTTAACTCAGTTGATTTTGTTTCATTTTTGATTCTATGATTTGTATAAGAAATCATTATGCGTAAATAATTTATATGTATTTGTAAAGGGAATATAATTGTAGAACACTGATCTGCATTGGGTAAGAACATGCCCCCTTTTGTCGTCATTAAGTCCAACTTGAGAAAGGACAGTATTTTTCTTATACGAAAAGATGAAGATGAGTCTGCATATAGCTGATTCATATTTTGACTTACACATATATATCTACATTTAAGGTCGGTTAAAACCTTTACTATGGAAGAAATCCTTTTTTAATTTTATATTGAAAACAGAACATATTTGTGTAAAAGCGTGCATTCAACAAGTATTTATAGAATTTATTTCTCTAGCTAGCTAATACAATATTTCCGCGATGTCTTCCCCTGACAGAGCGTTGCACCTGCAATTTGGCTTTGAATGTGAAAAACTCTTTGGTTGTATTTGATAAGCTACATTAATACTTTATAAGAAGTTCCTTGCCGTTCGTTGACAATTTTAATTTGTCTTCTTTATTCGTAACTTTCCTCGGAAAATGAATGTTCCAGGTGAGGAATAGGACAATTGTTTCCCATTCGTTCCGTTGGTTGTTAAAATCTTACGTTTGATTTGTCAGCTTTTATGGACTTTCCCCTTTTTGAATTTACCTTTGTGTTCGGTATTTTCGTTTTACTTGTTTATCTGTTAAAGTTGTTAAAATTCCCTTTTTTATAGGTAATAAAATACTAGTATACAAAAGAACGCTAAATAGACCGGCAAATAATTTATAATGAAATCCTTTCGGATTTAGCTTGATGATATTTATTTTCGCCTTGGAGATAAAGTATATCTTTGAGTTATTAAAATTCCGATAGAAAGAATATGATAATGAAGACGATAAATTATAATATGTACACAATCCTCTGTTTCTAAATATACAGGAAAACAATCTGAACCCACTCTTACTAGATTAAATATTAATAGTCATTGAGTTCTTTTTAGACTTTGATGCGATAATTTGCTATTGCATTATTGAACAATCGAAATAATCATTCCTTTCCAATTGTTAATTTTCCCTTCTCTGAGATTTGTGTCCTTATTCTAATTGCAGTGTTCGTTTTGAGTTTATTCGATTTGATCAAGGTGACGTCTCAGGTTTAGATATACGTTGTTTTCATTACCTAAATAAAGTTAACAATAACAAAAATGTTGTTAAGTGGTCAAAACATTTACTAAATTTGAGTGATGTACATATAGAGATGTATTGTAATCTTTAAAAGTGTTCTGCTCGTCTCAAGGCAACTAATTTGTTTGTTATGTTGTTTTTGCTTGTATAAATATATAGAATATGATCCCTTGATTTTACCTTTCCTGTAAATGCAGTAAGACTTTTTTCCTGAAAGTGTTATTATAAAGTGGCATTTCTTAGTGTATATGTTTACCCCAATTTGAAGGGCATTTTCGGTGTTTGATAATATTTTCAAATGCTAGACTTCTACAGGTTGTGCATTCTCGCAAACAAAAATATCTGTCATATGTAGTTTAACAAAAGAGGATCATTATGCAATATATATATTGTTTGATTTACAATTTATAATGTTAAAGTACTAATTTAAAGTTTGTCCTTCTATAGCCGTGACATGCATATTATTTTAAATGAAACAAAGTACGACTCAGTTTGCCATTTATTCCCTATCATCTTATTTTTGATTTAAATATTGAATCCCACTGGCAATTGGTTGGAGATAAAGTGTTACGGCTAGTTATTTCAAATTTTGTATGCTGCATGCATTATATATATAATTATGTTTTATATAAATAAACTATAATGAAATTTAATTGAACAGATGATATCAATTAGATTTAGATTTGTTTTTAAATCATTGCATCAGTTCAAAACCTGATTTAAATGCCAATTTCAAACCAAAAACATTAATATGTATTTATATTTGTACCACCATATTTCAGTCTATGAATTTAAACATTCAAGCAAAAGTACGAAAATGGTCATAAACTGCATGCTTTTTTGTCATTTCCTTGTTATTTGGGTTTTTTGCCATGTTTTTGTCAGTATCTCTTCGAATTATAAATTTTGATTGTCCCTTTGGTATCTTTCGCCTTCTTTACTAATCAAATTGATACATTAAATGAATGAATACTAGATCAACTATAATTTGACTATACATTGGAATGACACAGTTATATATTTAACAGGTTGAACACAATCGTCCAAAATGAGTATTTTCCCGCCAAAAATACGGCCTTCGACAATGAAAACCCATACCGTATAGCAAACGTGTATTACAAGTATATAAGGTTTCTTATAATTTAAATGATCATTTATAACTAAAACGACCCTTATTTCTACAAAAAGATCATCCGATGAAAGTGCAGGAAAATGTTTTTTGAATTCAACTCCAAAGGCAAATGTTCAAGACATGGAAGCGACAATATAGATAAAAAGAAATAAACAAAAAACGAACAAAAACATAGCTGCAGAAACGAAGCTATGGTCGTTGTGGGAAATTTAGTATTCAACTAGCTTTTCGTTTATCAAAAATAAGACAATGTGGAGATACTAAGATTCCATACAAGATTTTGTCCAGAAATGGTCATTCGAAACAATTATGGAAAGAACAGTAAATGATCATGATCAAATATTTAACCTTTTTAATATCTTTTTGCCTGATGAATTTTGATTGTCACTCTGGTATTTTCCTTCTTTCCACTAATTAAGTGGATACAATTCATGCATACATATTAAATTAATTATGATTTGACTATACATTGAAATGACACAGATATATATTTAACAGGTTGGGCATAGTCGTACAAAATAAGTATCAATTCAGAAAAAAATAAGGCCTTCCACAATAAACACGTATACCGTATAGCAAGCGTGTATAACATACATATAAGTATACAATGTTTGTTATAATTGTAATGATCATATATAACTAAAACAAGACCCTCATTCCGACAAATAGTCCCTCCAATAAAAGTGCCAGATAAAACCTTTTCGAATTCAACTCCAAATGCAAATGTTAAAACAGAAGCAGCATGATAAATTAAGAAATAAGTTAAAGAAGAACCAATCACATGGCTGCAGAAACAAAGCTATGGGCGTTGTTGAAACTATTTAGTATTCAACTAAAATGTGAAGATACTAAGATTCCATACAATATTTTACAGAAATGCATGTAATGTTAAATGTTAAATTGTAAAGAAAATTCAATTTAATTTTTACTTTTATTACGGTAATATGTTGCATTCTTATATATAACGAGACATGAAATTAATAAATACAGTTATTTTCTAAACCCTGATCTTATAGATATAAACATTTGCAGCAAGTTTACTTTGTTGTTAAAGCTGTAGCATCGATGTTATTGTTAAAAGATATATATTCTAAAAATGTATTTTCAAAAAAGAAAAAAATCATAAAATCAGAGATTGATCAAAAGCATTACATGCTTAATGAAATTGACGAATAGAACTAAACAAAGGTGCGTTTGTTATATATCCCTCAGTACAATGCTGCATTCAGCTCATTTTCTTGATTTTGTTTCTTTTTTAACTTCTTTTTATGATACTTCTATTTCTCTGAAGAAAAAACATTTTCAGATCAAAATTTTGATTAATTCTTAGTTATAGTAATTTCGATTAAAGTAAGTTAAAAGTCATTTGTTTAAGACTATTATAATGTATAATTTGTATGCGTTTTGTTGTTTTCGAGTTAAAAAATTCCACATGTTCAAAATATTATCATTAATATGGCTCAATGATATTCTTGTTATTGAATAAATTTATATTTTACTTATTATGTTTTCATACCTATACGATATGCATTATTTAACTTTATGCAATGTACTTTCCCAAACATAGCACCGCCAGATGACCTTTTATTTTCATTAACTATAGTCTGTATAACAAATTTCAGTTATCTATATAATGAAAGAACCTATCTTGGTCCTTACATCAACAAAACTTAATTATATTAAGTATTGCAATTGCAGAGGTCAATCATTGCCTTAATTGCCACTAAACTGCAGCCATTTTGAAAATATGTGTTTATTTTTAGAAAGTTCGGTGCATTTTAAAAATTGCACATTTATGCTGTTTTCAGTGTAACGGAAGCAATTTGGAAAGTTCATAAGTCTGATGGCGCGCATAATCTTGCTCGTTAAAATTTTTGAAGAACAGGGCCTCAATAGATAACTGATCCTTCAAAACTGACCAAAATATGAAATTTTTTCTGTAATTAAGACTTATAAGTATAAGTCATGTTTATGTTGTTAAATTGGTTGCTATACACTGAACTATAAGGCAGTTATTTTTAGTTCTGATTTTCAAGACTTTTGATTGGCTGTTAATTTATTATGACATCATTGATCGTTTAACATTGTTACTGCCAGGTCTTGTGTCTTATCAAAGTTTATACATCATTCTATATTTTATTACAACTTTATTCACACTATTGACATTATTATCATCATTCGAGATATATACGTTTTTCCAAGGATACAACTTTTCTCTGATTAATTGTGAAGTTGAATCTAAACTGTAACACTCGGACATTGACCTTTCATTCATCACTGATCATGGCGGATCGCCGTGCACCTCGTTTCAGACAGAGGTCTAGTCAGTGGGACAGTGCCGACCCAGCTAACTGGACTGCTAACAAGTTGAAAGATGAATTAGAAAATATTAACATTTTGTCCCTGTTTCACTGGGAAAGAATATGCTCAAGAAAATATACATGGACAATATCGCGCGTAGGAACGTTGCCCCAGCTGACCAACAGATGACAGGCAACACCTCACAGACGTCAGCATCATCAGACAATGCACCAAATACAACTTCTTCTGATGCAAGTGCTATTTTGAACACAGACATAATTGCCAGCTCTAATGAAGTTCCTCAAGTTCAAAGAGATTTAACTTCGGGCAGCGGTAGTAATTCGGCTAGAAGTAGCGCCGTGACAGAACCGCGGATGAATTTTCACAGTGGAATGACCGGAACTACGTCATCCAATATGGCGGCGCCCAGTGCCAGTAATGTCAACAACGAAGTTATGACAGGGATGTTGAATTCAATGCAGTCCATGCAAGGAACGATGCTTGGTTTACAACAAACAGTCATCAAATTGATAAATATCAATGACAGACCAATAACCGTTGATGCTAACAACCTCAGCACTGCATACGCAGCCATGAGAAGCAACGATCCCGGTCCAAGCACCAGTTCAGGAGCTGGAGGTAGCCAGACTTTTCCTTTGAATGGTGGGTATCGTTTCCTATTTCGGAATTTGGGGTACCATCAGAATGCATCCCACATGTTGACATTGTTTCTGAGGTTATTAAGAAGCGTATTTGGGAGGAAAAGATGTTAACTTAGCGGCCCTGTTAATCCCTAAACACGAAGCAGACAAGAACATTGTTCAACAACAAGGGTCTATCACGGTCAACTTGTCCAATCATGAAGATACAAGACTACTCAAATCTTTGACCATAAGTGAATTCATAACTGCCTTTGGCAAATACAAAAGAGTAATGTGTTCAAAATTCCCTAATAGGAGAATTGAGTTGGACAGATATGAAGCCAATATTATTGATATATACAATGTATATGGGGCTAAATTTTACGACTATCATTGTCAGTTTTCAGCCAGGGCAGCAGCAGCATTGAGAGACTGCAACATTAAAGTTGATTGGTCAATCAAAGATACAACTATGCTCAGTATGGTTGCGGGAATGCCAAGGTCAATTCATGTTCCAATTGCTCATCAACTATGCATTTATCTTCATTCTGTCCACAACTACAAAATATAGGAACAATCAAAGTGGCCAACACAGCTAATTATTCTAAGAGTTCAAATTTTGCTGTGAAGGATGTGGACCGTTATGGCAGGAAAAGAGTTACACACAATGAAACTGAACTTTGCAATAACTTTAACGATAGGAGGTGTAATAGGCAACCTTGTCAATATGCACATATTTGTTCAATTTGTTATTCTAATAACCATGCAGCATTCATGTGTTCAAGAAAGAAAAATCCCAAACAAAACAACACAGACAATATAAATAAATGACTAGATTTTAACGAGAGAGAAAAAGTGGATACTCCAATAAATGTAGATGCCTTAAAACAACAGTTAAATAATCATCCGGATAAACAATTTGTGAATTATTTATGCCATGGCCTTGCTTTTGGTTTTGATACCTTAATTTCTAATATAGATGTTCCTACTAAAGAATGTCGAAATCTAAGATCAGCATCTACTCAACCAGATATTGTCGATAAACTTATTGAAAGTGAAGTAAATAAAGGATTTTTAGAAGGGCCATTTAAGGAATTGCATTTTAAGAAATACAGAGTAAGCCCAATAGGTGTTGCTATAGGAAAATATTCAGGAAAGCCAAGACTTATAGTAGACTTATCTTCCCCGCATGAAAATATTGTGCATCAAAGTGTTAATGACATGATTGACAAAGATAGTTGCTCTTTATCATATGTGCGCATTGACGATGCAATTCAAATTATACAGAATTTAGGAAGATACACAACCATGTGTAAAACAGATATTTCCGATGCGTTCAAATTAATGCCAGTAATACCCTCGCAGTGGCACATGTTTTGTATTAAATGGCGTACAAATTATTATTTCTATACCAAACTTGCATTTGGCTGTCGATCAAGCCCAAGAATTTTCGATAACTTGTCGCAGGCAGTGTGTTGGATAGCAAAGAATAATTTTGGCATAGAATTTATTTTGCACCTTCTTGATGACTTCATAACTTTTGAACATCCACATAAATGTGGACAGAGAAATATGGATTTATTGTACTACATTTTTGACACACTAAAGATTCCAATGGCTAAACATAAAACTTCTGGTCCAGACACAGTAATTGAATATCTTGGAATTATTCTGGATTCAAATTTAATGGAGGCAAGACTGCCAAAAGATAAACTTCTTCGAATTTCAACTTTCTTGAAAGAGTTTCTGATTAAAAAATCCTGCACAAAGCGGGAGGTGTTACAATTACTAGGCCATTTAAATTTTGCATCTAGAGTCGTCATCCCAGGGAGAGCATTTGTATCCCATCTGATCTTAGTGTCAACAACAGTTAAGGCTTTACACCACTATATCAAACTAACATGTGAATGCAGGGAAGACATTCGAATGTGGCTCTATTTTCTTTCAAATTGGAATGGTGTCAGCATGTTTTATAACAAAGAAAATATAACTTCTGATGATTTGTGTTTATATACAGATGCCTCTGGTTCTATCGGTTTTGGTGGTTATTATAAAGGATTGTGGTTTGCTGAATCATGGCCATCAATGTTTTCAAATTTAGTAGTTGATGAAAAAGAGGTATCTATAGCTTTTAGAGAACTGTACCCTATAGTGGTATCAGCAGTTTTGTGGGGACACATGTGGAAAAAGCAAAGAATAATTTTCATGTGTGATAATGAGGCTACGGTAGCCATCTTGAAAAAAGGACGTTCCAAATCAGCACATATAATGCCTTTAGTAAGGAGATTAACATTAATAGCTGCACAACAAAATTTTGTGTTTTTGTCTAAACATGTACCAGGAAAATTTAATTCTAAAGCTGATGCTTTGTCTCGTTTGCAGATAGACAAATTTCGTCGCCTTGCGAAAGAAGCACAGGAGTATCCATGCAAAGTGCCTCCTCCTCAACTAGTGTTATGGAGCTCGACACCGTAGTTAGCCAGTTATGGGAGGCAGCAATCTCTACCGGTACAAGAAAAACTTATGAAACTGGTTTCAGAACATACACATCTTTTTTGTTATTAACCGGTGTTGTCGCATTCATCTTGCCTGGCTGTGTTCCAGTCAATGAACAGTTATTATTACTTTTTGTTGCTTATTGTACAAGTAGACTACATATTAGTTATAGTACTATTAAACTGTATATGTGTGGTATTAGGTTCAAATGTTTAGAACTTAACATAGATTATCCTGATTTAACTAAGTTAAGACGACTTAAAGCTATACTAAATGGAGTAAAGCGTACTTATAAAACCAAACCAAAACCAAGGTACCCTATAACTTTTGATATTTTAAAGAAAGTCTGTCTCTGGCTGCGCCAGGACAGTAGTTACGAAAATTTATTATTAGAAACTATGTGTACAGTTGCATTTTTTGGTTTTTTAAGATGTGGTGAATTCACAGTTGATAGTTGTGGAAATTTTGATCCAGCTTTTAATTTATGTATATCAGATATTACTATTTTAAGCGACAGCATACATCTTAAGCTTAAAATTTCTAAAACAGATCCTTTTAGACAAGGTTTGACTATTAAACTTTTTGAAACTGGTACCGAGATTTGCCCATATAGGATATGTTGTTTGTATATGAATAATCGCTTCCAAAGGAACCCGTCTCCTGAAACTCCATTGTTTGTTGATTTAACTGGGGCTGCTGTCACCAGAGCTAAATTTCTCTCTTTATTCAAACATGCTTTAGATAGTTTAGGTATTGACTCTACCTATTACAGTGGCCATTCTTTTCGCATAGGGGCAGCGACAACTGCCGGTTCAGTTCAGGTTGAAGACCACTTGATAAAAGTTATGGGCAGATGGTCTTCAGATGCTTATTGTAGATATATAAAAATTTCAGAGTCTGACCTGAAAAGAGCTCAAAATTCTTTAGCAAAGAATTGATTAATTTGGCAAAATTGTTAATAATTATATAAGTATTATGAACATACTAGTTTTACAGTATACTATATTGCAGATCTATTTAGTATCACTTGTATGCCTTTTGCCATTTTGGTTTAGAATATAATTAGTGATTTATGTAGTGTAGTATGATACATGTGATAATAATGATAAGATTATATATTGTTTTGATTTATATTTTTTGGTTGTTATAACTTTTACTTAATTTTGGGGCACTCAGACCGCATACATTTCATGTATTCAATCTGACTTATGGCCGTATTAATTAATTAATCTGGTAATGGGAATACATAATTCATTAATTCCCCAAAATTCTGTAGTTTTCATTTGTTTCGATGTACAGTACATGTACATTAAAGTTTGAATGGGCTATTAAATTTGTCTAGCAGTTCTTGCTATCTTCATCCACATCAATTTGAAGTAATGCTCTTCCGGCTCTTGTAGCACACTTGTCTTCCGGCTCTTGTAGTTCTGGGTACACCGAGTAGCATCTAACATTGCTTCCGGCTCTTGTAGCTAACTACACCGAGTTGACCGCTACACCGAGTTGAGCATTACTTCCATGTGCATTACTGACATTGTTATTCCGGCTCTTGTAGCCTAAGCTGCACTGAGTAAACAACTACTTTTCTGCTCGGATAGCTTTCCAATAGCTGCTACACCGAGTTTAACTATGTCAGTAATTTAGAAAATGCTGAGTCTGCCCCAAACCCAAATCAAGTATAAGTTTTAGTTATTTTGTAATAAGAAGTTATGTAATATAGTATAATCTTTTGACTAGAGTAATTTTGAGTGATTTATTGTGTATGTAAATATATTGATATTATGTTTTAGTAATAGAAATTATTAACTACTTTAGTTTTGTCTAATTATTACATTAGGGAGCCATATAATTAGAGAATCAGAATAGTAAGTCGACATCACTTTTCTTATTACTATACTAGTGATAAGATCCATCGTCAAACTATCCATACATGTAAATGTAGAAATTGGTATATGAGTAGCTGCACTCTTTGCAAATATGGGGTATATGTCGATGCATACCAAGCAGAGTCTTAACAGTATTCAGTAACTTGTAATGCCTTATAGTAGATTATATGGCATCATTTTTGAGCTGTGCACACACTTGGTTCATCTTTATTGAGTTTTGTCTTAAGTTTCTTGCCTAAGCATATTTATATGCACATGGTTTATTGTCAAACTCTACAGAGCTCACAATGAGAAGTTACTTGCAGTACACTATGACCACTAAAACATCAGGCACATTACAACTTTACATGTATGCTGATTGATCTCAGAATTATGGTACAACACAATTACTATATTGGTATTACCATTCAAGGTGGGATAAAAATACAGTTGAAGGATCGAACTTGGTTTTCTATTCTAATTAAGTATTTACAAAATAAATTAAGACTTATAAGTATAAGTCATGTTTATGTTGTTAAATTGGTTGCTATACACTGAACTATAAGGCAGTTATTTTTAGTTCTGATTTTCAAGACTTTTGATTGGCTGTTAATTTATTATGACATCATTGATCGTTTAACATTGTTACTGCCAGGTCTTGTGTCTTATCAAAGTTTATACAGCCACCACCATCCCCGCCGCTCTTCCATAAATTTTTTAATGTTTTCTTTAGCACATTAAATGTTGTTTTGTGTACATGTAACTACCTCTGAATATTTTTTCATATATCCTTTTAGTTTAGTACATAATCATGATTATTGTGTGTATTTACACTTGTCGACCATATACATGTACTTTGGGCAGATTCAGTAAATATTGTTAAAGCCGTATTGGCCGTATTAATTAATTAATCTGGTAATGGGAATACATAATTCATTAATTCCCCAAAATTCTGTAGTTTTCATTTGTTTCGATGTACAGTACATGTACATTAAAGTTTGAATGGGCTATTAAATTTGTCTAGCAGTTCTTGCTATCTTCATCCACATCAATTTGAAGTAATGCTCTTCCGGCTCTTGTAGCACACTTGTCTTCCGGCTCTTGTAGTTCTGGGTACACCGAGTAGCATCTAACATTGCTTCCGGCTCTTGTAGCTAACTACACCGAGTTGACCGCTACACCGAGTTGAGCATTACTTCCATGTGCATTACTGACATTGTTATTCCGGCTCTTGTAGCCTAAGCTGCACTGAGTAAACAACTACTTTTCTGCTCGGATAGCTTTCCAATAGCTGCTACACCGAGTTTAACTATGTCAGTAATTTAGAAAATGCTGAGTCTGCCCCAAACCCAAATCAAGTATAAGTTTTTAGTTATTTTGTAATAAGAAGTTATGTAATATAGTATAATCTTTTTGACTAGAGTAATTTTGAGTGATTTATTGTGTATGTAAATATATTGATATTATGTTTTTAGTAATAGAAATTATTAACTACTTTAGTTTTGTCTAATTATTACATTAGGGAGCCATATAATTAGAGAATCAGAATAGTAAGTCGACATCACTTTTCTTATTACTATACTAGTGATAAGATCCATCGTCAAACTATCCATACATGTAAATGTAGAAATTGGTATATGAGTAGCTGCACTCTTTGCAAATATGGGGTATATGTCGATGCATACCAAGCAGAGTCTTAACAGTATTCAGTAACTTGTAATGCCTTATAGTAGATTATATGGCATCATTTTTGAGCTGTGCACACACTTGGTTCATCTTTATTGAGTTTTGTCTTAAGTTTCTTGCCTAAGCATATTTATATGCACATGGTTTATTGTCAAACTCTACAGAGCTCACAATGAGAAGTTACTTGCAGTACACTATGACCACTAAAACATCAGGCACATTACAACTTTACATGTATGCTGATTGATCTCAGAATTATGGTACAACACAATTACTATATTGGTATTACCATTCAAGGTGGGATAAAAATACAGTTGAAGGATCGAACTTGGTTTTCTATTCTAATTAAGTATTTACAAAATAAACTGAATTGATTATTTGTTTTATAAAACACTTGTTTATAGACATTTTCAAAAGAAAATTTCTTATGTTATCCACATTACAGGAAATTAACTGCTACTTAATTATTGTTTTCCGGTACTTTGATTTATCGACAGCTTACGTATTAACCTTGATATAACCCCTCTCGTTAGAAAGTCTGCAATCGCACTGCGCAAATTAGAAGAGAAAGTTCGTGATGGAAGAAAATGTTAAAGAACGTGAACAGAAGTCAGTATCAACCGGTGTTTAACAACAATATCGATACACTAAATATTTTAACAACTGCTTTCACAAAGTAAAATTAACAAATAGAAACGAGTGGAAAATATTAAAGAAAATCAATCAAATAAACACCATTCTATCATCCAAATAAAATCTTAGTTTGATACACATACCTACCTTCTTTATTGATTATGTATCAGGGTGACGATCTTTATACTGTCGCCCAAAATCAGAAAGTAAATTAACAGCCATTCTTTTCATCCAACAATTACCGAATGTATTATTATTCTTGTCTACAATATGATTATACGTTATGGATTCGTAATAAATAGTGAAATCGTACATAGCGCATTGAGATAAGAGGTTACTCAGACTTTATAAAACGTCACCAGTGTCTGAGCAGAAAGTTGACGAACCAGGGTTATGCCAAAGAACGTCTCGTCCTTTTTGTAAAAAAGTGAATCAATAGATACCAAGATCTTGTTGATAAGTATTCCGTATCAACTTCACAAATAATACATAATAGTCTTGAAGTATGGATTCTAGGTACTGACGCTATTTATCATCTTAATTACATGTTGAAATGTTACTTTTGTTTGTCTTTATATATTTTTTAAATGTTTAAATATTCACCTTTACATGAGAGTTCGCCACGAAGCAAGAAGCCGGAAGTATATAAATACTTTTGTTTTTATTGTTTTGGTGCTGTCTGTCCTTCATTTTTTTCCTATGTACCGTCTGAATGTATTGTTTTAATCGACTGTGCACATTGCGTACCAGTTAACGTCATTTTGATAATTGTCGAAAACAAGTTCGCGTTCTTTAAATCTGATATTTTTAAGATTTCCATTCCCATTGAGACATCTACCTACTTGTGACCAGATCATCGCACGGCCTTCAATAATGAGGGAAAACCTAGACAAATGCAAATTGATAATTTTTCTAATAAAATGTTACGCAAAGACTGATTTTGTTTAATAGTTGCATCTTTTATTTTGGTGATTTGATATAATAATGTGTTTATATTTGATGAATTGTAAGTAAAAAATAATGTTCACCCTGAAGAAAACATTCGTGACGATATATAGTTTAAAATGTCGTAAAGACACCTATAAGTTGTTGATGACTGTATCTGGCTTTTGTTTATTTGTGTCGTTTCGTTGTTGGTGTATAATATAAAATTCCTTGATAAGTATGACAGGATATTCTTATAAATTAATTGATTGCTATCATGTTTGTCCAACTGAAAATATCGTAAATATGTATGATTAACTATCATGTGATGGTTTGATTGTAAGTACACAATTCAGTACACTGTTTAACTCATTAATAACGAAAAATCAAATACAGAAATTTCATATAGAAAACAGAGGCTATTTGGATATTTGTTGTGCAAATAAAAGTGCATTCAAGCAGGTTCTAACATTTTAAAGCCTATTTTACATATTGACGCAGTTTCCTATAGAATATCTGGTCGTTTTTCTTATATAATTTTACATTTCAGGCTGTAGATTACCATAAAATCATAAAGATGTCCACATAAAATAAACAATGTGTGTCACGTATTACAATAGTATCAGACTATTTACACGTTAAATAATTAGTAAGTTATCTATTAAAAATTATCAGTAGCTAACCGTCATTGATAAAAAAAAAAGTATGATATGACATGACTTTCAGGCAAACAACACGTGCTAAAACCAACGTCGAATATGCTCAATATAAACAGTTTGCAATCAAAAGAATAAAAATGTCTGAGAGCATAAAACCGCCTAAGGTCACCTTGGCCCGTAGGGAGTTGAAACCTTAGTATATCACATTCCAAAATCTTTATAAACCGAAAATTCACAGAAAAAAATGTATTGAATTAACTATTAACTACAAACTATTTACAGTCAAACAACATAATTATTAAAGCTGAAAAAAACCCTGTTGACTGAAGTGATTATGAAGTGCTTCTTGCTCTTAAGAAAGCTCATAAACTACGAATTCCAAGTGTTGGAGTTGAAGTCATCCCTTCGAAAATTTTAAGGACGCCATCAAGGGTCGGTTGACCGTAATGAAATACTGTTTCACAGATGACGACCGATATGTTCCAATTGTCGTAACTACAATTCCGTTCCCTTTTCGCTGAATGTGACCTACCGAATAAGACTGATCACCGGGTTTCTATTTACATGAGCACCACGACGGGTGCCACATGTGGAGCAGTATATGGGTACCCTTCCGGAGCACCTGAGATCATCCTCACTTTTTGGTGGTTTTCGTGTCTTTAGTTTTCTATGTTGTGTTTATATGTACTGTTGTTTGTCAGTTGGTCTTTTTCTTTTTTTGGCCATGGCGTTGTCAGTTTATTTTTGGCTTACGATTTTGAATGTCCCTTTTGTATCTTTCACCTCTTTTTTTTCCATTATTTGAAGTTGATGGAGTTCAGTCAATACGGATAGTGGAAACAAAGCATATATTCATCAACATATGCGGTCAACACATAATCAGCAAAAGCTTATTCTTTCTTATCATTTTGGCAGATTTTGCAACAATAGTCCCTAATTCCATAAATTATTCTTTTCATGGTGCCTAATGTTATCAATGATTATCATGTACAATAAATTTTAGTACATGTAAATTGGCGCAAATGAATTCCGTAAATTGGCGCAATTGATACATTTGAAAAATCATATTTGAAGCGAATGATTCATCTTGAAAATAGCAATTGGCGCAAAAGGACTGCTGCCAAAATATGCATGTCGATATAGAGAAAGAAATAATTGAATTGAATTGCCCTAAACTTACATTGCAAATTGTATATTTTATTTGTATGTTTCAAAGTGTTCATTAGTCTAATCGGCTGTTCTGCGTGCCTTGTTTATGGCTTTGGCTCGGAATTGCTTCCATGATCTCCATTTAACTCAGTTGATTTTGTTTCATCTTTTGATTCTATGATATGTATAAAAAATCATAATGCGTAAATAACTTATATGAATTTGTAAAGGGAATATAATTGTAGAACACTGATCTGCATTGTGTTAGAACATGCCCCCTTTTGTCATAAAGTCCAACTTGAGAAAGGACAGTATTTTTCTTACATGAATAGATGCAGATGAGTCTGCATATAGCTGTGTCATGACTTACACATATATATCTACATTTAAGGTTGGTTAAAACCTTTACTACGGAAGAAATCCTATTATTTTTATATTGAAAACAGAACATATTTGTGTAAAAGCATGCATGCAACAAGTACTTACAGAATTTTTTTCTCTAGCTAGCTAATACAATATTCAGCGCTGCCTTTCCCTGACAGAGCGTTGCAGCTTGCAATTTGGCTTTGGGTGTGAAAAACTCATTGGTTGTCTTTGATAGATATAAGAAGATCTGGTATGAGTGCCAATGAGACAACTCTCCATCCAAGTCACAATTTGCAAAAGTAAACCATTATCGGTCAAAGTACGGCCTTCAACAAACACGGAGCCTTGGCTCACACCGAACAGCAAGTTATCAAGGGCCCCAAAAACTACATTAATGCTTTATGAGGAAGTTCATTGCCGTACGTGACTTCTTTATTCGTAACCTTCAACATAATCCTTTTTCAAATGGAAAATTACTTATATTTCGATAAACGTTGATGTAAGCTCATACAATTTTGTCAATATATTTGAACCAGAAGCAACTGTCATAAAATTGGGAGGTTTAGCTACCTATAAAGCCCAGTTTAACCCACTATTTTACTCGGAAAATGGATGTTCCCAGTTAGGAATTTGACAGTTGTTTCCAATTCGTTCCGTTGGTTGATAAAGTCTCACGTTTGATTTGTCAGCTTTTATGGACTTCCCTCTTTTTGAATTTACCCTGGAGTTCGGTATTTTCGTTTTACTTGTTTATCTGTTAAAGTTCTTAAAGTTCCCTTTTTTAAAGGTAATGAAATACTAGTATACAAAAGAACGCTATTTAGACCGGCAAATAATTGATAATGAAATATCTGTCATATGTGGTTTTACAATAGAGGACCATTATGCAATATATACAATGTTTGATTTACAATTGATAATGTTAAAATACTAATTTGAGGTTTATCCTTCTATAGGCTTGACATGCATATTATTTTAAATGAAACAAGTAAGACTCAGTTTGCCATTTATTCCCCATCATCTTATATTTGATTTGAATATGCCATTTATTCCCCATCATCTTATTTTTGGATTGAATATTGAATCCCACTGGCAATCACTAGTAACTCGAATTTAGCTTGAACGGACAAAAACGCATTAACGGCATTTAAAAAAGATTAATGAAAATTGAATAAAGATTGACAAAAAAATTAAAAATAATTTTTAATGGATTTCAATCCATATCAAATCATTTTAATACCAGTCAAATAGATTCCCTTGCGGTCATTCAAGTTAATTTGAGATGTGGTTAAACTGCGTCAAACTAATTAACCACGCCCCCGTTAAACAGAATCAAACTGATGTTAAATCCTTTTAAACTTTAAAGTGTCCTCCTTTTTGTAAGGTAAATCACTCAAGCGGTACAGCATCCGCGTGTATCTATCGTTTTACCGTTCCGAGCGTTATCGATTTTAGTCAGAAAAATAAAAATGTACCTCTTACAAATATTCACAATTAAAAGGAAATAATGACAAATACATGTGTAAACTAAGTTTTTTATAGTTAGTGATGCCAGATTTTTAAAATGCAGCGAAACGTATAATTAGTTCTTTTTTTTATTTGTAAACACGCAGCAGCTCTTGAGATAAAAAAAAGTGACTGTGATAAAAAAAGAATTATTTTGCTTGAAATAAAACGAGAAAGCTGGTAGTTATTTAATAGCCAATAAAGGTACCAAACTGAGCATGCATGATGAATGCCAATGGATATTGTACGCACACATTAATCTATATGAAGGTATCGTCTGATCAAAAATGTAATTTCGTCGAGAATATGCAATAATATTTGCCACGGTACGTTAAGCAAATTTAATTGAACCAATTCCGTCCCGAACTTTTAAAAATTCACATTAAAACATATCTTTTTTTTTTTGGTCTAATTCACCTGGAAAATTAAAATTTCGTTTAGGTTAAACAGTTTTAAATGCGCCCCGTACTCGTATACCGGATACCAAATATACAGCAACACTGTTTGTCTTAAGTCTGATAGTGCTCTGCTAGTCATTACTAAATTCATACGTGTAAAACTATACAATTTTACTCATCTGCCTTCAACACGAAGTCTTATCTAACACCGAACAGCAAGCTATAAGGTGCCCCAAAATGACTAGTGTAGAACCATTCAAACGGAAAAACTAACGGTCTAAATATTCGACTTTTGAAATACATAATCAAACAACAACCACTAAACAGCAGGTCAGGGCAGGTGCAAACAAATGCAGCGGAGTTCAAAAGCCCAAATATACGAATAATTCTCGAGACTTAAGTAACATTGTTTTAATAAGATCAGAACCATGTATGTGTTAATTTTAAAGCAAAAGATATAAGTTTGTATGAAAAATATTGACGCACCAATTCTAATAGCTAAGAAAATTTCCTTTTGCTAAACGATGATAACATTTTAAGATTTTGGTATACCTTATACTTCATAATCTATTTCTGAAACGACTTCTCGCATTGAACATGTATGAAATGTTTGCCACTGGACGTTAAACAACCATTTATCAATCATTCAAATTGTGCTTTAAAAATGAATTAAGCCGCAAGTGTATCCATCAATGAGTGCTGTTGTTTGTTTGTCCATTTAACATATACTGAATTTGTTTTTGTCCAGAATTATATTCCTTAGAAGAGTTCAAGTATGTTAATAAATTCATAGGGTATCATGTGCTGGTTGAAATTTTTCAGTGAAATCATTATTGTGTGTCCAACGTTCTTTCATGCATATCAAATATTGTATCCACTTTTTGCTGTTCGTAGTCTGTTAGTCCTCGGTCTCCAAAATTTAGCACACACTTAGTTAATGACCAATCTCGAAAGGGGGGACATTTTTTTTTTATTAAAGAAAAAAATAAATCAATTTCTATATTCTATCATTCAATTAACCGATGTACACCTAAGATTTTCAACTATAGATGTTGAATTAAAAAAACAATAATAAGTCCCAATGTATTTTTATGGCAAACATATCTAATGGGTTATTTTCTCATGCAAAATAATTATTTTTTTCATTTTTTCAAGATAATAGTGGAATCAGATATGTTCTTTGATACGTGTCTTACGGTTCACCGATTTTCGGCAATATCAAAGAAAATCAGCAAGTGCCTAAACATGAGTTTTGAGAATGTTGATGCTGTATTAATATATGGAACATGTCTTCATACCAAAATAGATTACTCACATTTAATGTTCTTGTAAATGAAATTGGGAATGAAAATGGGGATAATGGACGTCATACTCAACTCCGAAATATATAAAAGAAACTAAAATTAAAATTATACAAGACTAACAAAGGCCAGAGGCTCCTGACTTGTGACAGAAATGCGGCGAGGTTAAACATGTTCATATTTTTTTTCGAATTGTCTTTTTGTGAAATTATTCAGCAACAAATTAATCTATTTATTTTAATACAATGAAACAAGATTTTTTAACGAAAGGAAGTATTTTTCGTCCCTTATATTTAAAGGAAATAAGTAATTTGTCAAAAAAACAACTCCGCCCATCATTCTCTCCCCAAATCCAGAAAAGAATGAATTGACATTTTATTAAGAATAAAGGTGAAATCATAGATAAACTGCTATTGTATTCTTATTAAGATCTACATTTTAACAGAATCGGGGACTAATATTTCTCTAAAAGCCCATGCATACACTAATATTTGTGTGTTTTTGTTTCAAGTTGTTTCAATTATCATTTACATGTATGAGGCTATAAATGGGACCACCATTTATAAGTATATGAATCGGGTTTACAGATTTGAGAATTATGAGGAAACTTAGTTAATAAGAAGCGAGGCAAAAAACTAGATAACAGAATATAGAGGTGGTGTAACCCGAATAATTCAGTCGTTATATTTCGCTGATCTACGATTACTACATAAATTCACAATTTTATGAATGTTGACATTGATAAAAATAGTTTTTTGAAAATATTTTATCGAACTTTAATATCGTAATCTGTAAAATTCAACGAGACTTTTTGTACCTTTTCTGTGGACTGTCTCGGATATAACGATAACGCAAATCACGTGTATTAAACATGGTCTAGGCCTGAGGATATCATTTCATTATCACTTCCTAATATCCAATCCACTGACACGAGTCACACGACATCCCGTATCTTCTAATTTTACTAGTATACGAATTACCAACACATTTGGCATTTTACCAGTTGTTGACGCTAGTAAGAAAATGAATAGTTAAGTTCGAATTATTATTATTTCAAATGTCAAAACACTTTGAGTATTATAACAGATCATCTAAAATCAAACTAAATAATTAGAAGTATCACAGCTCAGATCAGCCAATGTCACTCGTTAGAACTTATAACTAATTGAAATACTGACACATTGCTTATAGTTTGCCTAACGCTAATTTGAATCATAAGATATTACTGATTTAAAACTTGCAGTATCAAAATTGAATGGCATAAATTAAAAGAAATACATTGTGTATCTAAAGTATTTTCATCATTCCGGATGACCCTAATAATATTTACCTTTCAAATGATTTTTCTACATAAGGTTATATCTCTTCTCTCTGGTCACTAAATTGCCCTAAAGCTAAATGTCACCGTCAGATGTATAGTAGAAGGCAAAAAACGCTTAGTTGTTAATTTCTGTGTTATTTGGTCTCTTGACGAGAGATTATACCACATCTCCTTATTTTTTAGATTTGTTTGTGTTCAATGTGCAAACAATGCAAAAACATATAGTATCTTTAAAATGAAACGGTGTGTAGATATACCGCAAAGGACTTCTTAGTGAACTAAGGACACTAAAACGATGTTTTAAGACCACAAAGAACATGGATATAAGAGGATATGAGTATATAACTCATAAATATAAAGTTTGGTATCAATAGATATTGTAATTTTGAAGTAAAATGACTTTTAATCAGCGCGTGCCACTCGGCACGTGACCAACGGCTTATTGCAAATTCCCAATCATTAAGTTCAATCAACCATATCCAAATAACAATCGTCTTTTGATCGTTACTAATTGATTAATGATAGTTGTTGAATAAACCTAACGGTTTAGGGTGTTATAATTTCAAGCTGATGAAAGAAAATTAAAATTGAATTTTATGTTTACTTTGCCTTTGTTTTATTTTGTTTTGAAGGAAATTGCTTTAATAAACTTGTTTTTTTAAAGAAGCCTGTTTTGAGATAGAAATTGAGAAAAAATGCTTCTGAGATTTCATTTCCACATTTACAACTCTATAGTTTACATACTATCATTATACCTTGAAAGACATTTGAGAGTAAAACATATTCTTCAAAACCCGATTATAGAAGTGATATAGAAAGAGGAAATATTATTTTCAAAAGAGAATTAATAATCATATTAAATTGTCTTCTATGAAAGTTACCTTTATTATGGATGTCATTGTTTTTATTGTCATTCTCCGCCATATGTGTATTTTATATAATTATAAAATTCAATTATGTTATTAATATAACGCTGATGCATTTAAAAATAATGTAAACCATACATTCTTGCTTCTAAATAAAACTCTTATAATCTTATCCTTAGTAAATCTAGTATGTGTACCCATTAAAAGTATTTCGGTTGAACAAAATAACCGTTCTATAACTAAAATTTGGCCCAGTGATTTCAGAGGAGAAGATTTTGTAAAAGCTAACGACGACGGACGCAAGGTGAGCTAAAAATAAGAGTAGGAAATACACTATTACATAGAAGTAAAAATATAACAGACAGAAATACAAAAACACCATTTAACTGCATTTATCATGTCTATAAAATATTTCAGGTCTGTAAAAACATCACTATCAATCAAGCATATAAAAAAACAATTTCTTCTACTTAGAATATTACAGCAGGTCTTGTCAACCACACCAAAAACAGTACTTTTAAAAAGATGTATAAACTTATCATCATCAGATAAAATACTAAAATCACCATTACTTCTTTTAACTTCATAAAATAAACGTTCACGTAAATCTGCATATAAAGGACAATCTAATATAATATGTTTCTCATCTTCAATTTTACATGTTTAATCAGTATACAAAGTGGATTCTAAACGGTCAAGGTTGAGCGAACATGAATTTCTATCGATTACACAGGTGACACTCATCTGATTAAGGCGCGTGTCGATAAAACATAAAATAACTTTCTAATTACAAAAGACCCCCTCATAAAAGATATGATCATAAAATTTGAAATAATGTATTTTTACAAAGTCTATTTCTATATGCCATGTCCTTTGTGACAGCTGTATCATTCCACCAGGTCCTTAGTGCACATTTTTCTTATTCTTAGTGCACTAAGGAGGTCCTTTACGGTATTTCTACAAATGTGCTGCCTTGGAGCCTTTATATCAGGAGACTGAATTAACGAGAGCTTCTAAACACCACCTAGGCCGCCTTTGTGCACTAAGCTCCTTTAACTGGGCCAAGCCCATAATGGGATAGTGTTATGAATAAAAAATAAACGTACCGTCAAATGTAGTTTTTCCACAAGATATTATATTATCTGATGTTTTTTGTCAAACAAATCAAGCAACAAAGAAGCATGGATATTGAGCACTTGTATAACACTTGTACATAAGTTTAATAATGACAACTATCCATTTTGTTATAAAAAAACATATGCATATTTTTCAATTTGAGGTTTCATATGACTTTAATACCGGCGTCACACATCAGCGTTTAGCTTCGACGTACGCCGGGCGTGTTAAAAATCATGTACGCTGCCAACACGCTAGTAATTTTGGATGCATTCAGCTTGTCAATCATATCTGTATTGTGAGTACAACGAGCTTTAAGCGTGCATTGGGCGTACGAGAAGCGTACATAAGAGTGTATCGGGCGTTCAAGTAACGGATGGTGGCGTATGTATGGCGTTTGTCTAACGTAGATGGAATGCACGCTGGCATAAGATCAACACCTCTTTATCATTTCTAATTACGAAAACACAAGAATTATTATTTTTAGTTTGAAGTTATTTCTTAAAGATTTATTGATCAATTAACAAGATGATTAGACATTACACAAGAAGAGCGCGTGCCACATTAAAATAATAACATTTTTTTTTAATTTTAAATAAGGAATTGTTTTGAAACTAATATATTATTAAGTTTTTGAAAAAAGTCATATTAATGGAAATTAGTTAAAAAGTCAAAGTTCAAAGTCATAAATAAGTGTTCCGTGTAGAAATGTTTTTGAAAGTCTAGTTTGTTCATAATTTCTCTATGTAAAACGGTTTTGTAAACTTCTTTAAATAAATTCGGACCTTCCTTATCTGTTCACCAGCATGGCTGAAGAAATTGTTCCAAGATGTATTGTGAGGTGACACGTCCAGGTATTCAAGCGATTTCCTGTCGGACTTTAAAACTCTTATTACACAATTACAAGTTGGTGGATCACTTGACCTCTGAGGGTATTGATCAGTGTACACGACCGATAACTCGTAACTTTCCATTGTGAAAATATCAGGTGTAATATACATCTTTGTCTTGCGTGTCCGATAGTGATATACTATAGTCATTACTTATACGCTTGTTTATAAATAACGTTTCTGGTGTTAAGAATGATATTTATGAAAATCTTAATAATTCCCAAAAAGATTTGATAAAATAAAATCTATTTACATATTTTCCAAGGGTATATACTCGTTGTCAATAGATATGGACATTTGAAACATACACATTATAATTGATTTCACAAAATGTACGCATTTGTCGATCATTGGTTTATACGCCTAGAAAGAATGTTATGGAACTATAATAATAATCGATAGTCACAATTTAGAATATATACATGTTGAATATACGAGAGAAACATTTAGAACCAATCTGATTTAAAAACAGGTCAAAAATATTACTCGCTTTAATTTGGTTCGTCAAAGTTATGGACAAAGTAAAATTACAGATTTATCTTTCGGTTAGATTATTTCGAACAGTTTAAGAAATTCGTCATCATCACAATTGTTGAGTATAATCAGAGACATATGTCTAATGTATAATAATGTGAACATGGTTCTAATAGTACCTTATGTCAATTTTCCTGTTCCGACATGCATAATATATATGCCACTGGACGTACATTAATGATCCCCCAAAAGAATTTCTGAATAATATGATTTATGATAGTTTGTATGAGTGTAACCATTGTAACCAATGTAACCATTATGCCAATGGGGGTTACAAAACAAGGTAACTCAATTATGGTGCACATTTTGTGCCTTATATGCCTTTTCTGCTCTTTGGTCGGATTGTTGTCGGACACATTTTCTATTTCCATTCTCCATCTAATTCAATTGGTTGCATGCATTTTTGTTTTATCTCTCTCTGATGTTTTCGCAGAATTAATCTAAATATTTTAAAGAAGACATTTAACTCTTTCTTCTAAAACTTTTAGCATTAAAACCTAATTGCATGAAATTGAATTAGTATGTGATTATCAGTCTTATCACTTTTTCGGATGAACTTTATAATATTGACCCAGGAAATGATTTTTGACAGAATTTTATATATTGTAGAATTCGTTCTTTTTATCGACACATTAATTGATTAAATGCTGTGCCATAAAATGTTTTTTTCGTGACATCAAACTGAAATATCGGAAAAAAAGATGAAGCTTTTTTAGATTTAACCATTAGCTTAAAAACGAGAACATGGACCCCCTCTTTTAAAAATGGCGATTGGCATGATACTGTATGATGACAGAGACATATAATACAATTCGGCGTTTTACGTTTCCGCATTAAAATTCTTACGTTTCCGCATTTTTATAGTACTCTTTTCCGCATTGTTTTTACATTGATTTTATTAAAGGTTATTTACGTTTCCGCATTTAAATTTTTAAGTCTTTATGACTAAAATGAAACTACAACTTAAGATGATGAAAATCACACATGGTCATATATCAATTAAAAGTCAATGTTTAGCACTAAAAGTTTAAATATATTCTAAGCGTCAGTATACTATTATACACGTAGCACAGTTTAAAGCGGTAAACTTGTAGCCAACTGACTTTATAAAGTCTAACCTCGTATTCTATTCTCTACCTAATAGACAAACTGTTCGGATACGAATTCAGCATGTTCGCGATCACTTTTACGAACTGTGCTATTGCTGATAAAGACCGAATTTTGATGTAAGTTGTTGTTTGGATCTTCTGCAAAACGTCCATAAAATAAATATAATTGTGTGACATGCATAGAACTGGGAGAAACGATTCCGGCCCAGTTGTAGTTCTTTTGGTTTCTGTGTCGGGAGGAGATGACCAATTTTGATAATAAAGTCTTATATCGATATATCATTATTACCATTTTTTACAGGTGAAATACAGGTAAAAATGCGGAAAAGTGGTATCTATTTATTTCGGAAAAGTAATGCACGAAAATGTGGAAACGTGAACTGGATTTTTGCTACAAATGCGGAAACGTAATACCCCATACAAATTACAATTACTATATGTCTCTGATGAAGATTATTCGTTCCAACTTTTATGAAGAAATAACCGACTTTTTCAACTAGATAAATAAACGACAAAATGCAGTTTTTTCTTCTAAAATCAATTTCTTTTAACAAATTGGATTTTAATAAGGATTGTTACACAAATGTAGAGCCCAATTTTGTAACGAAGATATTCCTTATCTCTTTATCGAAATCCGCATATTTTATTTTTGAAACAAAATTTAAGGAGACAGAAATGTGCAATCAACCGAAATTTTTAGTAAATGTCGAAAACTTCAAACCCATTTATCTTTAAAATTCAACACATGAAGATATAGATATAATTTTTATTTCATATTCAAGTTGATTTTGTAAAAATTAGCTTGTATGTAAACTTTCGTAAAAAAAACACTGTGTTGTTGGTCGTTTGCCCATAATTGCCCTAAAGCTAAATGTCATCGTCAGATTATGAGGGTCTGAATTGGGATTAATTATTTCTGTATTCTATCATTTTAGGCAATTTTTTCTATCCGTTATAACTTTTGCTGATCATTCTTTATTCCATATATTCTAGTACCTCATCATTTTCTTTTCTATATATTTAAAATTCAGAATGGAAATGGGGAATGTGTCAAAGAGACAACAACCCGACCACAGAACAGACAACAACAGAAGGTCACCAATAGGTCTTCAATGCAGCGAGAAATTCCCGCACCCGGAGGCGTCCTTAAGCTGGCCCCTAAACAAATATATATACTAGTTCAGTGATAATGGACGTCATACTAAACTCAAATTATACACAAGAAACTAAAACTAAAATAATACAAGACTAACAAAGGCCAGAGGCTCCTGACTTGGGACAGGCGCAAAATGCGGCGGGGTTAAACATGTTTATGAGATCTCAACCTCCCCTATACCTCTAGCCAATGTAGAAAAGTAAACGCATAACAATACGCACATTAAAAGTCAGTTAAAGAGAAGTCCGAGTCCGATGTCAGAAGATGTAACAAAAGAAAATAAACAAAATGACAATAATACATAAATAACAACAGACTACTAGCAGTTAACTGACATGCCAGCTCCAGACCTCAATTAAACTGATTGAAAGATTATGTCTTCATCATATGAATATCAGGCACAATCCCTCCCGTTAGGGGTTTAGTATCATACTATCATAAAATATATGAGAAGAGCATAACCCGTGTCATGCCAACAACTGGTTTTTAAATAAATGTGTTTAGTTCCGATGCAAAGACCCTATAAGTGAATCAATATTAAAGCCAAAATATGCAATCTTTAAAGAGGTACGAAAACGCACATAACAAGTAATTCTTATCTAAAAGTTCGAAATAATTGATAAAAAATGCAAAAAACCCGATGCAATTTGGTCCACTAATAACAGAGATAATAGCGTGTAAAGTTCAACTATTTTTACCTTAGGAAAATCCAATCAGCGCTACTTCCGGAAACAGCACTAAAACCAAATCTACCGGAAGTGACGCACTGTGGGTCACTTCTTCGGCTTATCTGAGCGTTGTTTAATAAATGAACTTTCTTCTGATCGTTGATTTAAAGCACTGCCAATGAATTTCGCTACCCCTTCAAGGTTCATTCTTAATTATGACTAATTTGTCAAAAGGAACAAAATATGTTTCAGAAGGGAAGTGTATTTATAACGTGTTTCAACAGAAAAAGGGGGATGGGGTTGGGGTAATTCAACATTGAGTTTTCAACTTAAGATAATGGTCCTGATCGTAGAACTGAGATAAATTGACAGTCAATATATTATATTCTAGCTATTTATTAAAAAAAAATTATTGAGTCGAGAAAAATATGGTTTATATTTACATGTACGTAAAGTTGCATAACATCTTGACAAGATATGACGGTAGAGAGCGGTAGAGGCTTCTGTTCCATGTAATAAAAATAATTAATGGCAAGTTAAAAACCGGGTATATGCAAATCCTTTTTAATTATGTTAATTATCAAACTATAAAGTTTATCACTTTATAAACAACAGGTGGCATTTCTGCATGGCCATGTTGTTATTTACCTGAGTGGAGGGATAATACCTACTGTTTGATCTTTAATTATTACCTGACAGGATGTTTACTTATCAGTAGTGTCAAAGTACGGACTGTTTTAATTACCAAATCAACAGGTGATCGAGAGGATTAATATTTTTCTTGTTTTGGTTATTTGTTTTTCATTTCTTAAATTTCAAATGAAAGAAAATGTCAATATTTTAAAAGCAGTATGGTATAATTTTTTTTTATTTAAAAAAAAAAATTGCTGTGATCATAACATTTAGGATTTAGGACACAAGTAATTTGGGAATGCACACCCCTTTTTCTAAATTTTTTTTAATCAGTGGCTTTGGTTGTAGTTTTAAATGCTCTTAGATGTTTTAACCTATTTAATAATTCTATTGCTCTTATATTTCTACGAAATAGGTTTTCTATATTATTTTCTAATAACAAAAAAATATATATATATATATTTACATATAAAAAAGGCCTGTCAGTGGCGGATCCAGAAATTTTTATTAGAGGGGGCCCGCTCCAGTCACGCTTCAGTGATTCCCTATATAATCAACTATTTTTTTCCGCAAAAGGGGGGGGGCTGTCCCCCCTAAATCCGCCTCTGCCTGTGATTTAGGACACATACATAGATTATAATTGTATAATTTGTCTCTATGGCAAACGTACTGAAAGTTACAGGACAGAAAGTAACACATTTGTTAGTACAAAAGTCACACATACTATTTGTTTAGTTTTGTTTGAAAACATGGGAAAATTTTCGACGATTTGTTTAGGTTGCTTGCATATATTCATTTTACAATTCATGAAATAGTTCATTTAAACCTTGAGTAATGAATAGATGTCAATTTTTATGCATGAAAAGGATAAATTTATTGGCACTATGTCACAATGAAACCATTTAAGTACCAAGCCACTTTTACAAATTGTTATCTTTTCAATTATTTTTTCATTATTGTTTTTTTTCAGAATAAATTTTGTTTACAAAGTTGCCATATATATCAAAGTTCTAGAAAAAATACAAAACATATTTTCTTATATTCAAAAAAAAAAAGAATAAACTAAACTGAATTGTGAATCTTGTACTGTGATTTTCTATCCTACATTCGTCCGTAGGTAGGACTATGCTCATGATGCTAGGATCTGATATAACGTTAGTATATATATGACACATATAATAATTTTTTTACTTAAGGCCCAAGGACTATGACAATCATATATACTTATACTGATTTCATAGATATAAGAAGATGTGGTATGAGTGCCAATGAGACAACTCTCCATCCGAGTCAAAATCTATAAAAGTAAACCATTATAGGTCAAAGTACGGTCTTCAACACGGAGCCTAGGCTCACACCGAACAGTAAGCTAAAAAGGGCCCCAAAAGTTACTAGTGTAAAACCATTCAAACGGGAAAACCAACGGTCTAATCTATATAAAAACGAGAAACGAGAAACACTTATGAACCACATCAACAAACGACAACTACTGAACATCAGATTCCTGACTTAGGACAGGTGCAAACAAATGCAGCGGGTTTAAACGTTTTAAAATTTTGTTTGATGTTTAAATCTCGTATAGGTTAATTACAGGTCTATTCGGTATTTTATTTTTAATGAAAAATAGCTTGACCAATACATATTCAGGTTTTTGCTAAACCAGTCAAGCAGAGTACTTAGAATTCTCCACATTATCTAGAGAATAAACTTATATAATTTTGAAATGCTGCTGTAACTAAAGTCCTTCGGTAACTAAGTAAGTAAGAGAATTTTTATTGTTTTGTAGCTCAGAAAACCCACATAGTTTAATTTAACAAATCAACAAGTTACGCCCTCCGTCGTCTTTTGGAAGCACGTGTTGGGAGTGTCCTATTTTGAATGCCGTTTTTTTTTTCGCCATGGAAAATAACATGCACGGTTCTACTTCTGCTTCTACCGCCACTTTAGGATGCACGTGTTAATATTTTATAGAAAAAAAGTTGATTTGTCTTCTTCCGAATACTGCCCACATTCAACATGATGAATATTCTGGCAAGTTGTGCTTTTGGCTTTTCAATACTTTTCTAATGATAAAAATTTGAATAAAATATTTATGCGATATCAAGCCTCGATAAATGTATAACAATATTCTCAGTGTAATAATTATCACCGATATATATCAAAACTGTTATTTTACTTAAGCAAGCCGTGATCTGTTTACCTACGATATAACGCACGTATTTAATCAGGGTGACCCACTGTGCGTCACTTCCGTTTGGTATAAGAAGTGAGTTGTAGTGGCGTGTTTTATTAAATCGTTCAGGTGTTCAAATGACAAACTGGCAGTAATTTGCAAATATCTCGATAATTACAAGATGAAATTTTATCGGGTTTTTTGCATTCTTAAACGTTAATTACGAACTTTAGAATAAGACAAACATGATTTTAGCGTTTTAGTTCCTCTTTAAGTGTATTTTGACCTGACAACAAGAATACATTTGTTTATCATAATTTTTTACTTTATCTAAAATTAAGAATGGAAATGGGAAATATGTAAAAGAGACAACAACATGAAAATAGAAGGCCACCAATTATATTTGATCATGTTTTAGTTTCGAAAAAGGCAAAAACCATCGTATTTTCAAAAAAACTCTACAAGGATGATAAAAGTTTTAACGACCTTGGCTGGCTATACAGACTGAGCCCTCGCACGGTTGGTATCTAAGAGTTGCCGAATTTAAGAAACTTTATCACGAGATAGGCTTTACCTAGCTTTAGGTCCCGGGTTTTAAAAAATATCTATTTAGGAACCAAAATGTGGCTTCTTTGTATTTAATTTTGTCGAAGAGAACAATTACACAAAGAGCAACATGCGAGAAGAGGTTTCATTTTCGCTTACATTTTTTTTTATTGAAGTAACTAATCTTTTGAGGTTACGCCACGGAAATATATTTCAAATGAAAAGGTGCGATTGGATGCATCCCTAAAAAAAAAAAAATTATATATAGGTATAAAATTACGGCTATTCGTCAATCAGACAGCAATCCAACATAAACACAAGTAGGTTATCTGACATATAAAATTAAATGTTAACTTTAAGCATAACCCGCGCTGATATCAACTTTCTAAGTTCTGAGTAAAATTCAACATACATGTTGGACTCTGAAACGTAAAATATACGAAAGTTTTTTTTTTAAGGTACGATACATGGAGAGTGCCATTCCCTAAATACATACGAGTCCACAAACTTTTATAATGTAAGGGTAAATGAGGATCTCTTTAGAGGAACAAAGTAAAGATGCATGCTGAAGCAAGAATAATGTCCACACGAAGAACATCAAACAGGACGATCTCTCAATTAGTATGCAACTGTAACTAATACATCCATAGACATTAACACTAGTTAATACTTTATATACTGACATTAAAACAAATACACTGCTCATATAAAATTTGGCATTACTTTCCCGGGAAAAAGAATACGTTTCCGCTATAAGTCTACGTTTCCGGAAATAAATACCTTACTTTTTCGAGAAAATAGTAACGATTTGGGTATGTTCAGGCAAAAGTAGTAATATCTTTTAAAGTCAAATCCCAAGGAAATGATGCACACAAGAGCTAACTGTTCACATTCTGGTATGTTGTGTGGTTGAGTTGCTGTCTCTTTTACGTCTTTATCACATCTTCTCTTCGTATATGTACGCGACTTTGATATCGTCATGCATGGACACAATACTTCACTATTCGTTTCATTTTCGTATTTTGACATGATTAATATACAAATAAGAAGATGTGGTATAATTGACAAATTCAGTATTTATACTACATAACATAGGTGGTGTCATGATCACAAAACTTTCCAATAATTTTGACATTGATCATCAGTTATATTTTACTATTTTGTAAATTTGAGTTATTGACAAACAATCGCAGGTCTTTATTTGTAGCACGTTCCTTCGTTCACGTTTCCGCAAAAGAAAAGTGTTTCCTTCTCGCACTTTAACAGCCCTTTCCCGCAATTATTTTCAAGATAATTTCATATAACACATTATGAAATCCAGACCAATGAAATTTATTTGAATATTAAACGTGGCCTACGAGAGCACCTAGATTAAACTTGGGAAGTTAGAATAGCCAATTATTTTTTTTTATCTAGTAATTATCGCTAAAATATGCCGTACACAATTATATGACAGAAACATTTAATCCGACGTGCTTTACAATGTTTAAGTTACCTTTTGGTCTTATAAACGTTTTTGAATGCCGCAAATATAAAAATAAGGTTGTTTTTTTTAAATATTTCTTTCGGGTCAGGGCCGACTGTGCAAGGGCTTAATAGCCAGTCCAGTTCGTCAAATGTTCATTTATTGCAAGAATTATTTTACATGCGGACATAACGAGAATCCTTTCGTAACCCCACTTCAATTTTCATTTGTCGTTTGCTGCTTTTACACAAATAACACACATTTTTAACCAGTGACCGGTATTACAATTTTACACAGGTTTAAAAGTTCATTGAGCTGTTACTTTAATTACAAGTTTTAGCAAGACGAAACTGTTTACTAAATGAATTCAACAAATGTCAAGCTCATCTATATCAATTTTATTATTTAACAAAAATGTTTTTAATTACAAGCTATTTTAAATGTCAGTATAAATGTTAATGTTTTTTTTACCAAAATATAATATGCATCTATTAAAACTATGTACACAATGACTAATTTCTTTTCCTTTTACGTGCGTGTCGACATCAAAATAATAAGTACGTCAATATAGGAATACAGAAAAAAAAAGGAATAATAAATATTCAGGAACACATTAATTCTACGATTACAACAAGGACACATTTATACAGAAATATAAGTGATCATTTCACCTCTCAAATGTAATTCAAATCTATTTATTGTCTATTGATTAAAAAAAACATCTTTCACTTCTAGGTTTGTAATGAGCACAATCACGACCTTCTTATTATCTTTCCGGTTTTTATTTTTTCGCAAGTATATTTAAAAGACCATACCTTACTTATATGCCACGAGTTTTCATATTAGTAGGCAATATTGAAAACGAATAATTTGATATAAAGAGCTATTTTATTTTTAACAGATTAACACTTTGTGCTTTTTAAATCGTGCCTCAATATTTATAAATTTAGTTATATATCTATTGTTCATTCGTTTATCTTAATTGTGAAGCATGTTTATATATTCAGATTAAAATTTTTATTAAAGTCTCACCACTTGTATATCATTATATATTCCAATTATGAATATACATATAAAACATTACGTATAACATTAAATATTGGAAAACATATATAAAACTAACCACCAGTAAAATATCTTAAATCGATAACGCTCGGAGCAGATTAATGATAGATACACGAGGATGCTGTTCTGCTTGAGTGATTTACCTTACAAGAAGGCGGACACTTTAAAGTTTAAAAGGATTTAACATCAGTTTGATTCCGTTTAACGGGGGCGTGGTTAATTAGTTTGACGCAGTTTAACCACATCTCAAATTAACTTGAATGACCGCAAGGGAATCTATTTGACTGGTATTAAAATGATTTGATATAGATTGAAATGCATTAAAAATAATTTTTAATTTTTGTCAATCTTTATTCAATTTTCATTAATCTTTTTTAAATGCCGTTAATGCGTTTTTTGTCCGTTCAAGCTAAATTCGAGTTACTAGTGAATTGGTTGGAGATAACGTGTTATGGCTAGTTATTTCATATTTTGTATGCTGCATGCATTATATATATAATTTTGGTTTATATAAAGAAACTATAATTAAATTTATTTGAACAGATGGTATCAATTAGATTTAGATTTTTTTTAAATCATTGCATGAGTTCAAAACCTGATTTAAATGCCAATTTCAAACCAAATACCAGTTATATGTACTTATACTAGTACCAACATATTTCAGTCTATGAATTCAAACATTCAAACAGAAGTACGAACATGGTCATAAACTGCATGTTCTTTGTTTTTTTCCTTGTCATTTGTTTCTTTTGTTTTGGCTATGGTTTTGTCAATCTCTTCGACTTATAAATTTTGATTGGCCCTTTGTTATCTTTTGCATATTTTACTAATCAAATGGATACATTGAATGCATGAATATTAGATCAATGATAATTTGACTATACATTGGAATGATACAGATATATTTTTAACAGGATGAGCACAATCGCCCAAAATGAGTATCTATCCCGCAAAAAAATACGGTCTTCCACAATATGCAACACCCATACCCCATAGCAAGCGTGTACAAAATGGATATAAAAAAACTAATGTTCATTTTAAGTTCCATGATCACTTATAACTAAATATGACCCTCATTCCGACAAAAAATCCCTGCAATGAAAGTCCAGGATAAAACATTTTCGAATTTAACTCCAAAGGCAAATGTTAAAGACATCGAAACAACAAGATAAATTAAAAGAAATAGATAAATGTAGAACTAAATACATGGCTTCAGAAATGAAGCTATATTCGTTGTAGGAAATATTCAGTATTCGACTAGCTTTTCGTTTATCAATGTGAAGATACTAAGATTCCATACAAGATTTTGTCCGTAATGGTCACTCGAAACAACGACGAAGAAACCATAAAATGATCATGATAAAATGATAAACTCGAGACCTACCAATAAACAGAAAGTTATAGAAACCAATCTCGTCTAAACAGAAATGCATGTTATGTAAATATGTAAAGAAAAGTTAATATAATGTTACTGTTATTACGGTAATATATTGCTTTCTTCTATATAACTTAACATGAAATTAATAAATACAGTTCTTATCTAAACCCTGTTCTTGTAGATATTTACATTTGCAGCCTCTTTACATTGATGTTAAAACTGTAAAATCAATGTGATGGTTAACAGATTTAAATTTTAAAATGATATAATTAAGAAAATAAACCCAGTAAAATCAGAGATTGATCAAAAGCATTACATGCTTAATGAAACCGACGAATATCACAAATGAAAAGGGCGTTTGTAATGTATGCCTCAGTGCAATGCTGCAATCAGCTTATTTTCTGGATTTTGAGTTTTATTTTTCTTCTTTTTATTATAATTCTATTTCTCTGAAAATTTTTATTCTCAGATCTAAATTTTGATTAATTCTTAGTAATAGTAAATTCGTTTAATGTAAGTTAAAAGTCATTTGTTTAAGACTATTATAATGTATAATTTGTATGCGTTTTGTTGTTTTCGAGTTAAAAATTCAACATGTTCAAAATATTATCATTAATATGTCTAAATGATATTCTTGTTATTGAATAAAGTTGAATTCTACTTATAATTCATACCTATACGATACGCACAATTAAACTTTATACAATGAAAACTTCAATACATAGCACCGCCAAATGACCTCTTATTTCATTAACCAATAGTCCGTATAACAAATTTCAGTTATTTGTATAATGAAAGAACCTATCTTGGTCTTCCCATAAACAAAAGGTAATTATAACTAGTAATGCAATTGCAAGCAATAGCGGAAGTCACTCGTTGCCATAATTGTCACTAAACTGCAGCCATTACAAAAATGTCCACCTATCCATGACAACACATCCTTGAGTTATTTTTTAGGACTGTTCGCTGCATTGTTAAAATTTGCACACTTTTGCTGTTCATAGGAACGGTAGCTATTTTGAAAATTCCAAAGTCTAATGGCGTATCTACTCAGACAAGTTTACATATTTAAAAATTTGAAGAACAGATCCTCAATAGGTAATTGAACTTCATTCCGAAAATATTTACAGGTAATATGATTCTTCAAAAATGACCAGAGTATGAATATGTTTTATATAACTGAATTGATTATTTGTATTATAAAACACTTGTTTATAGATATTTTTAAAAGAAAATTCCTTATTTTATCCAAACTACAGGAAATTAACTGCTACTAAATTATTGTTTTCCCGTACTTTAATTCACCGACAGCTTTTCCATACGTAGTCAACTCAGGTACACAGGGAATGTAATCAGTTTTCTTGCTCAACACTAATGGTCCATCTCAAATGTTTCAATATTCACATTTACACGACAGTTCGCCACGAAGTAAGAAGCCGGAATTTATATAAAAGCTGATATTTTTTATTATTATTTTGTTGCTGTCTGCTCTTCAATATTTTCTTTTGTACCGTCTGAATGTATTGATTTTAGTCCACTGTGCACATTACGTACCAGTTAATGTCATTTTGATAATTGTCGAAAACAAGTTCGCGTTCTTTAAATCTAATTTTTTTAAGATTTCCATATCTTTTGAGACAAATACCTACTTGTGACCAAATTACTTGGATGTGTCGACGTAACCAACTATATCTCATCGTTCGGCATTCAATGATGAGGGAAAACCTAGACAAATGCAAAGTAATAGTTTTTCTAATAAAATGTTATGCAAACACTAATTTTGTTTATTTTATTGCATCTGTTATTTTGATGATTTAATATAATTATTTGTTTATATTTGATGAATTTTAAGTTAGACATAATGTTCTCCCCGAAGAACAGATCCGTGACGCGATAAAGTTCAACATGTTGTAAAGACAGCTATAAGTTGTTGATGACTCTATGTAGCTTTTGTTTATTTGTGTCATTTGGCTGTTGGTTTATAATATAAAATTCCTTGATAAGTATGACAGGATATTCTAATAGAGTTATCGATTGCTATCATGTTTGTCCAACTGAAAATATCGTAAATATGTATGATTAACTATCATGTGATGGTTTGATTATAAGTACACAATTCAGTACACTGTTTAACTCATTAACAACGAAAAATCAAATACAGAAATTTCATATAGAAAACAGAGGCTATTTGGATATTTGTTGTACAAATAAAACTGCATTCAAGCAGGTTCTAACATTTTAAAGCCTATTTTACATATTAACGCAGTTTCCTATAAAATATCAGGTCGTTTTTTTGATATAATTTTACATTTTATGCATGTAACGTTTGCATATGAAATAAACAAAATATACGATAAATACTTAACTGCTGTTAATATTATGAAACATAATTTACTTCTAATTGTTGAAATTGTAAAAAGAAATTAAAAGTAAAGATTTCATGTCGTTTTGCAATTTGATTGCACCATTAAACCTAATCACGAATACATAAAGCGTAAGACGAATAATCGTTGTGTTATTATTTTTTTTATTTTCTGTCTTTCCAATATTTACAAAGGATTTATCGTCAGGCTGTAGATTACCATAAAATCACAAAGAAGTCCATATAAAATAAACACTGTTTGTCACGTATTACAATAGTATCAGACTATCTATACGTTAAATAATTAGTAAGTTATCTATTAAAAATTATCAGTAGCTGACCGTAAATGATTAAACAAAAAACGTATGATATGACATGACTTTCAGGCAAACAACACGTGGTAAAACCTGCGTCGAATATGTTCAATATACAGTTTGCAATCGAAGGAATAGAAATGTCTGAGAGCATTAAACCACCTAAGGTCACGTTGGCCCGTAGAGAGTTAAAACCTTAGTATATCACTATCTCAAAATCTTTATAAACTGAAAATTCACAGAAAAAATGTATTAATTAACTATTAACTACAAACCATTTACAGTCAAACAACATAATTATTTAAAAGCTAAAAAAACAGTTCACTGAAGTGCTTCCTGCTCTCAAGGAAGCTACTAAATTACCAATTCCAAGTGGAGCAGTTGAAATCGTCCCTTCGAAAATTTTATGGACCCCATCAAGAGTCGGTTGACTTTCTTGAAATATCTGTTTCACAGATGACGACGGATATGTTCCAATTCTCGTAACTACAATCCCGTCCCCTTTTCACCGAATGTGACCTATCGAATAAGACTTATCACCGGCATGAGCAACAAGACGGGTGCCACATGTGGAACAGTATTTGGTTACACTTCCAGGGCACCTGAGATCACCCCCAGTTTTTGTGGGGTTCGTGTTGCTCAGTCTTTAGTTTTCTATGTTGTGTTTTCATGTACTGTGGTTTGTCAGTTGGTCTTTTTCAATTTTGGCCATAGCGTTGTCTGCTTATTTTTGACTTTGAATGTCCCTTTTGTATCTTTGGTCTCTCTTTTTTTCATTATTTGAAGTTGATGGAGTTCAGTCAATACGGATAGTGGAAACAAAGCAAATATTCATCAACATATGTGGTCAACACATAATCAGCAAAAGCTTATTCTTTCTGATCATTTTGGCAGATTTTGCAACAATAGTCCCTAATTCCATAACTTATTCTTTTCATGGTACCTTATTTTATCAATGATTATCATGTACAATAAATTTTAATACATTTAGATTGACGCCAATGAATTCCGTTAATTGGCGCAATTGATACATTTGAAAAATAATATTTGGAGCGAATGATACATCTTGAAAATAGCAATTGGCGCAAAAGGACTGCTGCCAAAATATGCATGTCGATTTGGAGAAAGAAATATTTGAATTGAATTGCCTTAAACTTACATTGCAAATCGTATATTTTATTTGTATGCTTCACAGTGTTCATTAGTCTTATCGTCTTATCGGCTGTTCTGCGTGCCTTGTCAATGGCTTTGGCTCTGAATTGCTTCCTTGATCTCCATTTACAAAATGATTTTGTTTCATCTTTTGATTCTATGATATGTATAAAAAATCATTATGCGTAAATTATTTATATGAATTTATAAAGGGAATATAATTGTAGAACACTGATCTGCAGTGGGTAAGAACATGACCCTTTTGTTATTAAGTCCAACTTGAGAAAGGACATTATTTTTCTTATACGAATAGATGCAGATGAGTCTGCATATAGCTGATTCATACTTTGACTTACACATATATACCTACATTTAAGGTCGGTTAAAACCTTTACTACGGAAGAAATCCTTTTTATTTCATATTGAAAACAGAAAATAATTGTGTAAAAGCATGCATTCAACAAGTATTTATAGAATTTATTTCTCTAGCTATCCAATACAGTATTTCAGCATTGCCTTCCCCTGACAGAGCGTTGCAGCTTGCAATTTGGCTTTGAATGTGAAAAACTCTTTGGTTGTCTTTGATAAGCTACATTAATGCTTTATAAGAAGTTCATTGCCGTTCGTTAACAATTTAAATTTTTCTTTTTATTCGTAACTTTCAACATAATCTTTTTCAAATAGAAAATTACTTATATAACGCAAATTTGAAGATCTAACATTGTTGGGCTAAATTTGAGACGAATTATATATGTATATTATATATATATAGTCTTTCGATAAATGTTGATGTAAGCTCACCAAATTTTGTCAATATATTTGAACCAAAAACAACTGTCATACAAGTGGGAGGTTAAGGTAGCAATTAAATCCGGTTTAACCCACTATTTTCCTCGGAAAATGGATGTTCCAAGTCAGGAATAGGACAGTTGTTCCCCATTCATTCTGTTGGTTGTTAAAGTTTCACGTTTGGTTTGTCAGCTTTTATGGACTTTCCCCTTTTTGAATTTACCTTTGAGTTCATTATTTTCGTTTAACTTGTTTATCTGTTAAAGTTGTTAAAATTCCCTTTTTTAAAGGTGATAAAATACTAGTATACAAAAGAACGCTAAATAGACCGGCAAATAATTGATAATGAAATCCTTTCGGATTTAGCTTGCTGATATTTATTTTCGCCTTGGAGATAAAGTATATCTTTGAGTTATTAAAATTCTGATAGAAAGAATATGATAATGAAGACTATAGATTATAATATGTACACAATCCTTTGTTTCTAAATATACAGAAAAAACAATCTCAACTCTTACTAGATTGAATATTAAAAGTCATCGAGTCTTTTCAGACTTTGATGCAATAATTTGCTATTGCATTATTCATCAAACGAAATGACCATTCCTTTCCATTTATTAATTTTCCTTCTCTGAGATTCCTGTCCTTATTTTAATTGCAGTGTTCGTTTTTGAGTTTATTCGATTTGATCAAGGTGACGTCTCGGGTTTAGATATACGTTATTTTCATTACCTAAATAAAGTTAACAGCAATGATAAAAATGTTGTTAAGTGGTCAAAACATATACTAAATTTGATTGATGTACATGTAGAGATGTATTGTAATCTTTGAATGTGTTCTGCTCGTCTCAAGGCAACTGATTTGTTTTTTATGTTGTTTTTGCTTGTATAAATAAATAAAATATGATCCCTTGATTTTACCTTTCTTGTAAATGCAGTAAGACTTTTTTCCTGAAAGTGTTATTATAGAGTGGTATTTCTTAGTGTAAATGTTTACTCCAAGTTGAAGGGCATTTTCGGTGTTTGATAATGTTTTCAAATGCTAGACTTCTACAGGTTGTGCATTCTCGCAAACAAAAATATCTGTCATTTGTGGTTTTACAATAAAGGGCTATTATGCAATATATACGATGTTTGATTTACAATTTATAATGTTAAAACGCTAATTTAAAGTTTACCCTTCTATAGCCGTGACATGCATATTATTTTAAATGAAACAAAATAAAACTCAGTTTGCCATTTATTCCCTATCATCTTATTTTTGATTTGAATATAGAATCCCACTGGCAATTGGCTGGAGATAACGTGTTACGGCTAGTTATTTCATATTTTGTATGATGCATGCATAATATATATAATTTTGTTTTTAACTGTAGTTAAATTTATTTGAACAGAAGGTATCAATTAGATTTAGATTTGTTTTTAAATCATTGCATCAGTTCAAAACCTGATTTAAATGCCAATTTTAAACCAAATAACGGTTATATGTACTTATATTAGTACCACCATATTTCAGTCTATGAATTTAAACATTCAAGAAGAAGTGCGAAAATGGTATTAAACTGCATGTTTTTTTGTCATTTCCTTGTTATTTGTTTTTTTTTTTTTTTTTTTGTCATGGTTTTGTCAGCATCTCTTCGACTTATAAATTTTGATTGTCCCTTTGGTATCTTTCGCCTTTTTACTAATCAAATTGATACGTTAAATGCATGAAAATAAGACCTATTATAATTTGACTATACATTGGAATGACACAGTTATATATTTAACAGGTGGGTACAATCATCCAAAATGAGTATTTATCCCGCCAAAAATACGGCCTTCTGCAATGAACACCCATACCGAACAGCAAACGTGTATAACATGTTTATAAGCAAGTCTAAATTGAAAACAACGTTCAAACCTATGATTGCAGTGGATAAAAACCGCAATTTTTATACGTATGCATGCAATAACATGTTTATAAGTATATAATGTTTGTTATAGTTTTAATGATCATATATGACTAAAAAAATACCCTCATTCCTACAAAAAGTTACTCCGAAGAAAGTGCAGGAACATTTTTGAATTCAACTCCCAAAGGCAAATGTTAATGACATGGAAGCAACAAGATAGATTAAAAGAAATAAACAAAAGACGAACCAAGTACATAGCTGCAGAAATGAAGCTATGGTGGTTGTAGGAAATATTTAGTATTCAACTAGCCTTTCGTTTATCAAACATAAGAAAATATGAAGATACAAAGATTCCATACAATATTTTGTCCAGAAATGGTCACTTTAAACAATGACGGAGGGAACATGAAATGATTATGATAAAATATTAAACTCGAGACTTACATTGTACCAATAAGCAAAAAGTTATAGAAACGCCAACTTCGTTTAAACAGAAATGCATGTTATGTAAAAATGTAAAGAAAATTTGATTTAATGTTACTGTTATTACGGTAATATAGTGCTTACTTCTATATAACTTAATATGAAATTAATCGATACAGTTCTTATGAAAACCCTGTTCTTGTATATATTACAATTTGCAGCCAGTTTACTTTGCTGTTTAAGCTGTAGCATCAATCTTAACAGATTTAAACTAAAAAATATATCATTAAGAAAAAGCCCAGTAAAATCAGAGATCGATCAAAAGCATTACATGCTTAATGAAACCGACGAAAAGCACAAAAGAATGGGGCGTTCGTTATGTATGCTTCAGTGCAATGCTGCATTCAGCTCATTGTATATAAATGGCACAAACCAGAATAAAATCACCCACAGACCATTGGCAATATTTGCGATATTTAGCGTAACAATGTTAACGTCTTTGTGGATGCTTGCATGCTTTGTGGCTTATTCAGGTAAGAAGCTCATTTTTGGATTTTTTGTTTTATATTTCTTCTTTTTATAATCATTCTATTTCTCTGATAAATTTGTTTCTCAGATCAATTAATTTAATTCTTAGTTATTGTATATTTGTTTAAAATAAGTTAAAAGTCATTTGGTAAAGATTATCATAATATATAATTTTTATGTGTTTTGTTGTACGGGAGTTGAATTCAACATGTTTAAAACATTATTATTAATATGGCTAAATGATAATGTTTTTATTGACTATAGTTCTATTCTACTTATTTTATACTTTAATCTATACGATACGCATAATTTAACATTATACAATGTTCTCTTCATTTCAATTCTCCTTCATCAATGAGTTAGTAAGGCTAATCCAAGTTGCACACATGCTATCTATCAATTCCTGTTATTCTATTGAGGACAATAAGATTGACTTAATACAAACATAATGCTTACATAAAACTTTCCAGCAATGTTTAGAACTTTTGATTTTCAGATTCCCATGTTAACAAATTCCACATGTCTAATAAAGATATTGAAATTAGCACTTCGATAGGCAATTTTCCTTCTAGTGAACTCTTAAAAAAGGTTATCAAAAGACATGGTGATGAACAATTAATCTTTGCGATTAGTCCAATGTGATCACATTTGTATGCGTTTTGTTTTAGAACACTTTTGATTGGAAATGGTCGCAGAGGGGCGTAAAGGGGGGGGGGGGTATCTGCACGGAAGAACGCGAAATAAAATTGCCATTTCACGATGAACGAACAATTAAAAATTTCTTGCACGTTGATCTTTTTTTCCGATTTCACGAAACACGGTGAATAACGAACCTTTTTCACGGCTGCACGTGAAATAAAAATGGCAAAACACGTTGCACGAAAATAACCCTTTACCACCCTCGTCGCAAATTTCTGAAATTAAAACAGTAGGTGCAAACTGTTCATAACATGTACTCAAATATTTGAAAGAATGTCCCGAATAATATTTTTGTATTTTTATTACATTAAGACCATAGAATGCTTTATATATGAAGTGTGGCACTCAGTGCATTGATGTTTTGATCTTAGATAAATGTTAAACAACAATGTTCTTACAATAATATTTATATATTAACAAATATGTTTACTAAGATGACATTAATTATCCAGTAAGCTATTATTTTTTATACAGGCATGATAAAGCAGATAATAAAAAAAAAATCATATATTTAGACAACGACCGCGACCGTTTGTGTAAAAGCTAGCTGCTTTGTGTAGGATTACATGGTTTTTATCCGCTGAAACCTTTTTATACTCCCCAACGAAAGTTTTCCAACACCTCTATTGAGATAAATGGGGATCAAACTTTGAGGGCCCATACCTTTATAGAACATGCTCAAAATGATCTGGAATTAACAGCATTCCTGTTGAATCGATTAAAGCGTAAACTAAAACAATATGATAAAAGTTAAGGGGTTAAATTGTGCCCATCCCTTTTTTCCCCTTTTTTTGCGAGGGAAATGTTAGTTTTTGTTCATAAGTAATCAATAATGCCATCAGTTTCACCACTTTGTCAATTTTGTACGTTGTCTGAATTTTTCAAATAGACTATATGCCAAAAATTGTTAAAACTCCTTCCCTCAAAGTTTGCGAACAGTTTAGCTGTCTGAAATTTGACCAACATAAGTGTTGTGCTTTCGAATACGTAACTGATTGAAGATTAAGAAAATACAAACGTGAAAGATAAATCGAGATTTTGTGTTACTTTATTTTCAATCAGAAGTTGTGTTGCTAAACTTTTTTGGAGTAGTATAATCTTTTTTTTTAAACACATGTTGTACGCACGGAAATGATGTTATTCTATCTCATTTGTCTGTTAAGATATAAGCGGGATTGGACCTACCAATAACTGTTAAGGTGAAGACATAGATGAATAATTTGTTTGAATATATATGTATACAGTTATTTCAAGGTTTATTATCTTGCGCAGAGTTTTTTGTATCAATTTAGTGTAAACAGCCGCTTAAGGCATAACCAACCACATAAAGTACTATATATGTAAACATGAGTGCTTACTTTTTCAGCTGCTCAGTCTTGCAATTTTCCAAATGAAATAACGATTGAAAACACTGGTTTAACGTCTATTGATTCTGGACTTCGGCGTTTTATATTCAGTAACTCTAATCCAGCATTCAACCTAAAATTAACAAGTGGTGTTACCGTAGAAGAAACAACTATATCTGACTTCACCTGTCAACAACAAGATAAAGACTTTTATTTTCTTAAGTATGTTAATTTTATTTCATTAACAGCGATAATTGTCATTTTAATCAAATTGCAAGATGAAAAGTTCCAAAATAAATTCAACATTAATGAAAAAGTAAAATAATCACCTGACAAATATTTGTATACTATTAAATTTGATGTTAATCTTATTTCCCTCTTTATTTATGAACTTGTCCATTCTAAGTTGGCTGTGTATTTGATAACCTTTCTTAATGCTTGATTAATTATGATGGCTAATTCTAATCGTTATTTCCGTAAAAGTATTTGTCTTAGACGAACTAATATGACTTGTATGAGGTGTATGTTTGTATGGAATAAATTTTACGTCAGTACTTTGATCAAAGGGATGAATATCTTAATGAAGAGTTTCCATATCGCGGTTTAGATTTATGTGACGAATGATAACATTAATATATTTATGTAGATAGGGTTGAATAATGTACATAAGAAAACAAACGGATGTTTAGACATTCAAAGCGGGTACACTGATCTTGTCAGTTCAAAGAATCAGCAATCCAGTTTGCCAATAAAATATACAAATGATATTAAAAAAAACAGCGAATAGTAAGATAGTTTTTTTCTTCTGGAAAATGCAAATAAAATGAATCAAACGTATTGGACCTCGCCCCTAATTTGCATGCTATATCATTCTGCCAATTGACGTGAAACAGACAACAATCCAAATATAATTTGGAATAAGCTACTTAGGAAAACTTAATTTCGTTATTATACACCTGCAGACAAAAAGTATTGGAAAAACCACTAGCTATGGACAAATATTTAACAATGTACACGTTGATTCTCCCGCAACATAAAGACATAATCACATAATTTTCAAAAATGTTTCTCTTTTAGTTTATGTTATTTTGATAAATTCATTCATTTATATCTAAAACCATACGTATTTAATAAAAGGAACCATTACACTTCAAATAATATATTTTCACTACTGGAAATTTAATTTGTAGGTCACAGACAACTATACCGGGTGAAGGCGGCGAGGATCAGTTTGTTTACCTTTGTATTAAACTGTTTCAAGATGATAGTGCAAATGTTTTTGCCAGTTACTTCGGGTCAGAACAAGGTAATTAAAATCAAATTTAGTAAGAAGGCAAAAAATATACGCGTTTAAAGATCATGCCATCTTCGTATGTCACATATTGTGTTCAAATGAAGACCACGTAAATCCCAAATATCACATATTTTATCCCAACACATAACTTTCTAACACATTCACTGGTGTGTTAATACTGTTACTTATGATATATAAATTTTTGGCCAAATAAAGGTTGCAAACAATTACGGTAAGTAGATTTATCAAATGTCAATTCAGTCCTGATACTGGATATTGATCAATTATCTGTTGATATAAAGCTTCAGGTTTTTTTGTTATACTTTATATTAACGGAGGTGGATGATTGTCAAACATATGAATATAAATTTTGAATTTTGCTTTGGTGATCTAATCGAGAAATTAGCGAAAATGACAATTTTGTTTCTTTTGGTTTCATGGTTAATCCCATATCGCCCTGCAGTATAGACATACAGATTAACAGAAGACTTGAAAAAGTATCGTTGTCGATATTTATAGATCTAACATGAAGCACGAAAATGTGTTATCCTGCCGAGTGTTACGGTGAACGGAATAATAACCTTTAAAAACGATCGCTGTTGAGGTCGTTGTTTCAAAATTTTTGCGTAATTTAAGCTTATTTCGATAGAATGTAGACACTTGAAAATTAGGAAACGAAATTTTTACATGGCCCATGTACGAGAACCTATAGGTGATCAAGTACTTTTGGGTAGTGACCTGATTTATGAAAAGAACATAAAAAATCAGCATTAACAAGGGATTATAATTAAATGGTCGCTGGATTGACAGAAACAAATTTTCTTTACTTCAATAAGCTACTCAGCAGGTGCTTGTTAACATAATGTTTCATTGAATGCGATGATTTACTTTTTCTCAATTTCGAGACGAAATTCTATATGACATGGGCATTGTTGTGAACGTTTATATATGCATATGTATCGTTATATGATCGTAAAAGTGGTTCCCGGCAAATTTGACAATGTGCATTGTGAAATTCCGCAAAGTAATGGCATATGTATGACATATTTTGTTATTATTAGTTATTATTCCTACGTTTCATTGATATCTGCTATTTACCTAAATCGGTGACAGGACAGATGAATGTGTGCTTACATCCAAATATCCCAATAGTTTTATATTTGTTTTCATTATAACATGATTATTTTCATGTAACTGTTAACTCATTTATTCTTGCGGAGCCAATACTTGCCAACGTAAATTTCATAGCAAATATTACGGATTAAAATTTAAAACTATTATTGAAAAACAAAATTGAGAACAATCTTTACCGAGACCTATCGACTAAAATAAACTTTGATCGTTAAATTCTCACTATAGGGTCTTTCTATTAAGCTGATTAAAACTGATTGTTTTTAATTTGCGGCACTTGTTTAATCAATGTTCTAAAAGTTATTTCCAATACGTTACACATGATACTCAGCAAAATAAAAAAAAATTAAGTCGAACGATTTCTTGGCAATTGTTTACTGACAACATGACAGTGCGTCTGAAAACATATATAATTATGTTTCCTTCTTATGAATAAATAAAGGCAACAGTAGTTTACCGCTGTTCAAAAGTCATAAATCGTTTGAGAGAAAACAAATCCGGGTTACAAACCAAAACCGAGGGAAACACATCAACTATACGAGGAAAACAACGAAACAACAAAAACACTGAAGTGCACCAAACGCCAACATACATAGAAACGGACTATTTGATAACAACTGCCATATTCCTGACTTGGTACAGGACATTTTAAGAAAAAATGGTGGGTTGGACCTGGTTTTATGGCTAGCCAAACCTCCCACTTATATGGCAATGTTGAAAAAATATCGCTTAAATGACAACACTACGTGACAGAAATACAGTACAACAAACGCAAGAACACTCAGCACAGAGAAACGCATATATAAATAATATAATAGTACAACATGTGAACCGCAGAATAACAACGAACACCTTCCATTAACAACAGCACAGGACACCACAAACAGTGACGTATTTTTGTGACGTATATATTATCTTGAAATTCATACAATTATATGGAACGAATTCCACAAATTCACAATTATATTCACAATACTAGTCCAAATAATTAACATGATTATGACGGTATTGAAAGGCTTTATTCTTTGAGAGTGATTTCACCGTATCAACTGATTTTATTATTCAAGCAATGGTCGGGACCCAGTCAACAGATCCTGATGATAAAGGTAAGTTTAATTAAATAAAAGGTACTACATTCGTACAAAAACCAGTACATCTTCACCCCGAATATCTCTATATGACTTTGAGATATGCAGGTATTTAGTACTTCTTAATATTTCTATGTAGAATAAGAATGTGTATTATTAAGTGTCTCCATGTCTACAAAACTTCAAAAAACAAGTTTCCAAATATACACAAAACAAAGACAGACATTAACAAATATATTCATTTAACACAAATCAAATGTTCTAGTACATTCTTTGACTGTTGTTTATTGGTTTTGTTTTCGTTTTATATTTGTTTTTCTTGTTTACTTGTTGTTTGTTGATCAATATATTAGGTTGTAGTATTTCAATGCATGTAATAATAACATTTTTTTATATAGCAATTTTAGTTACAACAGCAGTAAATGCTGATTTTTGTGATGTCTGTAGACCTCATGTGATTGACGGTTCCGTTGTTCCTACCGCTTCTGACGTGTATTCAGTAGTACGTAAGTACATATTCAAAATGTATAATACAACAAATTATATAGAAAATAAAGAAAACGTGTGTTTGTTGTCAACAATTGTACAACTCAGTACTTATTATTTCAAAAGCTCAAAATATCAATTTATCAAATAACAGCATAAATTTAAGCATATTGACTATAAGTATATGATACTAGGACAGTTCTAATGAATATGATTTTTGATTAATTTTCAACATTATATTAACATAGATAAAAAAGTGACATTAAAAAAATTATTTGGGTGTCCACTGAAGCTTTTTTCAAAGATAATATTTCTACTTTTGCAAGAGTAATACCACCATTGTTTTTTTCCTCTTAGACTTTGTTAAATTTGTACTTTTCGAAAAATTGTGCAGAATTTATCTATGTTTCAAATCAAGAAATACTTGGCATGAGTACAATTGTATCCTGTCCAATACTACAGACAACATTTCACATAACATTTTATTGCATATAAGATAATAACTATCATTGGTCAATTGTAAACCTTTTTTATCTGTTTACAGTTTTCCTGTAACCTCAAGTTTCAAAAATATTTTATAGAAACACCAAATAAAAAATAAAAATGGTGCTTTTAAACAACCCAGATATATGTTTATGACTCAGAAATATTTGTTTCTGTAATGAAATGCAGGGTTAATTTCCTAAAACTGCCAAATTCAAGAGAATATGTTTTCGACCCTTTCATGTGAAACCGGATGTGACGTACCATGATTTGGTGGTATTACACCTACATAGATATCCATTTAATTTGAGTTTTATTTTTATTTAACCGTTACAGTAATTGACTCTTCTTCACAAATGAAGAACGGAAACTGAATCTTTACAGGGCATGATATCTGACATCAGACAATGATATTGCATATAATGACTCTCAACTGGGAACGAACATGAACGTAGAATAGAATAAAATACATGTATCCTCAAAAACCATTTAAATATTTGCATATAAATGATACTTTTAAAAAAAGGAGGAGAGCAAAATAGAAGGAGTCAGGTTACTTTGATAAAATCATCTTCCCGTAGCATGCACAATTTAAAACGTATGTTACACTTAAACGTATGGGAAAACTATACATTCTCGAATGTTATTTCACTTACTTGTAGTGAATGTTTTTCTCCATATAAACGGTAAGGTTTAAACAATCTAAAACAATTGTAGACATCGAACTAATTTGAAATAAAGTTTTTTATATATTTTAGCACTTGGCGTTATGGCTCCAAACTGTAAGTACTTATATGAATTTTTACACTAGTTTGATTGTCTCAAATAACTTACAGGGATGCTATCTCTGTAAAATAGAAATATTGTGATACAATACAGATTCACAAGATATAGAATGTAGTTCATTCGCATTTTGAAGACTTGTTTCTAGACTGAGATTCCCTTAATCATAGAAATCATAAAATTTAAAGCTGCAGAACAGTACATTAAACTTCCATTATAAATAAAGTTGATTGATAAAATTGTTACGCAATATTCTTCGAAAAATGACTGTACCAAGTCACGAATACTACTTGGTGTTCGGTATTTTTGTTATTTTATTTTTACATTTGTTTTCCATACGTCCGTTGGTTGATTTAGTCGGGCATTTGGTTTTGTCAGGTTTTATGGACTTCCTTTTAACAACATTTACCTAGGAGTTCGGTATTTTATAATACTTTTTCAGTATAGTTTGCAATGGGTTTCGTAATATTTATTTTTAGTTTTCTGTACAGTACCTTAAGAACTGCTGTCTGTCCGTTCGTCTAATTTCTGTTCTCCATAAAGTTGTCTACCTTTTTGCCTTTATTTTCTTCTGCTTATTTATTTTTGAAAATATAGAAATCGTAGAAGAGACCATATTTTGTAGTACCTGTTTTTACCCTAATATTCATCGTTTTTCTTGCCATAATAGGAATCGTTTTCTTAATTTTCGAATGAATCTGTGATGTTCATGTTTGTTTTATCTTATATGGCGTATACATAACAGTTTATTGCAGGCATTATATTCTACAGATACAAGTTAAAGAACATACATAAAATAAAATTTCAAAACATTTTACACATAAATGTTTAAAGGAAATATGAAGATAAGAAATTTTGCGAAATAAAAACAAACAAAAAATAAATGTCAATTTTAACTCCGAAGATACAGATATAAGTTTTAAAGGATAAACCATGTATGAATGATGAGTCCATACAAACACACTAGTACTGCATCACATTCATAATTCATTTCAGAAAGGATAACGCGTACGGCATGGTAATGTAATTGTAACATTAAATCTGTGTGCGTGATATAAAGTTTTTATCTATAATTCCATTACCAGTATATATGAGGTCATATATGCAAATATGTAATTATAAAATGACTATACTTAACCTGCAGCCTGTGTGCCAAACCATAAACGAAAACAATTCATTATATAACATCTGATAAGTGTACATAATAAATTCATGAAAGTTTAGTATATGCCAAACAAACGCTATCAAAGGATAAAACTTTTAACTTCTAACAAACCACTTACTATTTTCTGTTATATTTCAAAAGTTCCAGATCCCGTAAATCTTGGTTGCAATGCTCCATCAATGTGCAGTTTGCAGAACGACGAAAATGTAACCCCATGTGTAACGTTGGAGGGATTTTGCAAGCAGCTGATGAATATTTTAAACAATCGAGGATGGAAGAAACCTAAGAAAGTGTGTAGGAAAAACAAAGAATTGGTCAGACTGTTATCAGTTACCTGCAGTGACATCAATCAATAAACGTTTTGGTTACTCCAATGGAACTTTGCAATTTTTTCAAACATGCACCAAAGATACTGCTTGTTTCTATTTAAACAAAATGTAGAACATATATGCTTTGTTTAGCAGCAATTGATTGCATCATGTCTTATAAAAATATGAATGTGACTCTTTACTTTACTGTCGCTTCACTGGTTTCAGAATTTTTTTTTTTTATATATTGATATCAGCTTACGAGAGGATGGAAGAAACCTAAGTTACGATGTAGGAAAAACAGAAAATTGGTCAGAATGATATTAGCTACCTACAGTGACATCAATCAATAAACGTTTTGGTTACTCCAATGGAACTTTGCAATTTTTACATTCATGCATCAAAGATACTACTTGCTTCTATTTATACAGAAATGTAGAACATATATGCCTTGTGTAGCAGCAATTGATTTCATCTTATAAAAATATGAATGTGAATCTTTACTTAACTGTCGCTTCACTGGTGTTAGAAAATGTATTTTTTTTTACTCAGCATAATAGCCTACTTTGAGATTTTTTCAAACTTTACTAAATATGTGTATGTGAATGTTTTATGTTTTTGGAAATATAATATTAGAAGGCATTTAATAAACATTTTTATTGCACTTTTGAGTTGTTAAAAACTACCCTATATAGTATTGTATTAACCTACATATATACTAGAGGGGCGAAATATACCAAAGTGTCGAAAACAAACGGACAATGCCATGTCAAAAATGAAAAAAAGAAAAGACAAAAACAGTACACAAAACACAACATAAAAACTACAGACTGAACAACACGAACCCCACCAAAAACTGGAGGTGACCTCATGTGCTCCGGAGGAATTGGCAGATCCTGCTCCACATGTGCCACCATACGAGAAGACTAATAGCAGACTTTTAAACGCCACACTAGATTATTTTTCAATGTTGTTTTCTTCAAATAGACCGTACGTCTAACATACTCAATGCTCTTCAACTTCGTACTTTATTTGGCCGTTTTAATTTTTGTTTTATTTAAGCGTCACTAACGAGTCTTTCATAGACAAAACGCGCGTCTAGCTTACAAAATCTTAATCTTGGTATCTAAAATGAGTTAATTAATATACTAATATATACATAACGGTCCTTCGTGAGTTCATAGTCAAAATAAAGTTTGCAGTTCGAATGGTGATTTGAATATGTCGTGTTTAACTTTCAAATCATGTGGTATGCACAAAAACATTTAGCGAGTGTCTCCACTGTTGTTACAAATGACCGTTTTTAAAAACTTATCAAAAGATATTTGGTTTATCGACGCCTCAATAATTAACAGTAAGGATCGGATTTTGGTGCTTTCTCACTCCTGTTGCAAGGCACCGCAAAGCTAAAAGGTCAATTCATGGCTTCGTGTGACTATTGCGGATCACGTCTTTCAAGGTATCCAACTATGTTTGCATTTTAAAATATGCCAGCGTAGCGGACTAGCACTGGTGTTTTCCTAAGTTTCCAAGTTTCACAAACTGTGAACGGAAGTTTGTTGATTGCTCACCAAAACAATTAACCTACCACCGCTAATCTTTCGTGTTTAAGAGACACTTCTCGAAAAACTTTCATGATTCGATAATCAGAGAAACACAAGTTGATCCTTGACTCCTCATACAAAATGATCCGAGTCCAGTTTTGTTGTCAGTCATTTGTAGTCTGGAGTGGTCATTACGCGGTTTCATCTGTAAACCTTTATACATTTTCTTCAATAGTAGCGTTTCAGTATACAGTATTCAAGAACCAGTATTGCGGGAATTGGTTAGCCTCTGCAGTCCGACAACTGAGATAAAATTGATATTGCAATCGTAATTCGATACAAATGACGTTGCTTTATAACTTTGATTACGTTTTGTTGACGTTGCGCGGTAAATACAGGTTGATCACGACTTGGGCGGTTATTTACCGATGCCGTCTACCTTTACCGTTGTTGGTAAAGGTTGATAGTGGAAATACTGACATGAATTGTCTAGCAACATCATGTTGACTTACACCTGCTTGCAACATTTCTTTGACTTAAATCCGATGTTTATCGCCTAGCCTCGGTATCTTAAATTCAACAGTTGTCTCCTAATTTTCTTGTGCGTATGAATTCAAAGAAATTGCCCTTTAAGAAAAAAAAAAACCTTTACAAAATTGTGCATGAATTTCAAATGCCAATCTAAGAAGGTCTTGAGTCACACCCACCTGGTTAAGCCAACGTCAACCATATAAGGGAATTCAATTGTTTATATTTTCTAAATTATCAAGACATGTGGTAAGCATGAAAAGTAATTATTTAAAAATTGAATCATGCGCACATTTTTAGTATGATGCGCTTCCAAAAAATGCAAAATGTGTTATAAGAAAATAAATCTTATTTTGTAATGCCTCGCGATTGTTTTCAGGCATTTATAATAAGTCCTTATGAAACATACATGTAATGACATTGTATGAAAATAAATCATAGTTTTACTACAAAATATTCAACAATATATGTGGGGCGTTTTGAAAGTACTTTTATCATAACTTTGTGGGTTTTAAAGGCTGTAGCTGGAGAATTCATATAAAAAAAGTATTAAACGTGATACTCTCTTTTTATTATATTTAATTATTTCGTTGTACCTACCCGAGAATGTGTTTATTAGATAAGTTTTGAAATTTACACGGTGCATATTATTTGAAGTCAATCATACCTTTTTGCTGTCTTAAATCGCATCCCTTTAGTACCTTCAATGACATCCCCAGTGAAAAAATAGGAAAATCAAAATAGTGATATAAAATCAAAAAAGTAAAAAACATCTACCAACAAAAATACAAAACTCTAAGGTAAATTCAAAAAGGGAAAGTCCATAAATGAACTAAATCAAACGTTATTATTCAACGGAACGAGTGAAAAACAACTGTCATATTACTGACTTGGAACATGCATTTTCCGAGGAAAATGGTGGGTTAAATTTAGTTTTATAGCTAGCAAAACCTCCCAATTACATGACAGCTGTTTACAGTTATGTTATATTGTCAAAAAAATGGATGAGCAACAGACATAAAAGGTTAATGTGACAATAATTGGGATCCAGTAGCAAAAACTGTTTGAAAATACATTACAGCTGACAAATAATTCAAACAAACAAACACACAAATAAATCTAAAAGACGCCAACAAAAAAGTTATTGCAGTTGAAAGTAAACTGACAAAGACGCTGATAAAAACATTGTAGTTGATAGTACATATCATATATTGTATACATTTTCTCGAAAGTACAAATTCAGTAAAATATTGAAACAAGGGTAACGAAATTTAAACAACACTGTAAAATCCTCTTAAGACCGTTCTTTGATAAAACCCTGGCTCATTAATTTTTTGCTCAGACACCGACGACGTTTTCCAAAATCCGAGTAGCAGCTCAACGCTTTTCAATACCGTTGAGAAATGTTTACTCCATACGCGGATGAAGTAGGTATATTGCTGCTAATGTGAGGTAATTTATAATTTCAAAATTGAATTCAACTAAAGTATAGATTATTGTCACATTAACCTATTATGTCTATTTGGGTTGCTCACCCAATTTTGTCAATATAAAGGAACTTTAAACAACTTTAAACAACTGTCATACAGGTAGGAGGTTAAGCTAGCAATAAAATCAGGTTTAATCCAACATTTTCTACATGAGGAAATTCCTGTACCAAGTCAGAATGTGACAGTTATTTCGATTCGTTTGATGTGTATAAGCTTTTGATTTAGCCATTTGATAAGGGACTTTCCGTTTTGAATTTTTGTTGGAGTGTGGTATTTTCGTTATTTTACTTTTTCATAGATCCATCAGTCGGGTTCACAAAAAAACTTACGACTAAGATTGATCGTAAGTATACTGAATTGTTTACGATCAATCTTAGTCGTAAATTTTGTTTTTGTGAAACCGACTCCTGGTACTCAGATTACCGCTGCTGTCAAATTTGAAGTAAATGTCTACAAATGAGCTGGAGGAAGCTGTATCTGTGGTTTCTTTAATCTCTAGTTCAGGAGGATATATTAATGGAATCTAGTCAGAAAAGTTAGGATTGTAAATGGAAAGATCATTCTCAATATACCTGTATGTGAAATCAAATGATCTAGCTTCTTTGATCTTTTGGTATTTTACAATTGTCCAAAGGAACTCCGACTCATATGGAAATAAGAAAAGGTGCACAGTTAGTTCCCATAGGAATGCTGACAACCTGCTGGAAAATTCTACATCCAAATTCGACAAATGTGTAGTCAATGAGAAACTCCAGCATACTGATCACTTGTTCTTCGGTGTTGCATGTTTTATATTCGGGCTCATTTTTAACCAATATGTAGACTTATTTCCCAAAAAATAAATTTCTAGCGTATGTTACCTTTTTATGGGGAAAGTATGTGGTATCGTTGAGTAAAGGGTGGAGAAATTGAAGTTTTTGATAGAATCTATTCAAGTAATGACCGACGTTTTAAATTTCCCGACGTTCTTTTGAGTTCTTAAGAATCCATATATGTTTAATGCCACTACACGAATAAACAGTGTCACAGTATTTCTGTAATCCCTCTTTCACTGCGGACAAAAGTTTTGTTAATCTAACAGACAATGCCTTGATAGAACATGTTGATGAGCCGGCAATATACCGGTGATTGTATGGGGATTTTTGAAGTTTATGTATCCTAAACAAACTAGATAAGCCCTCAGATTTGTTGCTCATTTCAATATTTAATTAGGCCATGACAGAACCGTGGTTTGCCAAGATCTCATCCTTATTAAAAGTTACGTTTTATTTTTGTATGTTGGATTACGCGAGTGTTCATTAATTCCCAATGTTTTGATAAAACACTCGTAGCAATAGGATTTGAATACACAACCAATATGATTGTATGAAGTTTTCTTCCGCAGGAACAACAACATATTTGTCGTGAAGAGATTTCAGACATTTCACAGCCTCTTTGTCTCTAAATACGGACTTAGGTTAAACATTTACACAGTTTTTCAACTTTTAAATTCTTCGTTGTATCAACGACCAAATTGATTTAATCCATTCTAACAGAGTGTTTAGTTCAGCCTTTTCTGGTTTTGCCCATGCTCTGGCGTTATCCTCAACAGAATCCATTATTATTTTAAGGTTTCGGTTCAAATAGATGTGTTGTGTCTCTCTAAATTTTGATATTACAATCCTTTTTATAGATGAATATTTTAGGTGCAATAGTTTTGGTGCATCTATAGGAGACAATAGGAAAAGACAGATTTTGAAAGTAAAGCGGAACTTTAAATGTTAAGTTTTTGTAATGAATAATGTTGCTGATGTTGATAGCATCGATTCCTTTATTTGAAAACTGAATTGAAAGGAATTCTCTATTTTCATTGTATAATGATTCTGATCTTACTGGTTTAAATAGACGGAAAAAAGCTACATCCCAAATTATACTTTCTATAAAAATAAGGAGATGTGGTTGATTGCCATTGAGACAACTATCCACCAAAGTTGAAATAAAGAGGATGTTAGCAATTATAGAGAACAGTACGGCTTTCAAAAATGAGAAAAACCAAAACCGTATAGTCGGCTCTGAAAGGTCCCGACATGAAAAATATGAAACAATTCCATTGAGAAAACTAACGGACTTATTTATAACAAAATAATTTACGAAAAACAAATATGACAGACATGAACCAACGAAAACCTAGAAACTATAGGCTTCTGACTTGGGACAGGCACATACAGAATATGGCGTAGTTAAACATGTTTGCGCCAACCCTTCCCTAGCTTGAGACAGTGGTGTTATAGTACGCCAAAGAACAGACTATAAAAATTAGTTGAAAAGGGTGTAACTCATCAGATCGATACAAAGCAGAAAAACAATTAACAAAAAAAAAAAAAAACAGACAGGACGTGGCAAGGTATTTATACATCCCTCACAACAAAAATGACACAAAGTACAGATCTGAGATTATTCGTATTTACGGACAGCTAGTTCAAAGCTAATAACAACTAATAAAAACATGATGTGTCTAAGATTAAAATATCAATCAGTACACATCCAATATCCAATGGATTTAGTGTAAAGATGTCATTTAAAAGTCATAAAAAAATATGACAATGTGCAATGCCAAAATATAGGTATCGACAGATACAGTACCGTGATTGTGCATATGTGTATAACAATGAATTGAGTATGGTTTCAATTTACTGATAACAAAATCAATATTCATACCAATAAAAATAATATTTAAAAATCTAATTACAGTCTTGAATTGGTAACCTTTTACAATATGTTTATTAAAAGGATTGATTAGTTTACCCGGATCGTATCTAAGTTTCCGGGTTCGGTAAACAACATCACCGTAAAAATTAGGATGTGCTATTCCGTTTGGAATAACTTTTCTACAGGTACAGCAAAACTTCCAACGAAATCTTTGTAATTATGGAAGAATTTAGTAAAGTTTTTAAGTAATTTATGGTAATGAATCTCTGACTTAACAATGCACCACATAAACACCGTAAGACGGTGCCAAAGGAACATCACCGTCCAAAAAAGTAAAATTTACAAAAGGGAAAGAAAAATCGTCCATCTTTCTCAATTTTTTGTGTAGAGTTACCCGTGTAAATCTAAAATATCTCAATCTAGAAAAGAACAGTTATTGCTGTTAATATTTGATTGTTGAATTTATCAATCAAATAGAATTTAGACGGGTTTTTACTGCGTTTACGTTTAGACATAAACTATGATTCGTACGATGAACAGTACAGGAACAAGTCTACTGGTAAAGGGGCAAAATTGGTGCCCGTGGGATACCTACAACCTGTCGATAAACTTTATTACCGAAACGTACAAAAATGTTGTCAAGGAGAAAATTTACAGCTTTTATCATCTCATCACACATCAAGTAGGTATATCTAGTATATTTACCTTTAATTTTTCTCATTAGAGAAAAAAGCTTTATTTTAGTTGCAGCATATAAATTTCCAATCAGATTTTTGAACTACCATTTAATGAAATATTAAAACTTTTGTTTCATAAGATTGTGTGGTAATGTAGTATAAAGAGTGGAAAAGTTTTAACTTTCAAACGAATCAAAAGCACCTTCAAAAGCACTTAATTTATCTAAAACATTAAAATGAATTTGTTACACTCCAAAAACAGTTTATTCCACTATTTTCATATGTTTATTACAAAATTTAATAAAACAAATTCACATCCAGTTTGTCCTACATATTACATACTACTTTTCGGTTTTGTTCATGTTACAAAATATATGAGGCTTTAGGTTTTTCCATTAATGTCATATGAAAATGAGAGAGACCAAGTTCTTCCGTTCATTGATGACAGAACTGTATTATATGAAGACAATTTGGAGCAGGTTTGTCATTTTCTGACATTGCCCTTGAATATTTAGGGATATCCACGTGCGTTTGTGTTGGAAAATTAAGCTGCAGAGGCATTGCCTACCTTAACACAATTGTGAAATGTGCTAAATATTGAAGGTGAATTTCGATTATCGGCACATGAATATATATAACGCATGCGGTTTTTTAAGCATGTGGATATTCGAAGTGTGGAGAGGTTTTTTTTTTTGTAATTTTACGATTTCTTAATACCATTAAATTTTTTGTATGAAAAATCAGAAAAAAGATAAGTATAAGAGGCCGAAAATCAAAGCTTAGAATTAGGATCATGATTGCGGAATCGGTAGACAATATGTAGTGCAGTCGAAGGATTTTAATAAAAACTGTAGTTAACTGGTTATCAAAGCTCACAGTGAGTGATCTAGGTTTGGAAGACTTTTTTACATTTGGACAATGGTAATGTTTTTTTATTTCAGTTCGTCTAGATGTTAAGCTAGTGTTGAAAAACTCGTTACATTTACATCACTGCAGGCTTTGGTGTTATCATTACAACTATAGCAACATTGCAATTTATGTTTAACTAAATACTCGTAGAAAGAATAAAATGAAATTATCTGGAGGTTTCCTCTGGTGAGGGAGTTTCAACTTAAGTGTAACTATAACTCAAATTTCAAATATATCACTTAAACCTTGGCAAAATGGATATGATTCACCAAGATCGATGCATAAATTTCACTCTCTGGAGATGTAATGTGACGGATGTCGGTTCCCCGAAATGAAACTCGTTTCCCCCACTATTGTGTTGACACGGTTTTAATCGTATCGATAAATTACTTTTGTTGTTATATATTTCTTATGTAAGTATGTTTAAACATTGTAAACCCTAAAACTTTTATCATTTTTGTCCTTGATTTTACTTTCGGAACACCTCTTAATTGTTTATTTTAATTGGGGTACAAAAACGTTTTACCAAATAGCACAATTTTACCATTGGCAAGTAACTCCTGCTAATTCCAAGCGATTTTAATATAAGTATAGATACCAGCTACCAGACCAAGTAGTACCAATTACCATGTCCGAGGAGACTAGGTCCGTTTAATTCGGGTTTGTTAATTCCCTTACAAGTTACACTTAGAAAACACCTTCGTAAGTTAAACTTTATAACAAATCTTTCGGTATTGAGTTTTGCCATATGCCGATTACTAAATTACACTTAGTAAATTTTCTGGTTATATTTTTCCGCTATCCATTTTCTTTAATTCACGAAAGAAGGTTGATAAAATGTCTACGTATTAGAATTGAACACTGTTAGGTTATTTAATATATATATGTATTGCTGATATTTAATGCATATTAAAGTTAATATATGTTGATTTTATTTAACGAGTCTGTTATTCCTACAAACATCAATACGGAGAGTTACCATGCAAAACCACACACTTTCGCAGGTCAAAAACCTATATCTCAATCTATCCTTTACCAAAGGAACCAACCATACTGTGGTGTAAACGGAATTCTAAAGTACCACGCTACCAAAGAAAGAGTTACTGGATGTAAACTGTTATTCCCTGTTTATGTATGTTATTACAAAAACACATTCTTATAGCAATACACTAAGGAAAAAACATTTTAAAGCATTACGCAAAGGCTCGCTCGCTTGGCTTTCGTTACAATACAATGGGGATTGATGAATCTATTACCAGTTGTATTGACATAGTGATAGTGATCAAAGGTAAATCACCAGTTTGCCCAAATCAAATGTATATTTTTTTAAGAAAACATATTCGGAAACTTCGAAAAAGTCCATTAAACTGGGCTCTATCTCGTTATGCACACGACCTTACTTAAGAAAGATTGGAATACAAAATATCTCACTGTTGTGGAATATTAATATATTGGTCGTGTTGCATGACTATAAGTTTTTACCAGGGTATGGGTGGGGTCAAAATAGAAAAGTTGTTGAATTTCATCAAATTTTTCCCAGTCAAGGCAGAAGCAGAATGGCCATTGCTATGACTCTTTCAACCTCCACTTTGACACGGTCACAATACTTGAACTCTTTTGCTTATTTTCACCCGAAACATGGTAACAAAAAATCTATAATAATTTAGCTATGGTAATCTATCTAAAATATATTGTATGCATTAAAATCAAAGCCCATGATTTATTAACGTAACTGATGAGTCTTAAAAGAGACTTTCAGCTTCCCAATTGTTAACTTTCTATTTCTATGAAGCAAAATTTCCGGTGAAATATCACCAAAATATAGTACGTCAAATCGGTTTCATGTCAAAAGGCTCAGCAAAATATTCCCTTGAATTTTACAGTTGTAGGAAATAAACCTGCGCTTCTTTGCTGAAACATTTTTTGATTCATAAATATTAATCTTAGGTGTTTCAAAGCACCATTCTTTTTTCATTTGGTGTTCCTATAAAATATATTGGAAACTTGAGTTGATATAGTTATTAAACTTGTCATCAAGAAAAAAGGGATGTCCCTCTCTGGAACGCGGCGTAAACTTAAGTTTTACATAAGGATTTATGGAAACCTCCATGGAGACAGTAAACTTTTATATGCATAGTTCATTCAGCTTGAACACTCAAACTTCTCATTAATTATCACTTTTCTTGCATAGATGTGTAGGGGTTCTAGGCAAGGTGACGCAGTGGCGCCAATCGTCATCGGTGCGGAATGTGTGACGTCATTGCGGAATGCAAAATGGAGAACAAATGAATGTATCGCGTTATTGTGGAATGAAAGATAGAGGACAAAGACATGCGTGACGTAGCTATTGAATGCAAGATAGCGGACAACGGAATAATGACGTTGTTATTGAATGTAAGATGATGTATATATATTTATGGAGTTAGGTATTTCATTACGGAATGCAATATGACGTAAAGGCGGAATGTGGTGCTACGTCATTCAGGGATGTTAATTTATAAATATAAAATTGGTTCATTTTATGTAATTAAGAACAGGAAACAAAAGCAAAATGTATTTCTGTATATAACTACTGTCTTCACGGATATTCATCTGAACAAGTACTGTTAGATCATGTACCAAACTGTCAACCGAATGGTTCACAAAAGGTTACTTTTCCGAAGAATGAAGATGAAAAGTGGATTTATTTTAACGATATTAACAAACAGTTGAAAATACCTTTTATTATCTAAGCTGACATTGGATCAATAACGAGACCGGTTAACAGTTGCCGTCCTGAAAATATAAAAACTACCACTTATCAGAAGCACAAGTCATCTGGGTTTTGTTACGTTGTCAAATATACAGTTGATACTAGATCAAAAGCGGCACAAAAATACAAAGGACCAAATGTTATCAAAATGAAATCATCCCTTCGTAAATTTTACGGACGCCATCACGAGTTGGTTGACCGTTATGGAATAACCGTTTCACAGATGTTATCGGATATGTTCCTTATGTCGTAACTACAATACCCTTCCCTTTTCACGAATGTGACCTACCGAATTAGACTATTTACCGGATTTGTAATAATATAAGCAACAGGACGGGTGCCACATGTTGAGCAGGATATGCTTACCCTTCCGGAGCACCTGAGATCACCCCCAGTTTTTGGTGGGGTTCGTGTTGCTTAGGTTTTAGTTTTCTATGTTGTGTCTTCTTAATAGTATTTGTCTGTTTGTCTTTTTTATTCTAGCCATGGCGTTGTCAGTTTATTTTCAATCTATGAGTTAGACTGTCCCTCTGGTATCTTTCGTCCCTCTTTTTGGTTTTCTTTTTTTTTTTTTTTTTGGTGAAATGATGCAGAAGATAAAAGAGCACACACTAAAGAAAAGTTATTCCCATGAAAGTGCCTGAATAAACTCAAGAGGAATCAATTTAAATCCGCAAAATTATGTCATATTTGGGAAACAGAAATGGACGCGGACCGTGCGAACGACTACCTTACAGTTCAATATCGCGGTGTAGTACATTCAAATTGTAATTTCCTACTGCAGTTTATAAATGCAAAGACTTCACTTAACAATTCATCAAGACAATTCATTCCCGTCTTTTAATACCTGTCCGGTTATGATTTGCAAATGATGGCCTCTTGCCAAACTTTCTGAACGGAAATTAACTGCATTCCTAACAATATGGAGAACTATATAAGCTTAAATCTAGAGACTCTGCACTTAATCAATTCTTTAAAGTTTGTAAACGAATCTTTAGAAAAAACTGGTCACCAAATTGTATCAAAGTGGAGTCTCCAAGTTAAGGGTACTTAAAAATCACTTTCGGTATCAAGATGAATTCTATTTACTTTTAAGAAAAGGTGTTTATCCATACGACTACATGGGTAACGAGGAAAGTTTTGATGTAATGAAATTCCACCAATGTCAGTCTTCTTCAATAAATTGAAAGATTGTAATATGAAAAACGATGACTGCGAGCGTGCTAAAAATATATGGAAAACTTTCAAAATGAAATTAATAGGTCATTACTATGATTTGTATTTGCAATCTTATTTATCGTTGCATGTAGACGTATTTAAAAACCGTTATGTTATGTTAAATATCATTTTGACCCTTCGCATTACTTCCCAGCTCCTGGATTAGCATGGGATGCTATGCTCAAGTAGACTGGTGTCAAACAGGAGTTACTCTTGGATATTGACATGGTGCATATGACACAACACGGAATACGCGGCCGTGTATCTACAATAACCCAGAAATCACCCCAGGCTTTCAGAATGTGATAGCAATCAACCAAATTCCTGGATAACCTACCTGGATATGAACAATCTTAATGGAACTGCAATGAACAAATGTCTTCCTGTTAAAGACTTCGAATGGTTTGCGAGAGAAAAAAATTATAGAATAGACATCAAAAAGACTTTGCTGAAGCTGGTTACATCTTAACGTTATCATAACGATTATCCGCTTTCACTGGAAAAAACTCTTATATATATCGAGGACATGTCATCACACATAAAAGAGCTACAAGAAAGATTCAACATGATAGGCGAGTCTACACCCAAACTGGTTTCCAATCTCTTCGATAAAGCAAACAATACCATACACTACCGAAATCTGAGAAAGTATTTGCACTATGGTATGAAGCTCACGGATATACATCAGGTGATTCGATTTCAACAATCATGTTGGTTGAAACAATATGTGGAATTTTAGTACCGAGATGAGAAAACTAGGACAAAACTCTTTTGAACAGGACTGTCACAAATTGATGAACATGTCGGCGTATGGCAAATTCTTAGAAATTTTTTTCAAAAGAACGAAAGTTGAATTGGATCAAACTAAGAAGAAGCGAATGCGTAAGCTGACAGCAAAGATAAACGTCATTTAATTTAAGAAACTTCACGAAGATTTAGTTGCAGTTAATATAGATAAAACCAATTTTGTGTTCAACAAACATATTTATGTGAGATTTGTATCTTGGACGATTCTAAGCTGCTAAAAATTAAACTAACAAAAATACCAAACACCAAGGAAATTAAAATGGAAATTCTCTTATCAAATGGCAAAATCAAAAACTCAAACACATCAAACGTATGCAAAACAACTGTCATATTTCTGACTTGGTACAGACATTTCATTATGTAGAAAATGCTGGATTCAACCTGGTTTATAGCTAGCTTAACCTCTCACTTGTATGACAGTTGCATAGAATTCCATTATATTGACAACAATGTGAGTAAAACAAACAGACACAATAGGTAAAAATGTCAAAATTGGGTGCAGTAGTCAACATTGTGTTAAAATAAAATTAAACAACCATGTCAACAAAGAAAAACAAAACGGCATATAAAAAAGTATCAATCTCATTACGATTATATCAAAGCTAAAATATGGAGAAAAGGCACGCTTGTTGTTTACGAATACAGCTTACTTGGCATACTCAATCGAAACTGATCATTTCTTTGATGATAAGTTAGAAAACAAGACTTTATTTGACACTAGCAATTATAAGGATTCTATAATGCAAAGGCTTTTGCGAAAATGAAAGATGAAACAGCTGGACAGCTCATTAAGGAATTTGTTGTTCTTATGGCATAAATGTATTCAATGCAGTTATGAGTAAAGACGAACATAAAAGAGCTAAAGGTGTATCCAAAGTAGCAGTCCAAACACAATTAAGAAATTCATCCTACAAATAAACCTTGTTTGAACAACAAGCTCTCCGACGCTATGATAATCAACTTTATAGCTTTACTATTAACGAAGACATTGATTTCTTCCTATGATGACAAACGATACGTCATGCAGGATGGAATTCACACGCAAGCACATGGACATTATAAAATCATTCTAAACTGATTTTTAGTGATTGTGTAAATAACCTTTGTTTCAGCGACAATAGTTTGGTTGTAAGTTTTTAATCTATATGCATGAAAAATATATGATAATTTACTTGTGTACTAAACGAAAAAAAAATAAATATGGCACAATATCTTTATTAACCCATGCATGAGTTCGGCAATATTAAAGGCTGGGGCATCCTTATGATGTCTTTACAATATGATACAGAAAAGTATTGTCAATTGATTGCTCAGTTTCGTCCTCGTCGAAGTCATCTTTATCATCGCCTTCTTCCCTTTCCTCGTCATTGATAAAAATAACATGAACTCGCCAATTGTTAAGTTTGAACGTCAATAGAGTTACTGTAATTAATGTATTTGTAAAAAGAAATTCAAGAACTGCAACACGTAAATTGGTTAAAGCGAAGCCATTATAACTTTAAACAATCAAAACAATGACCAGTTCATATCAAAATAAGTGTAGAGGTTAATTGTGTAGGGAGAACATTTTTTAAGATAATTTCCTGCAATTACGACTATAAAATAATTAACCGAAATTCTTAGTTTAATTACAAAAATTATACGATGTTTGATATTCCACAGTTCACTTAAATGCACTTAATAATACAATCTTATAGATAATGCATATTTTGATTTTTCCTTGTCGTATAGCACACTGAGGGGTGTCAGGATTGTACAAATGAAAGACCGACCGCAGGGAGGTCTTCTTTTGAAAATACTGACAACCAAGGTGTTTTATACGACAAGAAAACCTTAAAATATGCATTATCTGACTTATTACCGTCCACAATGATCATTTTCTCGAAGAATTGCGGGAATTGTATCTCATTTTTACCAATCACATTAAAGGGGGATATTCCTTTATCATGCGTCTAGGTATAACAAATCCCAAAGATTCAATTATAAGGTGAAATAAAGCTCATTAATCGAGACATAAACGTTAGTAATCATTGTCCAGTTAAATCAAATGTTAAAATGTTACTGTTATTGCATAATGCAAAAAATAAAAAAAATGTTTCAGTATATGAAAAATTCAAGTCACTTTATAGTAATTTATTATATTAACTTTATAAAAGTTGGAAGTTATCCGTTTTATGACATTTTTACCGCGAAAAAATAGCTAACTTTTCAACAATCTAAAAGGAACTAAGTTATAGATAATGCATATTTTAATGTTTTTCTTGTATAACACACCGAGGGGTGACAGGATTGATCAAATGAAAGACCGACCGGAGGTCTTTCTGTAAGTAATCCTGACACCCCGAGGTGTGTTATATCACAAGAAAAACCGTAAAATATGCATTATCTGACTTATATACCGTAAAAAAAAATGTTATGCAAAGATTTGCAGGAGTTAGATCCTATTTTACTAAAGTGGGATATTCTTTTCTAATGCGTTCAGGTTTTAGTACGCCCTGCGGCTCATTTACAATATGAAAAGAACTGACTAATTAATCTAGATATAAACTTTAGAAATTATTATCCAGACACAATAAAAATATTATTGGAGCTGCATGAAGCAAGACACAAATGAATTGATACGGCCCTATAACGGTTTATGAAAAATACAAGTCACTTTGTAAGTAATTTATTGTACCAACTTAGTTTCTGAAAGGGGGATGCTATGTTTTGGGTGGTTTTTATGACATTTTTATCGCGGAAAGCAAATTACTTTTTTAACATTTTTTTATCGAATTGAACTATTCAGAATAATTTTCTTTTGAATGGTAATTTTTCTTTTAAACTGAGAATCAGGATTAAATTTTATCCTCTCCCACCCCATTATAAAGTACGTGGCTGTTATTCTATAGAAAATAAGATTATTCGGTCATTTGATCATTTGTTAGAGTAAAAGGTATATATAGATGTAAAACGACATGCCACACATCTCCTAAAAGCTATCATTAATGACCTCGGTTAGATCCGGTACAATTTCAAGATGGACTCGCTTTGCTGCACTTGTAAGCAGGAAAATATCAGTTTTACAGTGAAAGTTTTTTTTTTTTTTTGTCATGTTCTTCGTAAAGCACCGGTGAAGTCGACGAATACCCTTTTTTCGTCACAGGTGTCGGCAACTCTGGGCAGTTTTCTCTCCATAGTAGTTTAGACAAATATTTCCCATTTTGTTTTGTAACGGATGATTCAGCAAAGGTTTCCATGACATCCATCAGTTGTGTATCAAAAGTATGTAATTTAATTGCCCATCAAACTTGACCCTTGACGAGTTAATGTTAATTTTATGATACAAAAGGTATGAAAGGTTCGATTTGCTAGGTCGTTTTTTTTTTTTTTTTTTTTTTCAAATAATAGTCGTAATACAGAGAATTTTAGAATATTTAAATAGCGGGTTCTGGAGAAATTTGGGAAATACCGAGTTTGAACTTGTATCAACAACACTACGGTGCCACATGTGGAGCAGGATCTGCTTACCCTTCCAGAGGTTTTTGGTGGGGTTCGTGTTGCTCAGTCTTTAGTTTTCTATGTTGTGTTTTGTGTACTGTTGTTTGTTTGTCGTTTTATTTGCCATGGCGTTGTCAGTCTATTTTCGACTTATGGGTTTGAATATCCCTTTGATGTTTTGCCTCTCTTTAACAGGTCATGCGTTTTCGTTCTTTGAAAAAATGATTAGTGATTATTTTTGAAGGATCACTACATGATTTTGACCTAGATTTGGATAGTTCTGCTTGATTAGCGCTCGTGAAATGATTATCCCTTTAGAATAAAAATATTCTTCGAAGATACATATCACGAGAAAAAAACCTTATGGTAAATTATTATCTCCAAAATAATGTGCGAGACCGGATGTATCCTTAAGATAAACGTCTTCTATTATACATGCATCAACTGGCATGATAAGCCAAACTTGTTACAATCGGGAACAGATTTACAGACCAAGCCAGGAAATCGAACCCACCACACTCGAGGTACGTACGTTGAAATTTTCACCACCTATATCAAAGCATACACATTCAATGTGTATTTCTAGGTAAGACCCTCTAGACACATTCTCGCTCTGTACATTCGTAAATGCATTTAGCATTATAGATACCAAGACACTTAACTGTTAGAAGTTGGCCTTATTATCCTGAAAGTCAAGTTAGTTTTGCATCTTAAGTGAGTTTTATATGTGGTAATATATATAATTTTAAAAAAAAATGTTAAGTTATGAACAGAAAGCGCTGTACTTTTAATATAAATGTGTTTTTTTCCTCTATGAATGAATATTAAAGTACTACTTGCATATAAATATTAATTCAACAAATATTAATTTTTTATCGATTTTATAGAAATGAGATGGTAGTCAATTACATACAAAAAAATGCGATCATATGCAGATATCCCAAGCTTCCAATTAAAGTAAATCAATGGTAAAAAAAATTAAAATAATTATCTGCCAATACAAAATCACGTCGATGTAAGCATTTATAGGTTAGTGTACGACTTTCAACGATGAGCATTATCTATCAAATCTTGTCTGGTCACGCATTGCTTTCACGATCAAAATGGTGCATTGCCTGATCTTTCACGATCAATTTTGACTACAAATCTTGTAAATTCTTCTTTTTGAAAAAAAAAAAAAAACTGAACCTTATCAAGGAAAACATAACTTCCTCTTTTCTATAAAATTTGACAAACAAAGGATTTAGTGTGAAATAAATCATGATTTATTGGAATGTGACCATTGAAAATCCAAAACGTGTTTTTTCTTTAATGATTCGCATAAGGTTTATGCGTCTCCTTTTGTGTTTTCTTAAAAGGTATTGCATTTTGTCTTGTATTTATTTGACAGACATATTTCTTTTTTCTGATTTTTTCCGCCTGTTGATAATACAACGAATATTTGCTAAGAATTTGTCATTGAAATGTTATTTTTCGCTCGTTCCGTTGGTTAATAAAAGTCTCACGTTTGATTTTGTCAGTTCTTATGGACTTTGAATATACCTTGGAGTTCGGTATTTTTGTTCTACTTTTTTATTGCTTTCACGATCCGATACCCGATCTTTCACGATCCGATCGCAATGCTTGACCACCATTACTTATTCTTTCACGATCATTTTTCTCGATACACCGAATGACAGCTGTGGAAACAGTGAGTTAATGTAGACAATATACGACCGATCGGTCTTTTGTTTTTAGGTGTAATACCACCAAATCATAGTACGTCACATCCGGTTGCATACGAAAAAGGGTCGAAAAAAATATTCCCTTGAATTTGACAGTTGTAGGAAATTAATCCTACATTTCATGCAGTAAAAAAATTCTGGGTCATAAACATATATCTTGGGTGTTTCAAAGCACCGTTATTTTTTTAATTGGGGTTTCTATAGAATATTTTGGAGACTTGAGGTTACATGGTTACTAAAGCTTGTACACAGGTAAAAAAAGAGGTGAAAATTTGATTGGTTAACTTCCAGTGATGGTTATTTTCATATATGTAATGAAATGTTATGTGAAATTTTGTCTATAGTACTGGACAGGATAAAATTTTACTCATCCCAAGTATTTCTTTATTTGAAACAAAGATAAATTCTGCACAATTTTTTGAAAAGTGCAAATTTAACAAAGACTAATAGGGGAAAATCAATGGTGGTATTACACCTTTACATGAAAAATAAATTTGATCATTTTACAGCCAGATTCGTCTACCTCATAAACTCTTTTCAGGCACTAAAAAATAATTTTACTTCGTAAAGATAAATGCTTAAAATGATTAGTTTTAAAAATTGAGATATTTTTTTAGAATGACAATTGTATAGCTAAAGCACTACGATGATTTTGTTATTCATACGTAAAAATATCAAGTACACAATGACCATTTGAATTTCAAGTGCCAAATATATTCTTAGAAAATTATATTTTGAATAATGCATTACATAAATAAAAAATAAATAATTTAATATATAGTTAAAATAACAAAATGCAAAGGTCATATGGAAAAAGATTTTCTTTTTGGCATGTTTATTTCACAGTTCCAAATTTTCTAATGCGCATTTGGACAATGACAGTCTCTTCAGTGATGCTCGAGGCCAAAATATTTAAAAGTCCAAAACCTGATGCAAACGTTCAAGGTCTGATATAGCTACAAAGGACGAAAAGTAAAGTCAGACCCGGACAAATTGGGTTGTAATCTATAAAAAAAAATCATCTTAAACATATTTTCTCTCTAACAAACAACTGTTATATATTATCCGCAACTTGTTTCGATCTTGTGTTTTATATCCATCTAACACAATTTGCAAATATTAGATTATAAAACACCTATTTTTATTGGGAACGTGTAAATCATATTAATCAGTTAATACGCATCTATTAAACCTTCCAAATATTAACCCACGCAGTTTTTGTACAATAAAAACTTTAAATAAAATTTCATATTTGTACACTGCAGTGATGACTATACTGCAAACATTTAAATGGTAATTCGCGATTTAAAATCTAATTATGTCCTTATGATCAGGAAAAAATTATGTTGAAAGTTTACATAACTACATCTTTTGTTTGGGTTCAATAATATAGATGGGACTTTTCATTTTACAGGAAGACTTCCTGGTTGTATATATCTATCCGTAATACTAGTATAATTATCTACAGATCAATTTACAATATGAACTTTATCAAAGTTCATATTGTATGTAAGTTACTATTTCACCGAATTTATATTTATTTTTTGGAAAATTTAGGTTTAGTTGCCCTTTATATTTAAGGGTAGAAAGACTTGATCAGCGGGTATGTATTATATAGTACAAAACTTCACGAAATTGTGTCTTCGCATGTTTTTGTTTCTGTTTTGTTTTTGTTTGATTTCTTGTTTTTGTTTGATTTTTTTTTTTTTTTTTTTTTTCATTATTTTCTTACGTATGTGCTCAAAACAATAAAAACAAAACTGACAATGTATCACTTAAAATTGATTGTCAAACATTCACAATCAGAGGGCTCTTTTTTCCACCTTTTCCACTTTTAAAATGGAAAACTACATGATTTATTAATCTAATTAACCAGATAAAAATTCTTATTTTATGATTAAAATATTCATAATGCAAATGGTCAAATTTGAAATAAAGAGGTCATAATGGACAGATTTAGGGAACGAATTAGGAACTTTTAGATATAATTAAAGCTTTTATATGCAAAAAATGCTATTTGATATATCCAAGCAATATAGCAATATAACAGAATAAATTGTAATCGAAAAAAAGTGAAAATCGGCCTTTGGATTCTTGATGAATATCGATTACGACAAAGACCAGGAATAAGTACTTTCTGGATTCGCACTTTGTAACAAGTGAACAAGTTTATGATAATCCCCAGGTATATAATTGGGGAAACACAAAGATTAAGCATAATAAGAATCATGATTCTATAAAGGTTGCCTTTGCTTTCCTTTTCTTATTAAAACTTGTGTGTCCTTGTCCCGTGAAGATAAAAAAAAAACATATTTACAAATACTTTACTTGGAGCTACGAAACATAATTTAGAACTTCTTTCGATGTCTGTTGAACATTGTTAAAAATGGTCCAGCTAAATTGGGGAGAGAACCATCAAGAGACTGCATATTAAATGTTCATCTTTTCATTGTTTTAAAGTCTTTTTCTTGGTCTTGACTTGTAAGACGTTGGTGTATTTTAGTTCAAATATTTCTCAATGTTTTTAAATCAGTTTTCAATCAGAAGTTATTATACTCTGTATACATAAATGCTTAAAAATGGAGGAAATCTATAACAAATATTTCAGTTCTTAGTATCAAAAATGAGATATTTTATTTGGAAAGACAATTGAAGAGTACTTCGATAATACGTTGATTTCACGTTAAAATCTAGAATACAGAATGACCTTTTGAATTCCAAGTAACAACGGTATTCCGATAATATTTTGTTTAGAATAATACGTACGTTCAATAAGATAAAATATAGATGAATGAATAAATAAATAAATAAATAAATAAATAAATATATAAATAAATAAATAAATAAATAAATAGATAAACTGCAAAGTTCAGGAGGAAAAATATTTATCCGAGTGTCTTGTTTATTTCTAAGACTTATTTGTCGTTTTCTTTTACTACCTCTTAGATTAGTAAATCATTTTTGTCCAAACTGTTAAAAAAACTGTTAAACTATAAATTTGTTATGCTAAAAAAGACTTAAGGTGGCTTGGGTGTCTTCCTCCATTTTGGATTTTGAAAATCAGATAAAGTCGGTCTAAATCTTTAATGAAATGTGCAAATTTCGAGATTAGTATGTAATTCATGTGTAAGACTTTTTGTGTTAATATAGAAAATTATGTGTTTTATCGTATTTTACGGCTGTATTTTACAAAAAAAAAATTTCAACTGTGCCATATAAGGGGAGATAACTCAGATAAAGTAACTTTTATAATAGGATGTGTTTTGATTTTACCTATTCTATGATGTAGCAAGAAAACGAGTTCGGTGACCCCACTTTTTCTTTTTCTTATCTGAAAGCATATTGTTAGAGCTATCTTCTCATATTTCATCTTAAAATTCTATGGTTTAGTTTTCTTTTTATAACAAAAAATCGGGTTTTCCATGCATAATCTATACAAAATATGACAATTTTGCACAACCTGTAGCTCGAAAAAAAAGCCCGGTGACCAATACTTTTTATTATATTTTTGAAAAAAGTATGACATAAACTACTTTTTGACAAATTATTAAAAAATTCTATGGATTTTAAATCCGCAAAACACGCCACAGAAAACTTGAGTCTGAACTCAAATGCTTCGGAAGGGTTTACAGTTCCTGCTCCAAATGTGGCATCCGTCGTGTTGCTCTTGCAGGTACAAATCTGGTAATAAGTCTCATCCGATGAGGCCACTATCGAGGAAAGGAGTACGGGATTGTTGATACGACAATTGGAACATATCCATGGTCATATGTGACACAAATATTCCATAACGGTCAACCATCTCAATATTTGAATCTAATGAGGTCCGGTTATCTGCATGAGCAACAAGACGGCAACCACATGTGAAGCAGAATCTTGATATCCTTCCAGAGCACCTGAGGTCACCTCTAGTTTTGTTGTAAATGGGTTCGTGTTGCTATGGCTTTAGTTTTAAGTGTTATTCTTTGTGTTTTTTTAATTTTTCAATGTCTGTGTTGTTAATATCGGTAACAATCTCGTATATCCCTTGTCATGAAAAATTTCTAATTTTCACAGTTGCTCAAGTTTTAGGATTAAAACATTTACTTTACCGATGGTTTATTAATTTGGTGTTGTCTTAGGGTTAGATAAGAGTCAATTACCAATCCGCTATTTTGTGATGCCTAATCACTAGATATAACTTATCATGCAACGTATTGTCGCATGTGGAGCAGGATCTGCTAACCCTTCCGGAGCACCTGGGATCACCCCAATTTTGATGGGGTTCGAGTTGCTTAGTCTTTAGTTTTCTATGTTGTGTTTTGTGTATTGTTTGTTTTTTGGTCTTTTTCTTTTTTAAGTCGTGGCGTTCTCAGTTTATTTTCGAATGATGAGTTTGAATGTCCCTTTGGAATCTTTCGCCTCTTTTACCCCCTTTTTAAATCGGTGGCACACAATATTTAAAAAATATGGTTGCAGTAACTATGGAAACTGCAAGCAATATCAAATGTCACCTGAACTTGCAGTTTTTATGAAACGGCAGACAAATCTTAATGTTCAAACACTAACTACATGTCTATGCATGGCAGGTAATTTCGGTAAATTGAATTTCAATTTGAAACATTTTTTTCATGTTTTTCATGTTTCTGCAATTCCCATATTCACGGCGACCATTTTGGAAATTCAAAATAGCGTTTGCATATCTTAGTGTGACACGAAACGTTTCTTTAATGTTTCATTAAGTCAGATAAAATCATTGGAACAATAACGAAAAAAGAAACGATGGAATGACAACATCTGATCCAACTTTTGTTTGGATAGATATATATATGAAATGTTAAAAAACGATTCATTTAGCCTAATTCTACATTTGCACAGTGCCACTGTTATTAATGCTGCAAACTTATACATGTTCTTCCTTGATTAATATTTTTAAATCCATCTATACTTTGAGGACGGTTGAGCGCTCACAAACATGTTTAATCCCGCCACATTCTGTATGTACCTGTCCCAAGTCAGGATCATGTAGTTCAGTGGTTGTCGTTGGTTCATGTCTGTCATAAATGTTTTTCGTAAATTTTTATGCCCCATTTATGGGCATTATGTTTTCTGGTCTGTGCGTCCGTCCGTCCGTTCGTTCGTTCGTCTGTTCGTCCGTCCGTTCGTCCGTCCGTTCGTCCGTTCGTCCCGCTTCAGGTTAAAGTTTTTGGTCGAGGTAGTTTTTGATGAAGTTGAAGTCCAATCAACTTGAAACTTAGAATACATGTTCCCTATGATATGATCTTTCTAATTTTAATGCCAAATTAGAGATTTTCCCCCATTTTCACGGTCCACTGAACATAGAAAATGATAGTGCGGATGGGGCATCCGTGTACTGGGGACACATTCTTGTTTGTTATACATTAGACCGTTAGTTTTCGCAATTGAATTGTTTCATATTTCATGTCGAGGCCTTTTATAGCCGACTATATGGTATGGGATTTTCTCATTGTTGAAAGCCGTACGGTTGCCTATAATTGCTTACATCCACTTCATTTGAACTTTGGTGGGTAGTTGTGTCCTTGGCAATCATACCACATCTTCTTATTTTTATATTAGATGAAAACGTTAAGCAACATATATTTTGATTAAAAAATTTAAATATAAAATTTTCAAAGTTGAGGAAATGATTTTTAAATATAAGTTTGTCGAGTAAAAATTCCACCTAAAGTTTAATTTTCTTTATGATAATTTATGTATCGTTATGTTATGTTACGTTATGGTTTGATAGTTTACTACCCTTTATAATCTAATGAGAAGATCTGTTCTCATTTTATGATTAGTTTTCGAAATATTTATGTGTAGCGATATTTTCTATAGCCTTATTGTTTAGCAATAAGTTTTTAAAATTACACAGAAATGATTACAGCAATTAGTTGTTTGCTCGATAATTTGATTTGAACTGGGACTTATAGTGGGTCTCATTGGGGTCTAAGCGTGACGCGGGATTGCCGATTTTTTTTTTAAGCGTGACACGTGAAAGTCAAATTATTGTGCCGTGAAAACGGGAAATGAAGTCTAGCGGGATAAGGAAATTACAAAAAAAATGAGAATTGCTTACGTACGTAGTGTAAGCGGGATACGGGAATCTCACAAAACAGTAAGCGGGATCCGGGATCAGAACCCCCCAATGAGACCCCCCTTATACAATTTCCCAAATGGAGACAAAGTAAACTGCAAACGACTAATAACCTCTTAATGCAGATTTATGACCAAACTTCATAAAAGTGTTACAAAAAAAACTCTTGAAGCAATTATCTATACATGTAGATATATAAACGACTAAATTTTCTAAAAATTCCATAATCTTTTGAAATATTTACCAATCAGTTTGATCTATATATATTAACATGGTGAACATACTTTTACTTTCAATGTTAAGAGAGTAAATACATGTATACTAGAATAACTAGAATTACTGCCAAATTAACTAGAAAGAGTAGTAACTTAACTAGAAATTATTAAATGTAATAACAATAATTTCTCTGTTATCATATTAACCAGTAAATCTTCTAGTTATATTTTCAGTTTTGATATCAGAATTGTTCAACTTAGTCCCCACATAACTGAATTAATACTTCACTTTTAAATATTAAGGGATCTTAGAAAACTTACCATGTTGTATGTGTTTAGCCATAATTGAAAAACGACCGGTGACCCATAGGGCGGATGACTGTCTTATCTCCAAAATGTAAATATGTTCACTACATGCGGCGTTTGATAGTGTCAACTGTACTTGAGATGTAAGTTAAGGATGTTTGCTACTCTTGTTTTTGACTTTTTTGTCAGATATTTGGAATCCTCTAGTTTTATCCATGTAGTGCCAATAAAAAAAAATGGCCCGCTAACCCCTACTTTTCTGTTCATAATTTTGATACATATAGTTTGACAAGCCATTTATGAAATTCTTATAAAATCCTTGTTATTTTATTATAGTTTTTGAAAGAAAAAAGGTGCCAATGTTAAATGTATGAAAAATCTAGAGAGAATCATTTCCCGCCAAATTTTCAATTGATTATATCTTGAAAACAAGGTCACGAACCTATCATTTTTTTCTGCTTTTTAATTTCTATTATTTATATACTATCAATTTATAACAGTCATTTAAAAAGCTTGTTATTTTTAAACAGAGGAGCGAACATCAATACTACATGCGGCGTTTGATAGTGTCAACTGTACTTGAAATGTAAATTAAGGCGGCAGTAGCTTACCGATAAAATCAAGGTAGCAAACAAAAACTGGTATAATCGCTTCAAAAAATCACTGCGTCTTGTTTATTTTCCCCCAGTTTTAGAATAGATGAGGTAGATTTTTAGTATTTTTTTTACCCTGATCTTACTTCTAAAAATATCATTTTGATGTTTTTCCAGACAAACCTCAGTTATAGGAAATGCTATACCTATCAGTCCACGAGGGAATCATCAGCTCAGTAGTCAGTAGTCAGTACTTCGATACATATAGATTCTACCACTGCATCGAGTGTAATACGATATTTATCCACTCGAGACAGTTAAATTTTCAAATTTAAAACGCGAGGCTCGCCGAGCGTTTTAAATATTGAAAATTTAACTGTCGAGAGTGGATAAATATCGTATTACACGAGATTTGGTGGTGGAATCTGTTTCTCTAATGATTTTCAAACAATATGCAGGCAAACTTATTCTTTCTTTTCGACTGATCTGCAAAATGATGTGTTCTTTCTATGTGACGTCATCAGGCATGGTCGCCTTTTTTCATGCCGTCACAATAAGAAATTCAGAGGAAAGCAAGAAAATTCGACGTCATAATCGGATTTTACCCAATGAAGAACTGAGATCAAACGGACCACACGTTGATTAAATTTTTTTATACAATGGGTGCAGAAAGGGATAAATTGACGAAGAATTAGAGAAAAACCTTTCTAAAATGTTCTTTTATAAATTTAGTAATCAAACTAAGGTTTCTACTCCCTTATACATCCTTGGCTTTCAAATATTCGGCTTTTGAGTGTTTCTGAAGGTAAATCCAAAAGCGCTTCGGACGCCTACAATTTATAAAGTGTTGGGTTCATTTTTACAGCGCAAGGTCGATACCGCTGATGGTGGACTATTAGTCCTCAAGAGCATCATCGGCTCGGTAGTCAGTACTTCGGTACTGACATGATTTATAACCAACCTTTCTAAAATTGTCCGTTTATAAATTAAGAAATTAAACGAATTTTACTTTATGCGGGGTTTGATAGTGACAATTGTACTTGAGATATAAATTAAATAAGGCGGCGGTAGTTTATCGAAGTTTAAATCTCGTCAATCAATTAAAAGAGTCAAATTAAGGTAACAAATAAGAACTGAGGGAATTGCATCATAACTTCAATACGTCCTGTTTCTTCCCCCTTTTTTTTTTTTGATAAAGGGAGATTTTCTGTGGCTTTTCTTTACTTTACCTTATTTCTAAAAATGTCATTTTGGTGTTTTCCCAGACACACCTCAGCTATAGGAAATTCTTTAGTCTCTTTCGAAAGACGGTCTATCAGGAAATTCTAGATAATAAACGATGGCTCTGGAGTATATCAGAAAACATTCAAAAATAAGGAGATGATAGAATATGAAATATACATTTACATTTAGAAAATTATATATGATATTATTATATTATCAAATAATATTCTGTGTTCAATCGTATATCAATCTCTTTATCAGTACAATAAAACCTACCGATACCAACAATTATGTCAAAAGAAGAAACATTGAAGCAGATTTTCCATCTTTTGCAAAAAAATATTCATGCATACTGGAAGTCATCTGACCAATATTTTGAAATGAGGCAAAGACGAGTTAGAAGATCCAGGTCAATCAAAGCTTCTAGTTGTCCAACAACCGCTAGCAGCACCAACTATTATAATGTCAAAGACCAAGGTACATCTATAACACCACCAGAATCGCCTATGGAATGTCAATGCTTGGGTCAACAAAAGCAGTTTCTTTTAGACAGCCATAGTGACGTTTCTACTGACCGAGTGTTGTCTGAAGTTCATGTTCTGGACAAAAATGAAAAATTGCCTGGAAATACCATTTCTAATATACCCGATGGACCATTATCAGAGATTATGAATACTAAAGATGAAAGCAAAGAAGTCGAAGAAATAATCTCGGAAGAGAAATTTAATTCACCTGCTCTGGGATGTCCATCAACACCAGACACTGAAAACTCTGACAGCTTTGTCTTTGGCAACATTATTGAGCAACAATTGTCAATCATGAGAGAAAATATAGATTTAAAGATTCAAATGCAAAAGGTAAACATTTTTTTTCTTTTATTGAAAATAGATCTCAATGTGGAAAAAATTACGGGAAACTTTAGACACTCTGAACCCTCGACAAGTATGTGTCTCTAACATTACGGAGCTTAGGTACATTGTACGGTTACTGCTTCTGAAAAAGTTTCTTGAAACTTACATGAATGACCGACCTCAAACTAGGATTTTTACGACAAACCTGAAGAATTTTAGTTTTCACATTGTAAACTTTCCTTTCCCCTTCAAGCCTTCTGTCCCATCGTACAGAGCTCACACATCCCAAAAGTTACGTTACCCGCGTATGTCATCACAATAAGTCATTCATTAACAGAAAAGTGTTCATAAAGTTGTGTAGCATCATACAAAAACACTCGAAACTTAAAGTGATAAGAAAATTTTTCGGATCTGTTTTTAACTTTTTATGGAACTTTTGTGATCTAAACATATGAATAACTGAAAAATAACGAAATGTTTCAGGTTAAAAAGCATGTAAACAGTCTTCGGAAAGACAATGAAGACGATGAGATCAAGAACCACCATCTTACGTCTATTGATGATATATTGTCTAAAGTTTTATGTACACAGAAACGTTCAGAGATCCTTTGTGACAAGCTTTGCGATGGACTATGCAAAGTTAAAGAAACGGATAAAAAATTACCTGCACATCTAAGGGAGTTTTGTGACAGTATAAGAAAGACTGTTGGTAATTAGCGGTCAACATCTGATATTCTAAGGCAGAGGGGCAGGAGGATTGGTTTCTGGCGGAATTTATTTATTTTCTGCGATTCTTGTTTTTTTTCTCGGAAAACCGAGCAAATAATTATTTTCTATTTTGTTCACAATTATCATCCTTCAAATGGCTGCATTCAGTATTTTAGAATATTCATATCATTCTATCTTAGACAAGAATGTTCATTTTCAGTTCTAACCCAGTCAGAATATTTTCAAAATCTTTGCGCTCCTTCCCCACATGAATATCAAATGGGTGTCCCGTTACACTGTGCTTTGGTGTAAATGTAATTACGATTTAGTGTAAACAATATATCATTATGATATGGAAAACATGCATCTTCTAAAATATAAATATGCATGACGATAATTTGGATCTAGAATCAAACAGCTACGGTCTCCTTGAAAATATATTTTCGCATTTTTGTCTTGAATAAATCAATTACAAGTATCATGAAAAGTCACACAAACAGGTCACTCTGAAAATGCACCCAAACATGTTATTTTGAAAAATCTTACAACAGAAAACGTAAACGTTTCCTAAAATTCAAATCTCTATAAATAATGATTAATAAAACAATATACACATAATGAGATATAGTTTTGTTGCCAATGAGACAACTATCCACCAGAGACCGACTGATATGGATGTAAGCAGCATTATTTCACAATGTATTTAATAAATCTATTTCAACATTATTTTCAGTTTAAGTGAGTAAGTTAACTGTATATATTGTAGATGTTTTATTCAGTAACTGGTGTAAAACATGTTAAATATCTGCGATACTTTTGGATATCAAAGATCTGATACATCTTGAATACCAGTAATTGAGTACTGAACATGTGTCCTTTATGTTTAATAGGTCTAGATTTTCGCCAGATAGGGAGAGAACTGGGAGTAGAACCAGATAAACTTAGCAATATCGAAGACGAGTACTCAGATGCAGACGAGTGTTTGCATCAAATTATTTTGGAATGGAGTACACGAACTGAAAAGCCATCCTACCATGCATTAGTTACAGCATGTTGTAATGTTAATCCAGACATTTTAAAATGTAAGTAGGGTAGATAACTTCGGTGAATTGACATTTATAATTAAATCGGATGTGACCTTGAGAGGTCATACCGGTGTTATGTTGCCGCCGAAATTTCCTTGCGCTTTTGACTGATAACCGAACGTATTTCGTATAAATACGCGGATATCATCGAGTGCAAAATAGCATTCCTTATCGCTTTTATAAATTCATTTCTTCAATGAATACTCATGAAAATATTTGTTAAGAACATAGATAAATGATATGAAAATGTTTTGTCGTGAGAAATATATATTTCAGTAACAAATCATGAATACCGAAAATTTGTGTTAACGCATGCGGAAGAATATCTCGAGAGATGATCTGCTATATATATAACTGTTATACAGATATTAATATAATATATAACAACAAACCAGATTTTACTGATAACAAATGATTATATCTCTACAAAATAATAATTATTACGGTGAGGTTAAACTCCCTGTCATTTATTCATCATCCCCACAGGAACTTGTCTCAGAAAAAATATATCTATGTACCTTAACCTAACTTTCAGGTATAGAGATATGATTTTTTTTCTGAGACCATCCACCAGAACTTGCGGTCATCCGATGTTCAGTTCTTCAGTACTTTGATTTAATTATGTTATTCCTTTTTCGATACATGCTGGCCAATAAGGGTATGTAATAAGAATGATTTGTACCTTTTGAAGCCGTGCGTGTTCATTGTTTTCAATTTCAATTTAGTTGAAATTTAGTTAATTTGCCAAAAGGCAACACACTTTGAGGATGAACTTATTCTTCAGTCGATCTAGTAATTAAATCTACAGGAGTTTTTTTTTTTTCTTTTAATACGACCACCTCGGTGGTCTCGTGGTAGCTTGCTCATCCCGAGTGCGGAAGTTCGTGCGTAGAATCCCCGTCTGGGTAAAACTAAAGACATAAAATTGGTGCTTGCTGCTTCTCCGCTAAGCACGCGGCATAAAGGAGTAAGTGCAAAGACTAGTCGGCCAGCAGTCTTAATAATGTGTCCAGGTAGGATGACATATATTCCAGTGAACTGTTACCTATCATGTCAACTAGCACGTTGAAAATCCTGTTCAGTGTGTCGGTCTAGTACAAAGCAGGATTCATTTTGCATATTACATAAACATATGTGAATTTCTAAAATAATTAATAGAATAGAATCACATTACGTCGCGTTATATGATTTTGTTTTTTCTGAAATACATGTTATGTTATTATTTCATCTTTTAAAACTATCATAGGTAAACCTCTTGATGAAAAGAAAGCAATGGTGCTTGAACAAAACTACAGTATGATGTGTGAAGAAATGCTAGAAGTACCTCTGTTACCTTACCTAATTTCCGCTGGGGTAATGTCGTTGAAAATGCAAAGATATGTTTTACAGCCAAAGACTCATGATCAACGGATCTGTCGACTTTTGAACATTCTCAAGACAAGGGATAATGGGTTCGAAGCTCTCCTATGTGCGCTTGATCTTTCGGATCAGAGTCATGTTTCTGCTTTATTAAAATGTAAGTTTTCTATCTAAAAAAACATAATTTAGCACGTTACAAAATATATCAAATAATACACGAAGACAAAGTTTGTCAGTATTAACTTGCAAGGCTGTATAAAATTGGAAAAAATCCCTAAAACAAACAAACAAAAGCACAATGCAACACAATTTCCGAATAAAAATCCTCCAAGTCCTTTTGTACTGACGTCATATTTAGTAGTTTAATGCATTTTGACATTAATTGTTAGGTTTGTGAATTACGCAGCTGCTCTTAAACAAAGCTGAAGATCTCAACATTATTCATCATTGCATCAGGCATAAGTGAACCTTGCAAATTTTCGCTATTCTGTAAACGCCTTTGAATTTTCAATCTCATTTTTGTTTATCGTTTTCCAAGACAACTTAAAAAAAAACACGCGTGGTACTAGAAACAGATATCGATATTTTAGTTTATATTCCCATGACTGGCACTCCAGCAGTAATCGCCATATTAAAAAGATAGGATTAAACATTTAACTTTATTTTATCCCTCGTTTACTCGTCCGAAAATAAAATTTGTCTTCACTTACTATATTTGTCAGCATAAAAATCTAATTCTAACACTGCTGAGTGTAATTTTCAGACTTGTATATTTATATATATATATATATATATATATATATATAGAACATACGCATACAAGATCGCATTGAATACAACATATATAACATACATGTATCTACAAGCAGACATATATAAATAAATCCGAATTCAAAATACTTAAGTCAATAAAAACTGAGGATAGAGTATAAATGGACAGTAAAGAAATTGAAATAACGTCACAGACAGTTGGAAAACAGGGATAGTTATCTATCTATACTGTTGGCAAAATATCTGACTCCACTAACTTGTAAATTCTAAAATTAAATATAAGTAAGGTTCACCTTTTTAATCAAAATTATGCATGTAAAAATATTTTATTCTAAAAACAGAAGAAATCATTAATCTGTTTATCTATGATAAGATTAGATTAAGGAAAAGATAGGATAAAGGGTCGATCAAAATAGGGCAATAGCTTCATTAAAAACTGACATTTGTTCCTATTTGATGGAACATCGCTTTTCATTAAAAACAAAAAGTAGAAGTTGCAGAACTATCTGTGTTAAAAGGCAACATACAAATCGAAACCTAGAGGTTTGAATATTTACGGAAGCCTTAAACACTGATTTCAGGTGCTCAAAACGTACAACAAAAGATATACTTATAAATTTTGCATTTTTATATATTCATTTTTAGCTTCGCTGGAAAGAGTAACAGGGGAAACCTTTACACAGCCTGACGTAACTTGTTCTGAAGATTATGGGCAAGGAAAAATGTCTGCCCCATGCATATTGAGACCAAAACGTTTGTTTTCTTCGTGTGAATCATTAGATAATGATGAAAGTAAAAGTCCAGCTTACAATATATTGATGAAAATACAAGAAATGATAGCAAAGTTAGACTTCCCAGAAAAACATTAGACATTACAACAATAAATATGATTATAAATATTTAATTGATGGATTTAAGGCAGCTCTTAAGTAAATTATTAAAACAAATTACTAGTAATTGGTTTATTATGTTATTCTTGGTTTAAAATGCCAAGATTTTTAAACGGTGTTTTTATTCTTGGTCCAAAGATCCAAGATTTTAAAACAGTGTTTCAAATTGATTGATGACCATCTGTTTTCGTAATTGTTTCACTGATTTTGCTATCTAAATATACACTTTTACACAAAACATTATTTGAAGACATTTATGTCTTAAAATCATAAGGAAGCACTATTTAGTCTTCATGTTTTTGCTAACAAATATCCAAACCAGTAGTAAAAGGGGAAAAAATAGGTCGACTCCATTAAAACTATAGTGTAACCGTACTACTGACGTAATAGTTACTTGAATTGTCTTTAGATCTGATTGTTGACAAATAAATGTTAGGCTTGACTTATCATTTTACATTTCCATCTTGCTTTGCGGTGCGCAAAGTATACTAAATTATAGTTCCAAGCACTTTAACCCTTACCCGTTTAGGGATAAAAGACATTTTCTATCCGAAATAAAGAAATTCAACTGAATAGCAGTATACACTTTTAATCGTAGCTCATGTGAAGACAACCTTTGATTAATATGAAAGGCCTTTGATATAATCCTAAAGAAAATCAAATGTATAGAAAATCATTCGTTCCTTTGTCACATTGTATCTCTCAAAAAGTGTTGACTTGAAGAAAAAAATGATGGATTTTGACTTACTTAACGTCCAGTGGCAGATAGTTCATGCATGTCCAAGACGAGAACACATTGACAATAAATTTATTATTATGAGTAGGTTTCATCGAGTGGATCGTGCGGGAGGAAGGGTAAGAAATTGTGTACTGTAACTCGAAAACATGACACTTTCGACAGAGCTAGAATTTTTTATTCATACCATTCCACCTACACTACTCAAATAGTTGCTGCAATGTTTTTAACGTATAAAGAGGGTGGCAATCTTTCTTTATAAGGAATCGTACCTTCTCAAACCGGACGTGGCTGCAAAATTAATTCCTCCCACACAGCCCAACACTATGAGCCTTCTGTTTAGCATCGATTTTACTAATGAAACGGAGAAATCAAGGTAACCATATTTGTCTTCCATACCCTAGTCGCACTTTGGGTTAAAAATTAAACAAAATATACTGTTGAAGACAAAAGAGGTATAGTGATGCATTCGTTTTAAAAAAAAAAGGGTAATGGACAACAAAGTTTTAGCTCTGTTGGGAAAAAATCAGCGGCGAAGATGCTTTAAGCTGACAAAAATGCTTGGTATTCCATGACATTGACATCCCAAACAATGGATTCCGAAGTCTTTTTCAGACAATAACGATACAAGTAAGAAAGAAAACACCTGTTAAAATAATATCAATTCAATCTGAAGTGTTAAACGTGTATAAATAAAAAATATTCATTTGTATATAAAGCAAATATTATTTTTGCATTAAGGGAAAACAATGGAGAATGAACTCATCATAGATACCAGGATTAAAACTGTGTACGCCAGACGGGCGTTTCGTCTACAAAAGACTCATCGGTGACGCTCGAATTAAATAAGTTACAAAACCGAAATAAAGTACGAAGTAGAAGAGCATTACGGACACAAAATTCCGAAAGATTTTGCCAAATACAGCTGCATGGGGTAATCTATTCCTCGGGAAAAAAATCCTTAGTATTTCGAAATAAGAAGGATTGCAGTTCGGTACAGATTGACACAAAAATAAATTTCTGTTTACCTTATTCACATGGATAAAGTTTTCAAAAGGAAATTGAAATAAAACTAATTTATTCACAACTTATTTTAGACTCTGAACTTTTTAGATTTTAATATTTTTTTGTTTTTCTCTGTAGTGTTTTGTGAACTGTTGTTTGCCATTTTTGTCGTTTTCTTTTGACCACGGTGTTGTCTGTTTTACTTGTGGTTTTCGATTGCTCTTTGGTATCTTCGTCCTCCATTTTAACTATAGGTGACTATTGTTGAAGACTGTTTATTGAACACTAGATGTATCTTTGATATTAGTGTCGTTGGATTGCTGTCTCATCGACGTATATCACACATCATTTTCATTCATATCAAGTAAAGTTACATTAGATTTTAACGTAGAGATTTCAGATTTGAACTTGTCGGACGAAGTTGACCTTATGTAGATTTGTCTTTTATTTTTATGTCCCCTTTTAGGCATATATCTCCTCCAGTATTCAAATATCGTCATTGGCTTTCAAACCTTTAGGTTTTATGGGTTCCTGGAGAAAGTTAATCCACATTAAAAGCTTCTGACGCATCAAGTGTTATTTTCATTTTTAGCACTGGTTCGATTCCGTTGCTCGTCTCTCGGGTATCATCAGCTAAGTAGTCCATGCTGCGTTGGTACTGACATAAATTATACATACATTTCTCAGACAAGTTTAGAAATTATTAAGAAATTAAGTTTCAAACTTCATCGGTCGAGTTGATCTTAGGTGGGTTCGGCTATTAATTTTAAGTCTCTTTCGGTCATATAGCTCTTCCAGTTTTTTGTAAGCCATAAGTATCCTGGTAAAGGCCAATCCAGAAATGCGCTTCGAACGCACCAAACTTATAACATCAATAGAAGAATATTAAAAGAACTTAAAGAGCAATACTCACTCCCACCTTTAAAACACCACTGAAACTGTAGTTTCACCCACAGATTAGTAACACGCGATCCTGCTTAACATGTGGCACCCGTCGTATTGCTCATACAAGTACAAAGCCGGTGATGAGTCTAATTCAGTAGGTCACATTCGGGGAAAAGGAGGTCATTATTTTATGGCTTGAAGCACATTTCATTGAAACTTGCCAGTTGGTATCGTCTGGGTTGTTTCGTCAAAAGAATAACCTAACGTTCTGAAAGAAAATACCTCCATATAGGCATATAATCCATAGTCTTTTGAAATATTCAAATCAATCGTATCCACATACACATAATGAACTTAATCTTACAAGTATTTCATTCATTTAGTTGTCCGTGCACTTAAAGAAAAAACTAAAAGGTTTTATTAGGTAAACAAGTACATGTAATATTACTGTACATGTAGCTACCATCCGTTCTAGTAAAACAAGTACATGTAATGTTACTGCACATGTAGTTACCATCCGTTCTAGTAAAACAAGAACATGTTATATTACTGTACATGTAGCTACCATCCGTTCAAGTAAAACAAGTACATATAATATTACTGTACATGTAGTTACCATCCGTTCTAGTAAAACAAGTACATGTTATATTACTGTACATGTAGCTACCATCCGTTCTGGTAAAACAAGTACATATAATATTACTGTACATGTAGTTACCATCCGTTCAAGTAAAACAAGTACATATAATATTACTGTACATGTAGTTACCATCCGTTCAAGTAAAACAAGTACATATAATATTACTGTACATGTAGTTACCATCCGTTCTAGTAAAACAAGTACATATAATATTACTGTACATGTAGTTACCATCCGTTCAAGTAAAACAAGTACATATAATATTACTGTACATGTAGTTACCATCCGTTTTAGTAAAACAAGTACATATAATATTACTGTACATGTAGTTACCATCCGTTCTGGTAAAACAAGTACATATAATATTACTGTACATGTAGTTACCATCCGTTCTGGTAAAACAAGTACATATAATATTACTGTACATGTAGTTACCATCCGTTCTGGTAAAACAAGTACATATAATATTACTGTACATGTAGTTACCATCCGTTCTGGTAAAACAAGTACATATAATATTACTGTACATGTAGTTACCATCCGTTCTAGTAAAACAAGTACATATAATATTACTGTACATGTAGTTACCATCCGTTCTAGTAAAACAAGTACATATAATATTACTGTACATGTAGTTACCATCCGTTCTAGTAAAACAAGTACATATAATATTACTGTACATGTAGTTACCATCCGTTCTGGTAAAACAAGTACATATAATATTACTGTACATGTAGTTACCATCCGTTCTAGTAAAACAAGTACATATAATATTACTTTACATGTAGTTACCATCCGTTCTAGTAAAACTTGCATGGTCCTTAATTGACTACTAAATTAACAAGAAAAATAGTAATTTAACTAGAAATATGAGTAATTTATCACATGTTCTAGTTAGAACTTTGCATGGATGATTACTTTTTATATATTTTGGGGTCTCTTATGTCTTACCATACGATATGGGTTTTGCTTATAATTGAAGGCTGGTGGTTGTTTGATCATACGACATCTTCTTAATGTGTGTTTTTTTAATTTTATTTCTTATCTTCCATGATAATACCTACGGATTCCTCGTATAATGTCAAAAGAAAAATAGATTGAAGGAGCTTTTCATCTTTTGCAAGTCATTATTTATTGTTAGACGGTCCATATATATAGATAGCCTCAGATGTTGAATCCTTTTCCGATTAGAGTACATGCGATTCCCAAGCATGTTTACCTATATGTGTAATTTCAAAATGTGTTAACGATATTTGAACATCTAAAGATATTTCAGACTTTCAGATCGTCTGTGTATTGCTTTTCTGTCAAAGTGATGCCTGAAGTTCGTGTTTTCACCAAAGCTAAACCTGCCTTATAATTATTTCTAAGATACCAAAAAGTTCATTAACAGATAGTAAGAATATAATATATGTAACCACAGAAGTTGAGCAAGTATGGTCGACAGAGAAATGTATTTTGTTAAGTTCGACAAGTCTGAAATATCTTTCATGTCCAGATCTGACAAGTCAGACAGTTTTGTCTTTCTACATATTATAGAGCAACAGTTGTCAGTCCTGAGAGAAAATATCAATATAAAGATTCATATCGAATTCGTTCAGAGTTCTTATGGGTTCATTGTTTTAGGAAGCCCTATGTGGGACGTATAGAAACGTCTGAGCACGTGGGTTCGTTAAAATAGATGTTTTGAGATTAGAAATTAGTGGCTTCCGAGTTCAATGCATGAATTTTACTTTAGGACAACTTTTAATGTGTTAGTACATGTCGATAAGAAAATTTCCATAAGAACTACTCCAGACGAATTGCCGTGTGAAACTTTACTTAAAAGAACCGTTGTTTACAGCAACTTAATACAGATGTTATCAGATCCTTGCTCTCAGGTAAAAGAGAGGCGAAAGATACCAAAGGTACATTCAAACTCATAAGTCGAAAATAAACTGGCAACGCCATGGCGAAAAAAGAAAAAGACCAAAAAGACAAACAACAGTACACAAAACACAAAACACAACATAAGAAATCTAAAGACTGAGCAAAACGAACCCAACCAATAACCGGGGGTAAGTAACGGTTCTTCCACATAGCCCCGTCGCGTCAGTTTTCGATAATTGATATGTAAAGCTTGCCTTAATAATTGAGATTTGCATTTCAATAAATTGAAAACCAGTTTCGAACAAGATGGGTGCTACAAGTCGAGAATGAATTACGTTCGAAGTACGTAAGTTCATTCCGGTTTTGTTGGGGTTCGCGTTGCTCAATCTTTAGTTTTTTGTGTAATGTTTTCTGAACTGTTGTTCGTCTTTTTCTCGTTTTTTTTCTCTTTGGGCGTGGTATTGTCTGTCTTTCAACGAGTATCGTATCTTCAATTGTAAAATTAGTCCCGGTGTTTGTCATAATTTCCTGCCATATAATATTTGGCAATTCCATTGTATAACCCATTTTTCTCTCTTTCGGATTTGTCAAATTTTCTTGAACACATGTGCACTCGCTTTGAAAATGAATGTTTTTCATCTTCATAATTTAACAGTTTTTCCTTTTTATTATATATCATGATAAATGGGAGTTTAAACTTGTTCATCGTTAATTCTGTTTCTTGATATATTTAAATTAGAAAAAAAAATGTACATAATGTAAATGTATATCAACAAAAGTAACGATACACAAGTTTGAACTCCAATTTATCATAAAATATAATAAATAGGAAAACCGTTAAACTATCCAATGAAAAGCATTCATTTGCAAAGCAAATGCATATGATTAAGAGATTCTAACCAAATTGGAAAGTGAGAAAATACCGTGAACACAGGGGTCAAATTTATTTTGCGAAAAATGATGACAAAAGTCGGCACTCAATTTCGAAGATGAGAATTAAGTATTCAAATATCTCATTCTGCAAAGGCTTTCAACATTTTAAGCAGACCATGTTTAAGTTTAAAGTTTTAAGTTCTAATATCGATTTTTGAATTTTTGGGTGAAAATACGATTTTTGAAATAACAAAATTGCACAAAAAAATTCGCGTATTTGCCTTAAAGCAATGGTTTTGATAAGAAAATAACATTCTGTACCAATTGGCCAGTTATTTACCTTGGTACAGTGTATCCAATTTCATTATATATGGAAAATACATTGCCTTGTATCATTTCTTTTGTTGACTAGTATAGTAATGTAACGAAACATGTAAATCTCATCAATATACCTGCCAACTGTTTTAAGATTTTTGAAAATACAACTTAAATTCAGGTTTAAAATAAACACAACCAATTTAGAGGTTAACATGAATATAAAGACGAAAATAGGTAAACATAAAATTACATTTCATTCGTCTGTCGTCCTTATTCTTTCAGCCAAATAATATCTAGTATTTAGACGAAAATAGTGACTATAGTAATTATAATATATGAAAGTCTATTGAATGTTGTTTTATCAAAAGTTTCATTTCCGTGTATATATTTAAATGCACTGTTGTACACTTGGAGATTTTATATCCGACAACACAATATAGTATTACTAATATAACCAAAAAATCGTTAACAGATTAAAGCTTTTATCTATATTTGTTTTTAATAATGCTTACACATTTTAAAAGCGTTCATTCATGACTTCAACTACATCTGACCTCATGATGAGGAAATATTATCATGAAAGTTTACTCAACTATAGTATATTTTGTTCATGTTCCACAATAAAGATAACTCTTTGTATTTTACGCGGTGCTTCCGGATTGTATGGACATATCCGGAATTCTAGTAGACCTACAAATCAAAGTGCATAGTGTGCATAAGCTAATATGTAATTGACCGCCTGTCTTTACGGTAAAAGTTTGGGCTTGGAACAATTTTGAACAGTGGGTATGTATAATATGGTTAAATACATTCGCAATTAATTTGTGTTTTAATTTTCCTATCTTAAGTGTACGATAAAAAAAAACCTACGTTTTCATTCAGGATGTTAAATCTGTGTTTTGTGTGAAATAAGGATTGTAGAGCTTTCTTTATCATTTATGTTTTCCACATTGATAATCTAATCAACCATATTCTTTCTCGTTTAATAATTCATTGGTGGAGTGTAACATATTTTGTAGTCTTGTGAGTCCTTTTTAGAAATACAACTTTAAAAAATACACGTTTTGAAAAACGAAGAAATGCTATCAGCCACTAGCTGTTTGTTTAATTTTATAAATGTTTGATAGTCAAAAAAGATATACCGTAATTATTTAATAATACGTTGAGGACAAACAGTGAACATCTTAACGCAGATTTGTGGCTAAACTTCATGAAAATGCAACAAGACAAAACTTGAAAGATTCATCTTTACATTCAGATATTTGGAAGACATATGCGCCACGCTCTCTGTACGTTAAGAACCCTTGCATGTAACAACTCTATGATGGATCCGTAGGTGGCCTGTTGCAAGGCTTAATTTCTGTCCCTATCCAATTCACCCCATTTTCCAGTGACAGTCCAAATTTTGCCGTTCTTTATCCCGGTCGACCCCTATTACAGAACCTACTTATGGTATGTATTGTTAATTTGTAACGTCCTGAACATGCATGAAATATTTGCCACTGGAATTGGGCAATAAACAATCAATCAATCCATACTGCTGTAGAATTTTTTCACTCTTTGATATTGAGGGCCTTTTATAGCTTACCATACGGTATGGGTTTAAAATGAGATATGGTAAGGATGTATACAGCTATAGGGTACTGTACGGCATTTAACAAAGAGAAATATAATTTCTGTTTCCTCATTATTGAAGCCCGTGCGTTGACCTTTTAGATGTTTTCATCCTCGCTTTTTTGTTCTAGGTTTGTGTCGTTGACAATCATATACAACATCAACTTATTGTTATAAATATTTACTACAGGCCGGAGTACAGAAATTAGTAAAAACTAATGTTATAACAAATATAATCGACCTTTTATATAATGTTTTTATAAAACAAGCTAACAATATAAAGAATTGACATTCGAAGTCTATATTTGATATAATAGACATATCCAAAATGGAATTCATTATTCCGTAGTTTTGGCACTGTGTATTTTTATTTTTCTTCCTTCTTTATCATTATTGCTGGGAAAGGTGTTCGTAGAATAAATATAGGTTTGAGTTGGTAGATGTATTGCGGATATTTTAATTGTATCTCTAAAAATCTCATTTCTGCATTCTACCAGTCTTAAATCAGTTATAGAAATCACTTATTAACAGCTTTTCTATCTATTTACTAGATATTAAACACTGACTCGGGAGTATATCAGAAGTGCATACATTCAAATATAAGGTTGATGAATTATTATAACATAATATGAATTCAACATTTACATTGGACAATTGATATGATAATATTAGACATAGTTCCCTATTTCTTTTTCTAGCACAATAAAATATACAGATTACATACAAAATGTCAAAAGAAGAACCATTAAAGCAGATTTTCCATCTTTTGCAAGACAATATTCATGCTTACATGCAGTCATCTGACCATTATATCAAAATGAGGGAAGGACCTATTAGAAGATCCAGGTCAATCAAAGCATCTAGCTGTCCAACAAACCCAAAAAGTACCAAATATTATGGTGTTAAAGACCAAGGTACATCTGTGACGCCACCAGAATCGCCTACGGAATGTCAATGTCTATGTCATCAACAGTTCTCAGGCCGTCATTGTAATTTTTCGACTTCCAAAGTAATGCCGGAAATTAATGTATTGGACTTAAATAAAACTTTATATGAACAGACAATTTCCAAGAGACCCGATATCACATTACCAGAGAGTGCCAATGCCACAGTTGAAGGAAAAGAAGACGAAGAAGTTTGCTTGCCTACCCTGAAATGTCCATTAACTCAAGACACTGAAAACCTAGAAAGATTTGTCTTACATAACGTTATGGAACAACAATTGTCAGTCATGAGAGAAAATACAGATTTAAAGATTCAAATGCAAGAGGTAATAGCAATTTCTCTTCAAATTGTAAAATGGGGTCATAACAACAAGATAAAGCGACATTTTTCAATTTTTTAAATGCAATCAAATGCAATATTTCCTATGTGCATGCAATATGACAAGGCAACGGGAAAAAGCTTTTCTTGTTTGGCACTTACAAGGGACCAAGTGTGAATCGGTAATTTGTTCCTGTTGAATTGTAATAAAGAATTTGTTGATTCGTATATGGTAAGCGGTGACCAGGTTGAGGGTTAAATTTCCCGGGTTTAACTTGTCCCAGAAGATAGTGTATTGGTTCTATAATGGTTAACCATATGGTATTTGAGTAATTACCACGTCATCAATTGGGTAGACACAAAAGCCATGCATGCATAATGATCATGTACAATTTGAAAATGCTAATAAATTCTTCCTTGTTCTTCTGTTGGTCATTTGAGTTCCTTTGTTACATGAAGTTATAGAAAACATTATCATTTGTATATTTAGGTTTTATAAAGAACGTCAAAGCACATAACTAACAAACAATGTTTTGAAGAAAATTGATTACACAAAGGTAAAATTAGACAAAAACATAAATCGTCCTTAAATAAATGTATCTTTATGAAAACCAAATCATGGAAGTCCCAACTCACTATCTATTTAGGGAATGATCCCACAGAGATTATAATTCTACCAGAAAAGTATCGACCCAGCGGGAAAACTAATCTATTTCAAACATTAAATAGCATTTTCTGTGTTTAAAGCATGTTTATAAATTAACACCTTCATCGGATATTTCAGAACTTTTAAGTTCGTACCGTATAACATAAGTATAATAGATGTTAATGTCATTTCCATTTATTTTATACTGGTTTGATTTTACTTCCGTTTACGATTATATGAAAATAGTGGTTTATGTATATATAATTATCGTTTGACGCTGATACCATAAAAATCCTTTTTAATCTAGAGCTATGCTTTATTTCTTTTTTTAAGCACATTTTTTTGTCTTAAAATTTTAAAACAAAATAAAAATACATTTTGAAATGTTTTTTCGTCAGGTTCAGAAGCATATCAAGATCGTACAGAAAGACCAGGAAGACCATGAAAACACGAACCATCATCTTACTCTTATTAATGATATATTGTCAAAAGTTTTATGTACACAGAAACGTTCAGAAATCCTGTGTGACAAACTTTGTGAGGGACTGTGCAGAGTTAAAGACAAGGGCATAAAACTACCAGCAGAACTAAGGGAATTTTGTGACAGTATAAGAAAGACCGTTGGTAATTTTTTTGGATTACAGATAAAAGAAAATTCTCGATATTCATATAAAAAAAAGATTTGGTATGATTGCCATACAGAATGTGGCGGGGTTAAACTCGTTTAAAGGCGCCAACCGTCTCTCTAACCTGGGACAGTGGTGTAACAGCACAACATAAGAACAAACCATAAAAATCAGTTGAAAAATTCAGTATATTTTTGTTATTTTTGCACGTATCATCTGAAAATTGCTCATACAGGTTAATTTTGGACATCTGAGGAACAAAATTTACCGTTTTAAAGGTACCATGATTTGAAGTGAATGTAATCGATGACAACTGATAGATAAAATAGCGCTGGTGAAAATTAAATGCACATTATGAAAACATTAACTTTGATTTTGTAGGAATCATTAAATAACTAACCGCCTGCATTATTTCAGTCAATTAATGTTATTTATAAAAATTACATATCTGGGATGAAATTAAAGTTTTAAAGTTCTAACTGAATTTATATGTCAGTAATAAATTGATGTAATACTTATTTTGACTAATCTAATAGGTCAAGATTTTCGCCAGATAGGGAGAGAACTTGGAATAGAACCAGATATTCTTAATAATATCGAAGACGAGTACTCAGATGCAGACGAGTGTTTGCATCAAATCATTTTGGAATGGAGTACACGAACTGAAACGCCATCCTACCATGCATTAGTTACAGCATGTTGTAATGTAAATCCAGACATTTTGAAATGTGAGTAAGATAGATTACTTTGGTAACATCTTTATTTGAATTATATTAACTTGATAACCAACACGAGTGTGTTTTTTACAAAGGTGAATTCCTTTTCAGTGCTCATTGGCTTTTCTTTCAGTTTAGTAATTTTCCACAAACGATTAAAAAATATTTAACCGAAACACTAAATCGGTTATCTTTGGATATGATTATGCTGTTCGCTGCAAAAAAGAAAATATGATGATGATAATGATGTAGAAATTGTGTTCATGCCAAGAAATCCTCGCTAAAAAGTCCGGTCGACCTCCTACGGCACCCATTAGTAGTTAAAGATTTGATTTCATTCAACAAATTAATTTATGACCTGCATATACGTGTCACTTAGAACACAGCCATATACCAAATAGTCAATATTAATCATCCGTGTAATTTGCTCTATGGGATGTTTGCAAAATTTCAACGGAGGCAATTTCTTGGCATGGGAGAAAGGAAGAAAGACCATTCACAATTTGTTTAACATTTTTTTCTCCCTTTTAATTAATTTTTTAAAAAAAATAAACCTTTCAAATGTAGAGCTCATAAATAAAATTATTCCCTGTGAACCCCCCCCCCCTTTTTTTTTTTTGGCGTTCTGCATTTTGTACCCTCGATTTAAGCTTACCAATCTAATTAAAATTAAAACCTTGCTTTCTAACCGATCTATTCATGTACCGGACCGGCAACTCTCTTTATTTAATAAGAAAATCTACAGTTCCGTTATACACATGCATGTTGTCTGCTTGGAGTCCCCGCCTTAAAGAAGGAAATAGCCTAACTCCAAGATAATATATTCCTGCATTACGTGTTTGTTTTTACCACGTGGAGCTTACATTAGAATAAATACCGAATATGGAAAGTGAAACTACAATTCAAAACATAAAGTCCGAAGGCTTAAAGAAGAAAAAGTTCGTTTTTTTTTGCAAAGGGTGCCTGGGTAAACCTCTCTGTGTTCAAAGTATATATGAAATATTTGCCACTGCCCCTTGTCTGTTCTATGAATTCTAACCCTGAGTTTTTCTATCTGTTACGGGAGAAAGGAAGAAAGACCATTCACAATTTGTTTAACATTTTTTTCTCCTTTTAATTAAATTAAAAAAAAATAAACCTTTCAAATGTAGAGCTCATAAATAAAATTATTCCCTGTGACCCCCTTTTTTTTGGCGTTCTGCATTTTGAACCCTCGATTTAAGCTTACCAATCTAATTAAAATTAAAACCTTGCTTTCTAACCGATCTATTCATGTACCGGACCGGCAACTCTCTTTATTTAATAAGAAAATCTACAGTTCCGTTATACACATGCATGTTGTCTGCTTGGAGTCCCCGCCTAAAAGAAGGAAATAGCCTAACTCCAAGATAATATATTCCTGCATCACGTGTTTTTTTACCACGTGGAGCTTACATTAGAATAAATACCGAATATGGAAAGTGAAACTACAATTCAAAACATAAAGTCCGAAGGCACAAAGAAGAAAAAGTTCGTTTTTTTTGCAAAGGGTGCCTGGGTAATCCTCTCTGTGTTCAAACTATATATGAAATATTTGCCACTGGCCCTTGTCTGTTCTATGAATTCTAACCCTGAGTTTTTCTATCTGTTACATGCCAAGAAATCCTCGCTAAAAAGTCCGGTCGACCTCCTACGGCACCCATTAGTAGTTAAAGATTTCATTTCATTCAACAAATTAATTTATGACCTGCATATACGTGTCGCTTAGAACACAGCCATATACCAAATGGTCAATATTAATCATCCGTGTAATTTGCTCTATGGGATGTTTGCAAAATTTCAACGGAGGCAATTTCTTGGCATGGGAGAAAGGAAGAAAGACCATTCACAATTTGTTTAACATTTTTTTCTCCCTTTTAATTAAATTTAAAAAAAAAATAAACCTTTCAAATGTAGAGCTTATAAATAAAATTATTCCTGTGAACCCCCTTTTTTTTTTTTTTTGGCGTTCTGCATTTTGTACCCTCGATTTAAGCTTACCAATCTAATTAAAATTAAAACCTTGCTTTCTAACCGATCTATTCATGTACCGGACCGGCAACTCTCTTTATTTAATAAGAAAATCTACAAAAATCTACAGTTCCGTTATACACATGCATGTTGTCTGCTTGGAGTCCCCGCCTAAAAGAAGGAAATAGCCTAACTCCAAGATAATATATTCCTGCATCACGTGTTTTTTTTACCACGTGGAGCTTACATTAGAATAAATACCGAATATGGAAAGTGAAACTACAATTCAAAACATAAAGTCCGAAGGCACAAAGAAGAAAAACTTCGTTTTTTTTTTTTGCAAAGGGTGCCTGGGTAATCCTCTCTGTGTTCAAACTATATATGAAATATTTGCCACTGCCCCTTTTCTGTACTATGAATTCTAACCCTGAGTTTTTCTATCTGTTACATGCCAAGAAATCCTCGCTAAAAAGTCCGGTCGACCTCCTACGGCACCCATTAGTAGTTAAAGATTTGATTTCATTCAACAAATTAATTTATGACCTGCATTGTTGATAAATTGTGATTCGTTTCTCTTATTCAAAATTGAGTCTATATTTTATAATAACCGACACATGGCTAATTATCTATAGATGTATTTAAAAACCGGATGTTGTGTCTGTAATTAGATATTCTTTTGTCTACAATACACATCATGATAGCAAGTTGATGTTGTTATTCTGCCTGAAGCAATTCTTGTATTAATGAGCCTTCTTGTCCGATTATACCCACAAATAACATGGTGGCAGCGGTGAGCAACGTCTGAAACGTTATAAAACTAACATTTATCATAAACATTTTGCGTAAGTGGTCCTGAAAGCACCATCACAAAATAATAATTCTCCACGTGGTTGAAAGACGCTGAATCAGCAATGGCCGAGGCTTTAACAAACACTTTCCGTCTACCCCCACAATTAAATGTCACAGAAGGAAATGTGTCAGAAAACTTTAAGAAATGGAAACGGCAAGTTGAAATATATCTTGTGGCTAGCGGAGCTGTAAAAAAGGACGGTGCAGTCCAAGTAGCAATAATTTTGAAGTGTTCCGGTCCCAACATTGTAGACATATTTGACCAAATTCAGTGGACAGAGGGAGGTGATGAAAAGAAACCCGACAAACTTTTCGAAAAACTAGAGGCCTACTGCAATCCAAGAAAAAATGAAGTTCTAGAGTCCCATAGATTTTGGATGGTACCATATCAAGAACCTTTTGACAATTTCTTAACTGAATTGAGAACTAGAGCAAATTCGTGCAATTTCCAAGAGAAAGATCGTATGATGCGTGACAAAATTATCTTTAGCGTCACGGGCAAACTGCAGGAACTTTTATTAAGAGAGGACAAGATTAACTTAGACAAGGCAATCAAAATTTGTAGAGCTTATGAACAATCAAATAAACATGTTAAGGAGTTGAGAGAATCTACAAATTCGACTCACACAGTCAATAAAGTTACACACCATGATAAGTTCAAAAAGAAAACTTACCAACCTGAAAGTAAAAGACCCCAAACTAGACACCCTCAATCACAGAGTAAAACTTCTTACAACACACAAATTAACAACAAAGAATGTAATTTCTGTGGCTACAAACATGAAAGAAAAAAGGAAAAATGTCCAGCATGGGGAAAAACATGCGATGCGTGCAAAGGTAGAAACCATTTTAAAGCTAAATGCAAGAAAATACACTCAATCAGCTCAACACAAAGTGACCCAGAAGAAGATGACTGCTGGTTGAATGCTATCACTGGCCATACATCTGAAAATGTAATTCAAGCAATAGGTGCAGAGTCTAAAAACATTTCAGCTTTAATGAATGTAAATGATTGCGATGTTAGATTTCAATTAGATAGCGCAGCCGATGTAAATACGATTTGTAAACGATATATTCGTAAAGAACAAGTAAAACCAAGCACAATCACACTACGTATGTGGAACAAAACACCTATGAAACCAATAGGAGAGGTACATTTGAAATTAATAAATCCGAAAAATGGTGATGAAACCATGGCAACATTGGTCGTTGTGCCAAATGGACATATGAACTTACTAGGCCTGGATACAATCCGTAGAATGGGATTAATAACTGTCAATGATGACCGTTTCATTGCAAAAGTTGAAACACAGAAAATTGGCGATCTAGGAGAGATAACTCTGAAAGTTGATGAAAATGTACCTGCAAAAACATTACCAAGTAGGAAACTGCCGCTCTCTTTACAAGACGATGTTAAGAAGGAAATTGACAAGTTAGTTGAGAGACAAGTTTTGATACCAGTGACTGAACCGTCTAAATGGGTTAGTCAAATGGCAGTCGTAAGAAAACCGAATGGAAAACTGAGAATTTGCATTGATCCGCAACCGTTTAATACTGCATTAATGAGAGAACATTATAAACTACCAACTCTAGATGACGTACTTCCGAAATTAGCAAATGCTAAGATCTTTAGCCGACTTGATGTTCGAGAGGCATATTAGCATGTAAAACTAGACAAAGAGTCTAGTGATTTAACAACAATGATAACACCATTTGGGCGATACCGTTGGGCGAGACTTCCGTTTGGTCTCAAAGTTTCAAGCGAATTTTTCAACGAAAGCTCACAGAAGCTCTGGGAGATATAGAAGGAGTATTCACAATAGCAGACGATATCATGGTTGCAGGTTGTGGTCGTACGAACGAGGAAGCACTAATAGACAATGATCGAAAACTCAAAAAGTTGTTTCAACGGTGTAATGACCATAACATTCTTCTTAATGAGGAAAAGAAAGAAGTTGGATTAACAGAGATCACGTTTCATGGTCACCGTATTACAAGAGAAGGGATAAAAGTTGACGATGTTAAAGTAAAGGCAATACATGAAATGCCCTGTCCGACCGACGTGTCAGGAGTAAAAAGATTGTGTGGCATGGTACAGTACATGGCAAAATTTCTGCCAGATCTTGCAAATGATCTAGCACCGATTCGTGAACTCACTAAAAAAGATGTACCGTGGATATGGTCCGATGAATGCAATATGGCATTTCAAAGGGTAAAGAAAAGACTTACCGAAGCACCCATATTGGCTTATTTTGATGTCAACAAAGAAGTTGTACTGCAAGTCGACAGTAGTAAGAGTGGTCTGGGAGCCGTACTGCTGCAAGAAGGGAAACCTGTTGAATTTGCGTCAAGAGCACTAAAACCGTCAGAGTGTAATTGGGCTCAGATTGAAAAGAAGCATTATCAATGTTATATGGTCTCGAGCGTTTTGACCAGTACACATATGGACGTAAAGTTATAGTTCAGAATGACCATAAGCCACTTGCTGCGATATTAAGTAAACCGCTAAGTCGTGCACCAAAAAGATTACAAGACATTATGATGAAATTATTCAGATATGACATTGAATTCCGATTTGTAAAGGAGTCAACCTTGTATTAGCAGACACTCTAAGCAGAGCATTTTTGGAAAATGACAATGCTACAGAGACCGCAAGACCACGAATTATGCAATTAAATTCTTTTGAAGATATACCGGATGCGCGACTGCAAGAAATAAGATTGGCAACAGCAGAAGATACCGAATTACAGACTCTCAAAAGAATCATCAATGATGGATGGCCACAACACAGAGACACTGTGCCGTACTGTGCATTACCGTTTTTTGAATGACGAGACGAACTTAGTATCCAAGAAGGAATAGTTGTAAAAGGAGAAGCCATCCTCATTCCTAAATTATTAAGAAATGAAATGAAAAACCGTTTACACAGTGCTCATTTAGGTTATGATTCAATGATGAGGCGAGCCAGAGGAACAATATTTTGGCCAGGAATGGCAAAAGAGATAAAACAAATGACAGAGTTATGTGAAATTTGCCAAGAGTCAAAACCGAAAAATCAACGGGAACCGTTAATACAACACAGTGATGGTCAATCACCGTGGACGAAAATAGGAATGGACTTGTTCGAAATAAAAGGCAGACCATACTTTGTCGTCATTGATTACTTTTCGAATTTTACCGAAGTAGATACTTAAGAAACAGTTTGCGAGATTTGGAATCCCGACAACAATTGTATCCGATAACGGACCTCAGTTTAGTTCCGATGAATTTCGACAATTTACAACAAAATGGGAATAAATCATATGGTGTCGTCTCCGAATCATCCTCAAGGAAACGGAAAAGCCGAATCTGCCGTTAAAGTAATTAAGAATATGATCAAGAAAACTCTTCAAGATGGTCGTGATCAATACGAGGCGCTTCTTGAATTCCGAAACACACCTACTCAGAACACTGGTCTCAGTCCGACCGAAATAATGTTCGGAAGAAAACCCGGTCGATGATTCCATCAATTAACACAAAGCAAAAGTACCGAATGCGAAAGCTACAGAATTACGATCAGCAAGGAAACAATCTGTCAAGAAATGTTATGACAGACGCGCAAAGAACTTACCACCGTTAGGATCTGGTGACTCAGTGTATTTCGAACACAAACAAGGACAGCACTGGAAGTTGGGAAAAGTAAAAGAAAGAATAAGCGAAAGAGCATATATAGTTAAAAGCCAGGAAGGAGTTCCGTACAGACGTAATCGATCTCACATGCGACCGACAAGTGTAATGTACAAATCCGTGATATGTCACCACCACGGGAACTATTGAATTTTGATAAATTGGCAGAAACAAAAACTGTTGTACCGACGAGAACACCAAACACTGTAGAACTGTCTATGAACTCAGACAATTTAGTTAGCGAGTGCGAACCAATTAAAAAGGAACAAAAGCGTGTCGAACCAATTACTAGACCAAAACGTACTACCAGAGAACCAGCCTATTTGAAAGACTTTGTGCGTTAAAGATATGACAATTTTATTTGTTTCAAGTAGTTTATTTTCTAGTCATTAATTTAGTTTCTAGTCTTTTTATGATTAGTTTTAGTGTTTTAAAAAATGAACTGCTATCACAAACTCTAGATACTGACTTTGTTTTCAATACATGTGAAACAGACTATATAATTAAGAAAATTATTTTTGGTTAAATTGTTTTGATAATAGTTGCGAATTTGAAAAGCAAATATCTTTCTTAAGAAAAGGGGATGTTGATAAATTGTGATTTGTTTCTCTTATTCAAAATTGAGTCTATATTTTATAATAACCGACACATGGCTAATTATCCATAGATGTATTTATAAACCGGATGTTGTGTCTGTAATTAGATATTCTTTTCTCTACAATACACATCATGATAGCAAGTTGATGTTGTTATTCTGCCTGAAGCAATTCTTGTATTAATGAGCCTTCTTGTCCGATTATACCCACAAATAACATGCATATACGTGTCGCTTAGAACACAGCCATATACCAAATGGTCAATATTAATCATCCGTGTAATTTGCTCTATGGGATGTTTGCAAAATTTCAACGGAGGCAATTTCTTGGCATGGGAGAAAGGAAGAAAGACCATTCACAATTTGTTTAACATTTTTTTCTCCCTTTTAATTAAATTTTAAAAAAAAATAAACCTTTCAAATGTAGAGCTCATAAATAAAATTATTCCCTGTGAACCCCCTTTTTTGTTTTGGCGTTCTGCATTTTGTACCCTCGATTTAAGCTTACCAATCTAATTAGAATTAAAACCTTGCTTTCTAACCGATCTATTCATGTACCGGACCGGCAACTCTCTTTATTTAATAAGAAAATCTACAGTTCCGTTATACACATGCATGTTGTCTGCTTGGAGTCCCCGCCTAAAAGAAGGAAATAGCCTAACTCCAAGATAATATATTCCTGCATCACGTGTTTTTTTTTACCACGTGGAGCTTACATTAGAATAAATACCGAATATGGAAAGTGAAACTACAATTCAAAACATAAAGTCCGAAGGCACAAAGAAGAAAAAGTTCGTTTTTTTGCAAAGGGTGCCTGGGTAATCCTCTCTGTGTTCAAACTATATATGAAATATTTGCCACTGCCCCTTGTCTGTTCTATGAATTCTAACCCTGAGTTTTTCTATCTGTTACGGGAGAAAGGAAGAAAGACCATTCACAATTTGTTTAACATTTTTTTCTCCCTCTTAATTAAATTAAAAAAAATAATAAACCTTTCAAATGTAGAGCTCATAAATAAAATTATTCCCTATGACCCCCCTTTTATTTTTTGGCGTTCTGCATTTTGAACCCTCGATTTAAGCTTAAAGACCAATCTAATTAAAATTAAAACCTTGCTTTCTAACCGATCTATTCATGTACCGGACCGGCAACTCTCTTTATTTAATAAGAAAATCTACAGTTCCGTTATACACATGCATGTTGTCTGCTTGGAGTCCCCGCCTAAAAGAAGGAAATAGCCTAACTCCAAGATAATATATTCCTGCATCACGTGTTTTTTTTTTACCACGTGGAGCTTACATTAGAATAAATACCGAATATGGAAAGTGAAACTACAATTCAAAACATAAAGTCCGAAGGCACAAAGAAGAAAAAGTTCGTTTTTTTGCAAAGGGTGCCTGGGTAATCCTCTGTGTTCAAACTATATATGAAATATTTGCCACTGCCCTTGTCTGTTCTATGAATTCTAACCCTGAGTTTTTCTATCTGTTACGGAGAAAGGAAGAAAGACCATTCACAATTTGTTTAACATTTTTCTCCTCTTAATTAAATTAAAAAATAATAAACCTTTCAAATGTAGAGCTCATAAATAAAATTATTCCTGTGAACCCCACCCCCTTTTTTTTTTTTTTTTTTTTGGCGTTCTGCATTTTGTACCCTCGATTTAAGCTTACCAATCTAATTAAAATTAAAACCTTGCTTTCTAACCGATCTATTCATGTACCGGACCGGCAACTCTCTTTATTTAATAAGAAAATCTACAGTTCCGTTATACACATGCATGTTGTCTGCTTGGTGTCCCCGCCTAAAAGAAGGAAATAGCCTAACTCCAAGATAATATATTCCTGCATCACGTGTTTTTTTACCACGTGGAGCTTACATTAGAATAAATACCGAATATGGAAAGTGAAACTACAATTCAAAACATAAAGTCCGAAGGCACAAAGAAGAAAAAGTTCGTTTTTTTTTTTGCAAAGGGTGCCTGGGTAATCCTCTCTGTGTTCAAACTATATATGAAATATTTGCCACTGCCCCTTGTCTGTTCTATGAATTCTAACCCTGAGTTTTTCTATCTGTTACGGGAGAAAGGAAGAAAGACCATTCACAATTTGTTTAACATTTTTTTCTCCCTCTTAATTAAATTAAAAAAAATAATAAACCTTTCAAATGTAGAGCTCATAAATAAAATTATTCCTGTGACCCCCTTTTTTTGGCGTTCTGCATTTTGAACCCTCGATTTAAGCTTACCAATCTAATTAAAATTAAAACCTTGCTTTCTAACCGATCTATTCATGTACCGGACCGGCAACTCTCTTTATTTAATAAGAAAATCTACAGTTCCGTTATACACATGCATGTTGTCTGCTTGAGTCCCCGCCTAAAAGAAGGAAATAGCCTAACTCCAAGATAATATATTCCTGCATCACGTGTTTTTTTTACCACGTGGAGCTTACATTAGAATAAATACCGAATATGGAAAGTGAAACTACAATTCAAAACATAAAGTCCGAAGGCACAAAGAAGAAAAAGTTCGTTTTTTTTTGCAAAGGGTGCCTGGGTAATCCTCTCTGTGTTCAAACTATATATGAAATATTTGCCACTGCCCCTTGTCTGTACTATGAATTCTAACCCTGAGTTTTTCTATCTGTTACGGGAGAAAGGAAGAAAGACCATTCACAATTTGTTTAACATTTTTTTCTCCCTTTTAATTAAATTAAAAAAAAAAATAAACCTTTCAAATGTAGAGCTCATAAATAAAATTATTCCCTGTGACCCCCACCCGCCCCTTTTTTTTTTTTTTTTTGGCGTTCTGCATTTTGAACCCTCGATTTACGCTTACCAATCTAATTAAAATTAAAACCTTGCTTTCTAACCGATCTATTCATGTACCGGACCGGCAACTCTCTTTATTTAATAAGAAAATCTACAGTTCCGTTATACACATGCATGTTGTCTGCTTGGAGTCCCCGCCTAAAAGAAGGAAATAGCCTAACTCCAAGATAATATATTCCTGCATCACGTGTTTTTTTTTACCACGTGGAGCTTACATTAGAATAAATACCGAATATGGAAAGTGAAACTACAATTATAAACATAAAGTCCGAAGGCACAAAGAAGAAAAAGTTCGTTTTTTTTTTTGCAAAGGGTGCCTGGGTAATCCTCTCTGTGTTCAAACTATATATGAAATATTTGCCACTGCCCCTTGTCTGTTCTATGAATTCTAACCCTGAGTTTTTCTATCTGTTACGGGAGAAAGGAAGAAAGACCATTCACAATTTGTTTAACATTTTTTCTCCTCTTAATTAAATTAAAAAATAATAAACCTTTCAAATGTAGAGCTCATAAATAAAATTATTCCTGTGACCCCCCTTTTTTTTTTTGGCGTTCTGCATTTTGAACCCTCGATTTAAGCTTACCAATCTAATTAAAATTAAAACCTTGCTTTCTAACCGATCTATTCATGTACCGGACCGGCAACTCTCTTTATTTAATAAGAAAATCTACAGTTCCGTTATACACATGCATGTTGTCTGCTTGGAGTCCCCGCTTAAAAGAAGGAAATAGCCTAACTCCAAGATAATATATTCCTGCATCACGTGTTTTTTTTACCACGTGGAGCTTACATTAGAATAAATACCGAATATGGAAAGTGAAACTACAATTCAAAACATAAAGTCCGAAGGCACAAAGAAGAAAAAGTTCGTTTTTTTTTTTTTGCAAAGGGTGCCTGGGTATTCCTCTCTGTGTTCAAACTATATATGAAATATTTGCCACTGCCCCTTGTCTGTACTATGAATTCTAACCCTGAGTTTTTCTATCTGTTACTGGAGAAAGGAAGAAAGACCATTCACAATTTGTTTAACATTTTTTTTTCTCCTTTTAATTAAATTAAAAAAAAATAAACCTTTCAAATGTAGAGCTCATAAATAAAATTATTCCTGTGACCCCCACCCGCCCCTTTTTTTTTTTTTTGGCGTTCTGCATTTTGAACCCTCGATTTACGCTTACCAATCTAATTAAAATTAAAACCTTGCTTTCTAACCGATCTATTCATGTACCGGACCGGCAACTCTCTTTATTTAATAAGAAAATCTACAGTTCCGTTATACACATGCATGTTGTCTGCTTGGAGTCCCCGCCTAAAAGAAGGAAATAGCCTAACTCCAAGATAATATATTCCTGCATCACGTGTTTTTTTTTACCACGTGGAGCTTACATTAGAATAAATACCGAATATGGAAAGTGAAACTACAATTATAAACATAAAGTCCGAAGGCACAAAGAAGAAAAAGTTCGTTTGTTTTTTGCAAAGGGTGCCTGGGTAATCCTCTCTGTGTTCAAACTATATATGAAATATTTGCCACTGCCCTTGTCTGTTCTATGAATTCTAACCCTGAGTTTTTCTATCTGTTACGGAGAAAGGAAGAAAGACCATTCACAATTTGTTTAACATTTTTCTCCCTCTTAATTAAATTAAAAAATAATAAACCTTTCAAATGTAGAGCTCATAAATAAAATTATTCCTGTGACCCCCTTTTTTTTTTTGGCGTTCTGCATTTTGAACCCTCGATTTAAGCTTACCAATCTAATTAAAATTAAAACCTTGCTTTCTAACCGATCTATTCATGTACCGGACCGGCAACTCTCTTTATTTAATAAGAAAATCTACAGTTCCGTTATACACATGCATGTTGTCTGCTTGGAGTCCCCGCCTAAAAGAAGGAAATAGCCTAACTCCAAGATAATATAGATAATATATTCCTGCATCACGTGTTTTTTTACCACGTGGAGCTTACATTAGAATAAATACCGAATATGGAAAGTGAAACTACAATTCAAAACATAAAGTCCGAAGGCACAAAGAAAAAAAAGTTCGTTTTTTTTTTGCAAAGGGTGCCTGGGTAATCCTCTCTGTGTTCAAACTATATATGAAATATTTGCCACTGCCCCTTGTCTGTTCTATGAATTCTAACCCTGAGTTTTTCTATCTGTTACATGCCAAGAAATCCTCGCTAAAAAGTCCGGTCGACCTCCTACGGCACCCCTTAGTAGTTAAAGATTTGATTTCATTCAACAAATTAATTTATGACCTGCATATACGTGTCGCTTAGAACACAGCCATATACCAAATGGTCAATATTAATCATCCGTGTAATTTGCTCTATGGGATGTTTGCAAAATTTCAACGGAGGCAATTTCTTGGCATGTTTACGTCCATTGGCAAATATTACGTGCATATCAGGACGAGAACATGCTAATGTGATATGAACCATGCTTTGAACTTGATCGACACACTGAGCTGGATTTTTAACGTTCTAGTTCACAAACAAGGTAACAGGTTCACAAACAAGGTAACAGTCCACAGGAAAACATGTCACCCTACCCGGACACATTATTCTGACTCCCATGCGTCCAGTTGAACTTTATCTCCCAAATGCCGATTGCTTAGCCGATAAGAAGAAGTAAATCTCTACTTTTTCAAATCTTTCGTTTATTTACTCAGTGACATGGATGACATGTTACCATGGTTACGTAAACCTTTGTTTTTATATATACTCACGCACACGCTTATATATGAAAAATAGTATCCTCTTTTTTAAACAAAATATATTTTTGAAAAAACTTTGTCAAATGCCTATTTACTCTAGGTAAACCACTTGAAGAAGAGAAGGCCAGGGTGCTTGAAAGAAGTTACAGTATGCTGTGTGACGAAATGCTAGAAGTACCTCTGTTACCGCATCTGATTTCTGATGGAGTAATGTCATTGAAAATGCAAAGATACATTTTACAGCCAAAGACTCATGATCAACGAATCTGTCGACTTCTAAACATCCTCAGAACAAGGCAGAATGGATTCGAAGCTCTCTTATCTGCGCTTGATTTGTCTGATCAGAGTCACGTTTCTGATCAATTAAAAGGTAAGTTTTTGGTATCGAAAATGTAATGTAGAAGCTAAACACACACTTTTTTCTGTAAATGTAAAGTCAGAAAAACGCTTTAGGCGTTACAAATTCATAAGGTGCCATTTTCATTTATAAGACACCACATCTTTTAAATAAAGGATTACATTGCTTTTCGAGTGTATCCGATGACAACTTTTCTTTCCAAAAACACGTATCAAGGTATTTTACATTTATAATTTCATGACCAAACTCCATACAGCGTTATCGTTCGGGTCATACTTCCCTTTCTCTAGTGTAAAGAAGCTTAGCATTATGTCACCACTGTTTCGGAGTTTGTCCCATGACTAGCATTCAGTCACAATATTAAACATAACAGATGCGAAACTATTACGGTAGTGTTACCATAGAAGGTGACAAGCAAGTCCGGGTATGGTGGACATTATATGAATAAAGCAGGGTACTGACTATTACATCAAAGTTATCGAGACGGGATGATGAATGTTGAAAAATTGCAGACATCATATTATTTACCCTATTTTTCTTTAACTTCAGTTAAAATTTATGCATATATAATTATCATCGATTCCTCAGTATAATCAACAGTATAATAAATTAGAAAGATTTAAACGATCTTATTTTTTTGTCCATGCGGATATGTATGCATTAAAAGATGTGAGTAAACGTCAATGAGACAACCCAACATGAGCGAACCTTTTAAGTAAGATCTTTCTTTTAACTTGATTTTGAATAAATCTCATATTGTTATGCCCCCTTTTTTTTGTAGACGGTAATTAAACCAATGTCTGTATTGTTTTCTTGGGATCACTGAATTAGTGTATAGAAGTAATTGAGATGACCACAAGCACTTGTCTCAGATGGGTTTTTGTTCATTACCTATATACCCATATATAACGTTTATAAAGGTATATAGGTAAAAAAAAAATCATACGCCTATGACAGTTATACAATTAATTGCACATTTTTTTAACTGGTGTTAAGTTGTGGTTACTGAAAAAAATTGTAGATTCATAAACGTTATGAAGTTTTGTCTAGTGCACAGTAATGGTATATGTAGTAAGAAATATAAGTAAAACTACAAAGAAGACTTATCCAGCTGGGAGTCATTTTGTTTTGTTAAATAAAGTTTGCCACTTGATCCGTTAGTGCCAACTTTTCATATGTGCACGTGAATCTACGTTAAAAAGTCCATAAAATCAAAATCATGAAATGTAGTTTTTTTTTTTTAGTGCATTTTTTTATTTTAAAACATGGGGTCTAGATAGGCAAAGTAGGGGTTTGTGCACACGTGAACTTCAATTTAACTCCTCTACATTTTTCGCCTGTGCCAAATCAGGCTCCCTGCTGAAGAGTGGATTATTTGCTATTCTTTGTTGTTCGTCTTCGTGTGTACGTTTATTCTTTGGAGGAGATGGATGCTCGTGAGAAAGATTGCACTGTTGAATACTTTAGGCAATTCCTGTTATTCGTTTAGTGTATTTTACTATTATCGATGAATTTAAAGGGATACTTATATATTGTGCAGGATTTGTTTATTTTAATTTGCTTTTTTCTGAATATTTTAAGCAGCATTGAATAGACAAACAGGGGAAGCCTTAACACAGCCAGAAGGATCTTGTACAGAAGATGATGTGCCAGGCAAAATGACACAACCATGCATATTACGACCGTGTGAATCTTTAGATAGTGATGACAGTAAAAGTCCAGCTTACGACATTTTGATGAAAATACAAGAAATTATAACAAAGGCGGTCTTCCCTGATAAACATACTCCATGACTTCATATATGTATAAATATTTTATTTATGAATTTAAGGCAGCTTTTGAATAAGATGAATAAATTAACAAAAAGATTGGTCAAACAGGTTATTATTGACCTACAAATCCACGATTTTTTAAAAGGTTTACACAAATTATTGATTGCAGAGGAAAATAATTTCTTTTCATTTATTTATTGTCGTACCGTCGTTTTGCAGTGATTTTGGTTGAAGGGAATTTGCTGTCAAATTCATGTTCTCCGATTTGACCAAAATTTTCATATTATACTTATAACATACTAAAATGTATATCCAAATTATAAAAAGTTCAAAAGAAACAATCAACAATGCATGGGCTCGCTATAATGTTTCCGCTATAATGTATCCGCATTTCATCCGTATTTCAGACCAGACGCCATCTATAAATCATCCATTGAGATCACATCCGGAGACGAGCATATAATCCGATATAAACATCAATATCAATAGATAGCGAGCACGTGCAATCGAATTTTTCTAGATCTGTTAGATTTCATGTTGTGGGTTAAAATATATGTTAATCGTCGTGTTACCTGTATAAGAATGATTTTTTTGCTGGCCGGATCAGTCAACGAAATGGTTATTCATAGCGTCTCCCTTGTTTCACTTTTCAATACAGTAACTTTTCTTTTTAGTGAATGAATACAGTTGACGAAAAATGTGGTGAAGTGACGCATTCGTTTCCAAGAAAATATTCTAGTTCTGTTTGGGGGTGGGGTGTCAGCGGCGAAGACTATTTTGAGAGAGGGAATACATGTGGTATGACATGACGTTGAGATCCTAAACAACGCATTCCGATACTCTTTTTTTTGGTCTTTTTCAATCAATAACGATACAAGTACGATATAAAAAAAAAACACCAGTTAAAATAATATCAATTCAACCGGAAAAGAAATTAAACGTGTATTAAGAAAAAAAAAAAATGTTCACTTGTGCATAAAAAGAATATAATTTTGCATTATAGGATACGAATGGAGAATAATTAAACTCAACATATAGATACCAATATTAGAATTTTGTACGGCAGACCTACAAAAAACTCATCAGTGACGCTCGGATAAAAAAAAACTTAAAAGGCCAAAATAAAGTAATAAATTGAAGAGCATTGAGGACCCAAAATTCCGAAAGGTTTTGCCAAAACAACTTTATCTATTCCTGGGTTAGAAAATCCTTAGTATTTGTAAATAAGAAGGTTGCAGTCCGGTACAGATTGAAAAAAATAATTTCTTTTTACTTTATTCACATGCATAAGTTTTCATTATGAAATTGAAATTTTTTTTATCCACAACGTTTTAATACTCGGAACGATTTCTATATTATGATAAATCTTTAATGTATATTTCTCTGAAGTGTTTTGTGAACTACTGTTTGCCATTTTTTTTTTTCTTTCGACCATGGTGTTGTCTTTTTTTGGTCCACTTATGGTGTTTCGATTGTCACCTCAGTATATTCTTCCTCTTTTTTAACTTTTTTGCACTGCAAAGCTACTTATAGGTTACTATTGTTGAAGACTTTTAATGGACACTAGATGTATCTTTGATATTAGTGTCGTAGGGTTGCTGCCTCAATAACATATACAATGTACTACATATCTTTTTCATTCATATTATTCATATTATACAATTATAGCCTTTGTATGAGGTTGATACGAGGTTATATCGACCTAAGAGAAGCATATTGACCTCAACCAAAGGCTACAATTGTTATATTATTAATCAACAACTATTGCATGAACAATGTAAAATTGGGGATTTCCAGAATGTATTTTAGTAACATGCTGTATGCCCTCCGCAATATGCTGTTTTTGACGTACAAAAAGCTAAACACAACAGTATTGTCGTGCAAACTGAGTAAATACAAATGTACATGTTATCAAGTTTTAACGAATCACAAATCCTTATAAAAATATGAAGTAACAACATTAACGGTACCAATTTTTCTGCACAAGTTACATAAGATTTTAGCGAAGGGATAAAAAAAATTATTTTCACCTCCCGGTGGATTTCAGATTTGAACTTGCGATCTCTCTCCCTCAGGCGAAGTTGGTCTTATGTGCATTTGTCTTTTCTTTGTATGTCCCCTTTTAGGCATATAGCTCCATCAGTATTCAAGTATCGTTATTGGCTTTCAAATCTTTTGGTTTTATGGGTTCCTGGAGAAGTTTAATCCAAATTAAAAACTTCGGACGCATCAAAATTATAAAGTGTTGTTCTCGTTTTTGTAGCACTCAGTCTGGTTCAATACCTCTGATGGTAGATTGCTAATCACCTAGGGTATCAACAGATAAGTAGTCAGTGCAGCTCTGGTACTGACAGAATTTAAAATATACATTTTCAAATAGATGTAAAAATTATTAAGACACTTTGTTTCCAACTTCATCAGCAAAAGTTGATCATATGTGGATTTGACTAAATATATATATATATTTTTTTTTTTTTTTTTTTTTTTTTTTTTTGTTATATATATAACAATATATCTTATCAGACAGTTTACACAGATATCTTATTTAGTTTATTATATTTATCTTATTTAGTTTATTATATTTATCTTATTTAGTTTATTATATATATCTTATTTATTTAGTAATTATATATATCTTATTTAGTTTATTATATCTATCTTATTTAGTGATTATATATATCTTATTTAGTTTATTATATATATCTTATTTAGCTTTTGTTTAGGGACCAGCTGAAGCCCGCCTCCGGGTGCGGGATTTCTCGCTGTGTTGAAGACCCATTGGTGGCCTTGGGTTGTTTTCTGCTCTTTGTGTCAAAGAGACAACAACCGGACCAAAGAGTAGAAAACAGCCCAAGGCCACCAAAGGGCCTTCAACGCAACGAGAAAATCCCGTCAGTAATACCATGGAAGTGTTATTATCGTTTTACTTCCACGGTAATGCATAGAATTCTTTCGTTGAAATCAAATACGATGTTACATACACGTGCTAATTGAACAAATTGAGAGATATAAACGCCAAGGGTGCCAACGTCACCATCTAAATACGAATAATTAACAATAGGAAATGAAAAAAATCATCTCTGTTATCGCAGTTTTGTAGTATTAAGCTTCCCGTTAGAGTTATAGATATTGTAACATGACCAAGGGGAGGAACAACAACGACACAGACGGACGGACGGACATAACCTTACTATGGCACGACAATGTATCCTGTGGGAAATTCCATAAACTAAATAAATGCAGTATTTATTTACAAGTTTATTCACAAATGTACATTACTTCAGACTTATTGACAAAGTTAGCTTACAAAGTTTAAACATATAAACTTTAAACACAAGTATTCCAGAATCTTTACTGATTCAAGACTTCAAAGAAAAAATCACATCCTTACAGTATCACAGCTGATACACAATCTGCCAGTATCTTGACCAACTGACCATTATCAGAAAGTTTAATTACTTTCACTCCAGACAAAACAAATAGGCATAACTTATTTTATTACCCTACACCCCAAGACATCGTTACTTGTCTTAATTACATCTGACAGTTCAACTTTAACTACAGATAATAAAACTAGTCATTTTTCAAATTAGCCTTGCTTCATTAATTTTCTCTGTACACAAATAGACAGTTATATAAAGCCAAAGTAACCAGCGGTCAATATTTACAAAACATTAAAATATTACAATATCAAGATCCAGGAAAGGGCAGTGTTCATTGTTAGTATAAGCTTTATTTAAAGTTAGTTCAACAAGATAATTACCTTTAGTGTACATACTAAAGTCGGCATTGTTGAGAGCCAAAATATCATCCAAATATCGATCACATTTTTGTATCAGATGTTGTTTCGATGGGTCTTTGCTGATTTTAGACATACATTGTGATTCGCAACAATAGAGAAACAGGTCTGCAATAAGTGGTGCACAGTTAGTCCCCATTGGAATTCTGATTACTTGGCGATATACAGAATCTCCATAGCGAATAAAAACATTATCTAGTAAAAATTCAAGCGCAGTTATCATATCAAAGCAGGCCCAATTGGCATATTTCTTTTGTTTCTTATTTACTAAAAAAAAATACCTAAAAGCGTTTTAACATATATATTCACATTCTGACTTTTTTACTGCCCATTTGATTAGGTATGTGATTGTTTTTCTTAATGAGATTATATATGAGGCAAAGTGGTATATAGGGTAGAAAAATCAAAACTTTGAACAGATTCGAAAGCACCAATATGAGCATGCAATTTATCAAGTACTTCCAACGAATTTTATGGACCTTATAGGAAACATGTATTACCAGGTTTTTGATTGTACCAATTGTACTAGTAAGTACAATAAACAGTTTAGTAGTGGAACAATGGCTTGAAGACGAAATAAATCTGTATCTGTAAGGTGTTTTGTGCAGCTTCGGCAGCCAGAACATAGTTGGAACTTTTATGTCATTCGTCTACTTGTAAAGCGGTAGCAAAAACTTGAAAAAGTTGATGTTTGTTAACGATGTCATTTTCCGAAAATTGAGTCGGTTGGAATGTTGGTGAATTTGTGATTTCCTTTTGCAGAACCTCAATCTAAAATTTACGTCAGACAGCCTTATCAGCTCGGATAAAAATAAATTCCTTGACGAGTTCTTTTGGCTTATGTTTGATACCAGAAATAGGCTATTGTGGTTGTTGTTAGGAGTAAAATGTTCTTTAAAATGTTTAATACGAATATACTAGTACACTATTTTCATTACTGAATTGAAAAAAAAAGAATCTTAGGATTGTTAACCCAAATATAATTGACTTAGATAAGTGGTTCCCCTTTAACTGACCCAATCACAAACTTTAACATGTAAACTATGAAAATGTTTTAAAGTCAGTAGACCATGATGACTGAGTGGGCGGGACAAAATAATTTCCATGGAAATAGACGTATTTACACTTGTATGCAAATTTGTCCGCCATTACGTAAAATCACACAGGTTCCCGTAAACTTTGACATCATAATTCAAAACATTTGACGTCACAATTAAAAAGTAATTGTTGCTTGACGTCAAAAGGTTATTCGGAGTAGATCTAAGGTCATTCGGAGGCAAAATACAGCTAAATACCAAAAGTGTAAATACGTTTATTAGATTGGCCAAAATCTTATACAACTGCATATTAAATACCATTGAATTATCATAAGTGGATCCCCTTAAACTGACCTAGTGAGATATATTAATGCTATATACAACTGCATACCTATTATCATTAACTGTAAAAAAAAAACATCCGGACTTTCGTATTGTCACTATTTTTCAAAACCCAGTTCAATTAGGACTTTTGTCTGGTAAACACCTACTTCGCTCGATATCTTAAGGGTCGGTGTAAATATATTTGATTTTAACACTTGCTCATTATCAATATATGACCGCTGTATTTAACACTGAATTTTAATTAAGGTAATTTTGCATTTACTTTATATGGATTTAAAAATGGTTCATAGATATATCTGTTTCCGAATATCCACCGTGTACGCTTTGCAAATTAGAAAAACAACTCAATTTCCGTCTGCTTAAAATTTGGAAAAAAAAGGAAAAAGCAAGAGAAGAATAATTATGAAATATGTAATTGCTACATAATGGCAGGTAATAAAATTATGTAAAAAATATTGCACACTATACTGGCCATGGAGAAAAATCTGCAAGGAAGGAAGCGATTAATAATAATATAAAAAAAACACGTGGGTTTGACAGGTTGGGGCCATCGCCGGCTGCGGCACTCCTTCCCATCGATAGAAACAAGTGCCTGGGGCCATGGTGTATATTAAACAGCTCAAAATGGATTAAGAGATTTACGTGTTGATCGCGTCCTAACTCTTCTTAATCCAGACCTAGTGCAGAAATTTACTGCACGTATGTTGGCCACAATTTGGCACGGCGTGACTTTTACCCCAATATACCCCAACATACCCCAATATACCTCAAAAAGCAGTTTCAACATAATTTGGTCGAATAATAGTGTTACACTGGGTATTTAAATGTTATTTTAACGACAGTAATACTTTATTTTATGAATATATTTAATTTTAAATCACTTTTTTCCTCGTAACTTGTTCTGTTCATGTCAGCCGCTTACGATCACAAAATGACTTTTTACCCCAATATACCCAAATATACTCCAATAAACAGTTTCAGTACAATTTTCATGATAAGGAATGATATTACATGCAAATATATTAAAATTTAACACAAATGTTTACATTTTTTGTGCATTTAGAGGCTTTTAAAACAGTACTTTATTCATGTATTGACGAAGGTTACACTAAAAACCAGAACGAACGAACATAAAAATATAACGGTAAAATTTTGCAATTTCGTTTTTCTCCCTTAAAATTTGGAGAATGTAAATGCATTTTGTGTTTTGTTTTCTCTTAAAAATAAGATAATGTTTTTTTCTAAAATGAAACTCGAATTTTTTTCTCAAATTTTGAAATATTTTTCTCAAATATTTGTTTTCTTTGAAAAAAATATATAATCCTGATATGTTTAACATTTAAAGTTTTCTTTTTATGTTTATAAAATGTTTCAGTGTATCTTTCACTCAGTTAGGACATTGGTTAGCGGAAATTCAATGTTGGTCAGGTCGGTGTGTTCATGTTTCTCGGACCAACATCTGATATATTTTGTCATGCCAAGAAATCCTTTCTCCAAACTCCGATGGACCTCCTCGGCATCCATTAGTAGTTAAAGATAAAATAAAAAATTTGAACCTTTCAAATGTAGCGTTTAAAAATAAAAATATTCTTGTGGAACACCCCAACCCCTTTTTGCTATCTCCATTTTCAACTCTCGAATTAAGCTTTCCAATCTAATTAAAATTAAAATCTTGCTTTCTAACCGATCTATTCATGTACGGACCGGCAACTCTCGTTATTTTATAAGAATATAATCCAATTTTGCAGAAGATCCATTGAAAATATAAGAGTTTTACAAGTTTCAATAAATCTACCTGTATATTTTAGAAACATTTAGGCCTTTTCCTTTTCCCAGTTCACTTCGAGCCTAGAATAAATTACCGAATCGGCAGTGAAAGCTCCAACTATATGGAAGCTTTCAAGACACTGGTTACATAGATGATGGAATGTTTTATCCTTCAATGACTGTACAGCATGCACAATATTTTTTATCTTTGATCTTTTATTGTAAATAGACATTACCAGCACCTACGTAACGCACAAGTATTGAGTTCTCATTAGTGAGTTTTTAACTACTATATCAACGAAGAAGAAGAAGAGTGTTGGCTTTAAAGACTTTTTTTCCAAATAAATATTGAATATGCTATCTGCAGAATGGTAGATACAATTCGGGAACATTCAGGCTTTTTGATATACCTTCTAATATTCAGGTCGAAATTTTATCATCTATAAAAATATTTTTCCGTTTTCAGTCCTAACTAAAGGCTGGAATTAGTGATTACTTATGAAGATAAATAAATAAAAAAAATATACAGAATTTCTTGTCTTGATGTCTTTTAATGTGATCGTTTAGGTCCAAGTTTTTTTTTTTTTTATATTACAAACATATAATTCTTTAAAACTTGGTTGATTTTAATTAAATGACTAGCCTCGACTTTAGAATAAGAAGGAAATCCATTGAATAAATAATTCTCAAGTTTAAATGAAACAAACCGTAAGATTGATGTCCATTCAAGTCTTTTCATCTCCCATTCAGGCCTGAGTTGTGGCACCAGAAAAAATATTTTCCGTCTAGATCAATGGAATTTAATGAATTTTATTTTGTACAAGTTTTTAATTTGAAGTTTATTTATTGAAAAGTGAAAAATAAAAATAAAACTACCAACTGTGTAATATCTGGTCCGCCCAAGTTTACGTAAATTTTAAGCATGTGATGATTAAACATTATTTGTTCAATGAAAATTGAAAATCTTATTTCATGTAGGAGAAATTTTCAAATCTTATTTGAGACAATTATTTTAAAAATATGAGAGAAAAAATCAAAATTGAAGAAAAATGTTTCAAAACATGAGTAAAATATTTCTAATCTTATCTACATGCATGAAAAACATTTCAAATTTAATTCAGAAAATACAAATGTTATTGAATAAAACTTAAATTTGAAGTAGGGAAAAAGAAATTGCAATTTAAAAATTGCCCTGTATATTTTCATGTCCCTTCTGGTCTTTAGTGTTACCATTATTAGTATCTGAATTAACTACAGGTTTTAAAGCTTCTAAATACACACAAATGTGCATAGGATTGTTTTTGAAATAAATATGGTTAAAATATCATTCCAGAACATAAATATTGCACTGAAACGTTTTATTGGAGTATATTGGGGTATATTGGGGTAAAAGTCATTTTGTGATCGTAAGCGGCTGACAAGAACGGAACAAGTTTCAAGGAAAAAGTGATTTAAAATTAAATATATTTATAAAATAAAGTATTGTTGTTGTTAAAATAACATGGAAATGCCTAAATGATATTATTATTCAACAATATTATGTTGAAACTGTTTTTGAGGTATATTGGGGTATGTTGGGGTATATTGGGGTATATTGGGGTAAAAGTCACACCCAATTTGGCATTAATATTTATTCATTACTGCAAGGACGTATATGTTAGTTATACGTCCTTGATTAGGTACCAGTCTTGTATTACAACTCCAGTTTCCGGTGCATGTCAAAACATGGAGGGAAATAAAATAGTCCATTTTTTTCTGAATTTTTTTCTGGACTCAATTTTTTCTGTTTGATTAAAGGTTTATACAGAATTGAAACATATATATATAGATTTTAAAAAAATCTTGCATCTTTTTTTGGGGATATCAATCCAGGAAAGTGGGAGGATATCATGTTTACTGGAAGTGGTGCAGCCTAGTAAAAACAGCAAACAGAAAGTAGAAAAAAATAGTTTTGACTTCAGGGTTACATAACTTTTTGTTCTTCGTGGCATGACCCACTTTTTTTCGATTAAATCACAATTTCACATTAGTACATACATGATATGAACATGAAAAAAATTTTCTATGTAGCATTTTTTATTTTTTCATTTTCAAAGATCAGCTGTTTAGCATGTAAGTCTATGGAGCAGTCAATTACAAGACTACAACCATTACTGACTCACTGATGTTTTATTATTATCAGGTGTGATGATATGAAAAGCAGAGTAAATATCAGAGGAATAAATAATACTATTATGACTATTAGTTGTTTGTATGTAATGCTGTATACTTCTACTTCTTCTTCTACGTCTACCGGATAATGGCCACAATCAACAAACTGAATATTTTGCCATGACTTGGTGTGCATACGGACCCCTCCCCCTCCCCCATAATGTTTGAATTTAGTTCAGCTTTGTCAGCGAGGCTTTGAAAGCCTCGACTGAGAGTGCTGATACAACCCCAGGAGGGAGAGTGTTCCAATCTCTGATGGTTCGTGGAAAGAAAGAATATTTCCGGTAATCACTTGATGATGCTGGAATTTGGAAGCTTCTGCAGAGTTCGCGAAAATGGTCGGTCCTGTCGGTCAAAATGAGGCTCGGACCAGTATTTTGAAAGCTAGTGCCATTCCTGATGACCGATGTAAAAGCGGCTGTTGCAGTGCCTTTTTATCGATAATTAGTTGTACCGCAACTAATTCCAATCTGCGTTACATCGGTCATCAGATGTACCTGCTGCTAATTTCGGTACTGGTTTCCTATTATAAACAAACGGAAACATACGGAAACCAAAGCGCCGATCTACACGTGGCCTGCTAAATTTGTTCATGTAGCCCCAGGCAAACAATCGGCGATTGAACCCTTCGATGGAGATAACAAATACTGAGAAAGTGATTCAGATGATGAAATGGATAGTGAAGATTACTTTAAATAAGAACAATCAGAAGAAAAGAACTGGTCATTCATACACTTTATCGCTAATCCCGGCTGACCTGGCCGCTTGAACTTTTGACGCATACAACAATCACTTTTCCATTGTGGCGTCAGATATTTTGTTTTATGACGTCAAAATTTTACGGGAACCTGTGTGATATCCAGTAATGGCGGACAAATAGCGATAAGGTGTATTTGGCCGCCATTTCTGGACATCACAAAAGTTCCCGTAAAATTTTGACGTCATAATAGAAAATATCTGACGCCACAATGGAAAAGTGATTGTTGTATGACGTCAAAAGTTCAAGCGGGACAGATTCTCGGGTCAAGCGGGAATAGCGATAAAGTGTATTGTTTATTTGTCCGTGGTTGTGAAAAATAAAACTAATAATAATAAAGTTATTTTCGATAAAATATGTTATTATTTTTATTTCAGAATAAAATTGACAGATTTTTTAGGACTGGCTAAAATTTTGTAGGACTGACAAATAATCTTGGTTTGTCGGTCCCATGACCGATGGGTCAAAACAAGTTTTCGCGAACTCTGCTTCTGTCATGCATATTTCTTGACAATCGTTTTGGTGGCATCAGACGACCTTCCTTTGTCACTGCAACTTTCTCATTTACAATTTTGAAGAGCATGGTGAGTCTTGCATCTTTTCGCCTTTGTTCCAGAGATCTCCATAGCCGTGATCAATTGATCAAATGTCTAGTCCCCCTGAAGCCAGTGAAGGCCTGATTCAAAGCTAGGTCAAAGAAAGATTTGCATAGATTTGCATTTTTGAAAATATTTCTATTGTTCTTTTCTATTTTTTCTTGAGAGAGCAGTTGTAAGTTAACATAATATTTGCCTTTTTTTTGTGTGATCTGTGCGTATGCTGATCATGAACTGTTTGACTTGTAATGTAAGTTGAATCTAAATCAAATTTATCTATGGTCACAAAGTGTAATATTTGTAATACTATGAGAAAGTCTTATAACAACAACACTGATCGGCATGTTTCGGTGCCTAGGGCACTGTCATCAGGATAAAAACAATACAGAAAATTGCGCCTGAAGTACAAAATCGGGTATTGCATAAATTACGTCACAATGTTACCATGGTGAGTATAAATAGAAAGTGAAAGTATACATGTATGGAAGTAAACTTGAACAAGAAAGTTGAAAAAAATGTGAATGTCATTGAAATTTAAATGTTTGTTGAATAAATACATGTTTGTCATCTTACATAATGGAACTAAAATATATAATAAGCCATTGTCCGGCTGTGTACAGTTTGTGTTTTACCCAAATTTGAACGGCACTTGACTTGCAATTCCGTACCATTTCGACTGGCTTCACTTGACCAGAGGTACTACTTCCAATCGCGTCGGGAATGCTGTGAAGTGTATGACCTGCTGGTTTGGAAAATGTTTATTTCACAATTAAGTTATAATAAATTATGATGAATTTTAATTGCACAATAGTTCATTTAAAATAAAATCGGGAATGGTGTCAGATGCTTGTTGTTGTATATTTCGTTCAGAATATTTAGGGATCACACATCTTTGTTTTACATCGAGTTGAATAATTTGCGGCAGGTTCTAAAAAGGTAAATATTCTTTTCTTGAATCCCAGTCGGGTTTATTCCTGTTTGCAAGGCATCATCTTCGATCCTATTTCTTTTGTTTATTTGAATTGCACTGGCACTTCTGGAAGGTTCCATTGGTGCCTCAACAAAATCTTCGTTGTTTCCTTGGTTCATAACTGCAGGTGGCTGGGAAGGTCAGCGCTGCTGGCAACGGCGGTTCCAAAAGGAATGTAGGGGTTCACGATAAAAAATAATAAATTACCAACCGTGAAACGAAAGTGAACCAACGCCTGGTGAATCTGTAGTACGGTAGAGTCCCTGAAGTGGATACCTCTGGTATGCAGGGTCGTTTTGATAAAGCACATAAAATGTAGAAAGTCTTATAACAACTGCTCAATAAATTTTCTGCAGCAGTCCCTAAAGTGTTGTTGTTATAAGACTTTCTACATTTTATGTGCTTTATCATAACGACCCTGCATACCCGAGGTATCCACTTCAGGGACTCTACCATACTACAGATTCACCAGGCGTTGGTTAACTTTCATTTGTAATTTGTAATTCTAGAATCAGGCATTATGGACCTTGAAGCTTCTGTTTAACATGTGTAATTTTTGCAAATTTCGAGAGTTTTAATAGACAAAAAAAATTCCTAAAATCCCCCAGGATGTTGTGTGATATAACTTGTTTCATTTTACAGATTCTCATTGTCATTGTTGGACACACTGATTTGACTGAAATATAGACACATGTATATTCTCGTTTTCCTAGGTTAAAATTATCATGATTTACTCGTGTTGATTTATTTTTTTGCTAAAATTTTCAAATTTGTAAAATGCAGTCCTCTAGGAACTGGCATGACCAGGAGCAATTCCAATCACATTTCTAAAATATTAATATATACCACAATCTATTAAAAAATGATTTTTCAAGTGCTTGTATTTATTTGAATGCTAAATAAATCTTTGCTTATGAAGGGATGGTACCTAAAAAAAAATTTCTGGGAACTTAGTTTGTAAGAATATTTTATAATACAATCAACACATACAACATGATACATAGATGACATAGCTTATACTAAGCTGCTCCACATTGAAAAATATAACCATGATAACTAAAATTACTTTATTTGGTCTACATGATATAAAATTGTTAAAAAATAAAGAGCTGTATGTGAAATATTTACAGTCTGACACAATGTCTGATGTCTACTTTTTCAGCACACTGATTAGAACACTTGCATCTCAACGGTAATATGAACCACTAGATCATGTCCACAAATTTCAATAGTTATATTAAACAATCAAATAATGTCCAGAAAGACTTCCATCTCCTCACGCTCATGTTCTTGACCGAAATGGAAGAAATATTGAATCAAATTTACTGAAAAAATGTTATAAGCTTATGAAATGATTTCCCAATTGAAAGGCAATACCATTCATTACCTTATTTATGAAAGTATATAAAACTAATACTGGTTGTGAAATACTTTTTGCATCTGCTGACAATTCTGATAGTAAGCACATGAATACATGTAGTTTTGAGGTGTGCATTTAGGTCAGATGATATATGAATTTGACCAAGGTTATAAGCTAGGTATAGTGTACAGACTAGCTCATTTTATTTGGTGAAAATTAGATACATTAATATATGCTTTCAGGCATTTTCATAAAATATTGAAATTATGGGATACTTCATGCCCTCTGCCCCAAAAAATCAAATAAATTGCTAAAATTTTTCAGCTGTTTTACAAGAATCTTTTTTTAATTAGAAATAGAAAAAGAGGTGAAAAAAAGGACTAAAACAGGTGACCTTTTCATGGCTATGCATTAAAGTCTAGCTAAACTGTACTCAATGATAGTGAAATTAAAGTTTATAAATAAAAGTGATTAATGATACATAGGTGTTCAGTAATTGAGAAAGGATCAAATTTGCACAGATTAACAAATTTCAAACTTATGGTCCTTGCTATCTATTTCTGACACCATGCATGGTTTACCTGGTCAAACATCTATATTTTACATTTATTATTTTATATAAAAAAATTAGCAAAGGAAATTGACAGAATTTTTGTATGTAGAGTTTATCCAAGAATAAATTCATTGATGGGAAACAATGGATTATGACTTTATATAGTACTTGTCATTCATGCAAATAAGATTTGAATTATAACTATTTTGAACAGCTGCTACTCTGACTTTGAGAATTAATGTCTCACCTTCAGTGGGATTACAGTGTACGTGAATTTAATGATCTGTACAAAAAAATAATGATAGTAAAGGATGATTTAGTAGAAAAGATTTTTTCTTTTTAACCATTGATCCTAAATTTATTGTACTAAGCTGTTAGCAATAACCTAACTGCTACAGCTTTAACAGGAAGGTACTGTGATAATGTAAATTATGTATATAGCTATAAGAATAGATAGATCTGTTTTCTTTTTCTTATTTTCATGTAAGTATGATACAGTAAAATACAAGTGATGCATACAACCATAACAATACATAATACAGCTTACTAATACAAAAATAATTCTCTAATTTCCCATCATCTCATTCATCAATTAAGCATGATTTAAGTGTATTGATCATTGATTTTCTTGATCAGGTTTTTTACCTTGTTTAAACATGTTAAAGGTGAGAGTAACATGCTTTTTGATGGATTGATAACTTTATTGTTAAATTTGTCAGTTTTATATCTTTATGCTTGGTTTTTAAATTAAACAGGTGGGTAAGTAAGTTACTAAGTATATAAATGTAACCAGAATCTGTTGGATCAAATAGAACATTGGCTAATATTGACTTTTTCTGAGATTCTACTTTGAAACACTCAGATTGCTTAATATTTTGTCAGTTTTTTCCTACTAATGGATTTAGATTATCCCTTTTTTAGCTCACTTGGCCCAAAGGGCCAAATGAGCTTTTCTCATCACTTGGCGTCCGTCGTTCGTAAACTTTTACAAAAATCTTCTCCTCTGAAACTACTTGGCCAAATTTAACCAAACTTGGCCACAATCATCATTGGGGTATCTAGTTTAAAAAATTTGTCCGTTGACCCGGCCAACCAGCCAAGATGGCAGCCATGGCTAAAAATAGAACATAGGGGTAAAATGTAGATTTTGGCTTATATCTCTGAAACCAAAGCATTTAGAGCAAATCTGACATTGTAAAATTGTTTATTAGGTCAAGATCTATCTGCCCTGAAATTTTCAGATGAATCGGACAACCCGTTGTTGGGTTGCTGCCCCTGAATTGGTAATTTTAAGGAAATTTTGCCGTTTTTTGGTTATTATCTTGAATATTATTATAGATAGAGATAAACTGTAAAGAGCAATAATGTTCAGCAAAGTAAGATCTACAAATAAGTCTACATGACCATAATGGTCAGTTGACCCCTTAAGGAGTTATTGCCCTTTATAGTCAATTTTAACCATTTTTGTAAATTTTGTAATCTTTACAAAATCTTCTCCTCTGAAACTGCTAAGACAAATTTAACCAAACTTATCCACAATCATCATTTGGGTATCTAGTTTAAAAATGTATCCGATAACCCGCCCGAGAACCAAGATGGCTGACATGGCTAAAAAATAGTACATAGGATAAAATGCAGTTTTTGGCTCATATCTCTGAAACCAAAGCATTTAGAGTAAATCTGACGGGATAACATTGTTCATTAGGTCAAGATCTATCTGCCCTGAAATTTTCAGACCAATCAGACAACACGTTGTTGGGTTGCTGCCCCTGAATTGGTAATTTTAAGAAAATTTTGCAGCTTTTGGTTATTATCTTGAATATTATTATAGATAGAGATAAACTGTAAACAGCAATAATGTACATCAAAGTAAGATCTACAAATAAGTCAACATGACCAAAATTGTCTATTGACCCCTTAAGGAGTTATTGCCCTTTATAGTCAATTTTTTACAATTTTCATAAATTTTGTAAATTTTGTAAATTTTTGTAAATTTTTACAAAATATTTTCCACTGTTACTACTGGGCCAAGTTCATTATAGATACAGATAATTGTAAGCAGCAAGAATATTCAGTAAAGTAAGATCTACAAACACATCACCATCACCAAAACACAATTTTGTCATGAATCCATCTGTGTCCTTTGTTTAATATGCACATAGACCAAGGTGAGCGACACAGGCTCTTTAGAGCCTCTAGTTTATCTACCTATTTATCAAAGTCAAAAACCTTATCACTCTTCAATTTGATATCAATACCTAAATTTTTAATAAACAGAAATTAATCTTTAAAAAAATGCACATCCTTCCTAAGGATGCTGTACAGAGAACCCTATCTGTTCCCAAGAAAGATAACTCTGTAAATACATATAATTTGAAATGAGATTTGAAGAAAGTGAAAAAAAAACTTAGAAATTTTAAGTCAAAGTTTCTGCTCATTATTTGATTGACTTGATATTTGAAACTTACAAAAAGGTTATTTTTTTTAAATCCAAGCATTATCATGATTATTGATAATTTTTATGATATTTTCAATAACAGTCATTGTGGTATATGATTCTTAACTTACACTGCTTTGAAGAATCGGCAAGCTGTTGCTTAATATGAAAGGTTTTCTAGTGATTCTTTGACAATACATCTCTGTAATAAGGTAGCAATTTCCCCCCGGACATACTGATCAACATCCAACATGAAATGGTTACATCCACATAAGTTCAAGACCTGTAAATTAAAAATATTACTTTTTATTACATTATGATGATAATTAAGATAAATTCTTTATTTAAAGATGGTAAACACAATAAGTAATCATCTTGCTGCCATTTTTGGAAGTTTTCATTTTCCTGTCTATAATATCCCTTCATTTTACATTCTCCCCAAAAAAAGCAGTAGGTCCGAGGACACAGTTATCGTCCTTTGGTTTTCGTTGTCTACAAATATAGTCCCTAGTGTGAACAGTGTATAACTTGCCAATTTTTTTCATACACTTTCCCAATTTATTTCTTGATATTTTATGCATGAAATATTAAGTAAGGGGATGAAATTACATGTTAAGAAAATTTGGGTGCTGAATCTTTATGTTAAGTAGTGATTTGGTTCAGTTAAAAAAGGTCATGTCAATATTTTGAGTTAGAGCTGGTAGAAGTTTCTATAATTTTGATATTATTTGTTCCAACAGTAGTACACTACACTGTAAAAATCTTTTTGAGATAGAGCAGGTGCGATTTTTTTAATTTGAATTTATTGTCTAAAAGAAATGCACTACGAAATAACTGTGTTCTCGGGCCAGTAGTCCATTAGGGGTAGACAATCCCATTAGAATATGTTTTCCTAGCACTAATATCTAAAAAAATTATCTCAGAAAGAAGGTATATTCTGAATGACATGTTAGCATAAACTTGGTCAATTTGATTTCTCCAGCTTTTTAACATCTAAAGATTTAATACATGAAGAATGTTGTAACATTTCTGAAGTTGTGAATTTGGAATACAAGTCTAAAATGATAATTTCTGCTTTGTTCCAGCAACCAAACTTTTTGTTTTATTTGTATTGCTGTATTCCTTTGTTGTGTTCTCTTTAAAAACCATTTAAAGGGCACAGTGGAGGTAATGACGTCGCTAACCGTTAACGTGAAATAATATTTTTTGTGACATTAAAAACAAGTACATGAACCCCTCTTTTTTTAAATGATATGTACATGATGTAGCTTATTATGTATAAAGATTATTTGTACCAATTTTTATAAACAAATCAATGATAACCTTTTTTTTAAATTACCGGTGAAAATAAATAATATTGAATTATTTCCATAGAATTGTTTTAGTTAAGCAATGGTAAGGCTAATGCTCATATTGAATTAGAACTACTAAATACTATCTTTCTATTGAAAATGACTATATAGGCCAAATATTTCAGTTTTGACATGTTTATGTCATCAGAGATGACATTTCTGCCCTTAAAATGAACAGACTGTATCATCCCTGCCATTTTTAATGGTAGTAGAATTAATGAAGTTTACAAATGTTTAATTTCAGGGCCTGAAAAATGGCTCTAATAGTAAAATACCCCCTACCAAATAATTACATTTTTAAAAGTGATTGCTTTAATACTATTTGTGATGCATTATGTTTTTTACGTATATGACATTTTGTCTTTATGTGAGAAAATGTTGTCAAATTGATTGAAGTTATTTCAATGCATTTTTTTGTTGTAGTTTTATATGACCGCAAAAATTTTTGTGGTCGTATATTGGTATGACGTTGGCGTCGTCGGCGTCGTCGTCCGAAGACGCATTGGTTTTCGCACTCTAACTTTAGTTTAAGTGAATGGATCTCTATGAAATTTTACCATAAGGTTCAATATCACAAAAGGAAGGTTGGGATTGATTTTGGGGTTATGGTACCAACAGTTAAGGAATTAGGGGCCAAAAGGGGCCAAAATAAGCATTTTGTAACTTCCAGACATAACTTGTGTGTTAGTGTATGGATCTCTCTGACATTGTACCACAAGGTTCCATATCACAAAGGGAATGCTGGGATTGATTTTGGGGTAATTGCCTCAAAATTTCAGGAATTAGGGGCCAAAAGGGCAAAAACAAGCATTTTCTAGTTTCATGACAATAACTTGTGTGTAAGTCTATGGATCTTTCTGAAATTGTAGTACAAGGTTCCATATCACAAAGGGAAAGCTGGAATTGAGTTTGGGGTAATTGCCTGAAACGTTTAGGAATTAGGGGCAAAAGGGGCCAAAATAAGCATTTTCTAGTTTCCAGACAATAACTTGTGTTCAAGTGTATGGATCTCTCTGAAATTGTACTGCAAGGTACCATACCTCAAAGGAAGGCTGGGATTGAGTTTGGGGTGATGAATCATAAGGGGTTCAAAAATTGGGGGTTTCCTTTTTTCTTTTTTTCCTTTTTTTTCTTTAAAATTTTCCATTTTAAGTTGGTTATTTCTGATTTATATTTAAAAGCAAATAATAATGATATGGCAGGAGATACACACCAAACAGGATGTGTAAATTATTATATAATAAGTATTGTGCAATAGCAAGAAATTTTCAATTGCACAGTATTGCGCAATAGCAAGAAATCTTCAATTGCACAGTATTGCGCAATAGCAAGAAATATCCAATAGCACAATATTGCACAATAGCAAGAAATTGTCAATTGTACAGTATTGCGCAATAGCAAGAAATATTCAATTGCACAGTATTGCGCAATTGCAAGAAATATTCAATTGCACAGTATTGTGCAAAGAAGATACTTTGTATAAATTGCTTATTTCTTGACCAATTTCAATGGGGTTTTATTCTTGAATTCTTGGGGTTCTTTAATATGCTGAATCTAACCGTGTATTAAGTTTTTGGATTTTGGGCCCCGTTTATAAATTGGTCCACATTGAGGTCCAAAGGGTCCAAAATTAAATTTTGTTTGATTTCAACAAAATTGAATATATGGGGTTCTTTGATATGCTGAATCTAACTATGTATTTAGATTCTTAATTTTTAGTCCTGTTTTCAAATTGGTCTACATTAAGGTCCAAAGGGTCCAAAATTAAACTTAGTTTGATTTTAACAAAATTGAATTCTTAGGGTTCTTTGATATATATGCTGAATCTAAACATGTATTTAGATTTTTGATTATGGGCCCAGTTTTCAAGTTGGTCCAAATCGGGTCCAAAATTAAACTTTGTTTGATTTCAACAAAATTGAATATATGGGGTTCTTTGATATGCTGAATCTAACCATGTAATTAGATTTTTGATTTTGGGCCCGTTATCAACTTTGTCCACATTGAGGTCAAAAGGATCCAAAATTAAACTTTGTTTGATTTCATCAAAATTGAACTCTTGGGGTTCTTTGATATGCTGAATCTAACCATGTATTTAGATTTTGGATATTGGACCATAATAGGTGAATGTCCAATTTAAAATTTTAAGTTCTTAGACCACATTCATTCTGTGTCAGAAACCTATGCTGTGTCAAATATTTAATCACAATCCAAATTCAGAGCTGTATCAAGCTTGAATGTTGTGTCCATACTTGCCCCAACTGTTCAGGGTTCGACCTCTGTGGTCGTATCAAGTTCGCCCTGGAGCATTTTATTATATTAGATGTCCACTGAAATCTCTTAGAAATTACAGCTGTCCAGGATGATCCTTCATTTAATTCCTAGGTGTTTGTCAGATTTGCAATGTTGCCTAATTATAAGCTGGAATTCTTTTGTCTTCATGCAAAACATCTGCATGAAGACAAAAGGATTCCAGTCTACTATATTTGGAAAGGAGGAAATTCTCCCTTTGCAGTTTAATACAAGGGAAGACCATTTGTATCATTTTTTACCTTCTAAAGTGAATATTCTTTTGCTATTACACGGTGGCTTTTGTAGTTTAGCAGGTATGGCTCCTGGGAGCCTCTAGTTGTTGACTTAAGAAATAACTTTTAATCTACCTACCTTCAGTGTTTATATTTAATTTTGATTGTCCCTCTTTGTATCCTTAACTTTTTTAACAACTTACAATTCTGGCAACCAGTAAAGGAACAGCTATGCCTTCTTGTACCCTGTTGTCTCTGTCAATATCGGGAAGTCTTGCTACTTCTGCTATGATATCCTTGTGGTGGATACTGTTCAGTGCAGACATAACAGCAGGTAAAGCAGAGGACGCTGTATGGGCTAAATCCTTCACCAATTTGTTTTTCTCTGTTTAGTGTGTTCACTGGAAATACTACCAGTTGCTTAAAAGACCTGAATATTATGATAAGCATTGTATAAGGCAAACAGCAATGAATAGGTCATGAGGTTGGCATATTGATAAAATTTAGTAATGCACTTTTGTTTTTTCATTAAATGCTTCCACAAATTTGCTTTTGAATGTTTTGATTTTATAACATGAACATTTCAAAACAATTCTCACATAATTCTTCGAGAATCTCACTGATATCTTGGAATTAATATTAATCTTTATAAACATGATCAAAACATAAATGTATCGCTACAATTTTTACAGTGTGATTACATAAAAATTCAAACTTCAATTTAGCAAAGAGAGAAAACAAATTTTAAAGGACTGGTAGCATTTGTTTGCTGGGGGGTGGGGGCAATGATATAATTATTCTTACTTGCAAAGTTTTGATACATCAAAATTTGCTGTAACTAGGCAACCAGTCAATAGTCTTTTGACAGATCTCTCACCAAACTAAAAAAAAAAGGTAAACAATATCATGAATATTGCAGATTTTTTCTTGAAAAACCTAACTGTCTAACAATTAATTATGCTTCCCACAAAAAATGTGAAAATATATATATATTATACTTTAGTTAGCTTATGATTTATATAAATGGTTTATCACAACTGTTTTTGCTGAGTGATTGAGTCTTAATAATCAATTTTCTTCTCTGTGTATTATAATTTTGTGTCATACCTATAAGCTAATAAGAAGTTATATAAGTGTTTCTCATATAACCACTAAGAACTATTAATTCATGACTCCACTGTTGATAAGGTATTGAAAACTTTTGATGATGATAATGATGTCAGGAAATGAATTGTTGTTTAATTTCCAATAACAATTAATAAATACATGCATGTCAGGACAACGACATGTTATTGCATAATTTGAATATAAACCCTACTTTGTACTAGATAACCCCCTGAGCCAGATATTTAATGATATAGTTCAGAGGTAAGAACAAGTTCTCAGTATTTTGACATCCAGAGGACTTAATCATAAGGTTGTGTGCCTAAATAAGCAAAGCAGCAAATAAGCAAATTATCAAGTCTTTGGTTTTGCCAAAGCATGAATCCATCCGTGAGATCAGTGACATTGGAAAGCAACAATATCAAATTCAAAAGGCATACATAGGGTTGTATTACCTTAAATGTTTAGCATACTAGTATATATATATATTTGAAAAGTACGTCTAAACAAGTGACAACTCTGCGACAGATCCATCCATTGGATCTCTTGTGAAGGTGATATACGGCTGAAGGCTGAAAACACATATTATATTCATAATTACTCTAAATAACAGCACAACAATGTTAAATCTGCAAATTTGCGGAAGCAAATTTTTGTTCTTCCCTTTCCGGGATTCGAACTCATGCTATTGGGATATCGAGACAACACCACCTGCACTATGTCCAGCGCTCTAGACCACTCGGCCACCTAGACTGAACTAAAAATTCAGCTTTCGGTGGCCTAGTGTTACCTTTCTTCGTCAGTAGAATCTAGAGTTGTAACACAGTACATGATACAATGTATATTAGGCATGAAGATGGAATTGATTCCAGATTAGCTAAATTATCTATCGTAAAGGATCGTAAGATGCATTCACAGAAATAATATGATAAGTATATCTAAACAAGTGACAACTGTGCGTCAGATCCATCAAAATACATTTTTTTCATATTTTTTGTCATTTTAGATAGGGTTTTAGGTAAAACATTTAGAATATAAAGGTGACAACTGACATTGAATTTTATTAACCAAATTAATGAGGAGAAATGTTTGTAAAACTTTATTACAATGTCTTTCTATAGGTATATTATTTTAAAATAATTTAATTTTGGATGTAACATGTCTTCTGATTGGCTGAAAGTTTTTTGTCTATCATCTCACAGACATAATTTTGTCTGGTGACCGTGACGCCACCAACATTTTTTCATGATTTACTCCTTAAAAATTAATTTAGAATTAAATTATAAGGAATGACTGTAATATTTATTTCTGTCTATTCGAAATAACCTCAAAAATGTGGTGCACACTTTTAAATAACCTGCTACGCTGGTTATTCAGTGTGCACCACATTTTTGATGTTATTTCTTCATAGACAGAAAAAATATTAGTCATTCCTTAAAGGTACAAATTTTACAATCATTTTTATTGTTTTCGGAAGCAAAATGTTAAATTGACTTCTTTCTCTTTACTTTATGAGGGAGCTACCATTTGATTTTTATGGGGGGCTAGGATGAAAAATTTTGTCCTGCCATTTTATTTTTCCCTCTATTCGGTCCTGCCTTTTTATTTTTCACTCTATTCTGTCCTGACTTTTTTTTTTTTAGTTGATCCTGACTTTTTTTTTACATAAATTGTCATCCTGCCTTTTTTTTTTGCAAATAATCTCATCCTGCCTTTTTCTTTTTACTCGAAACTCCTGTCCTGCCTATTTTTTTCAAATTTCATCCTAGCCCCCAAATAAAAAGCAAATGGTAGCTCCCTAACTTTAAATCAGAATCCTTTAAAAATATTTACATGTAGCAATACTGTAGATTCATTATTATTTCTGAGATACCAATTTTCATTGATTTTAAGGGTACAGGTGAACCACTAATTTAAACATTCAATGAAGTACACATTTTCTATAGGCTTGTATGTAGACTTTGGCAAAACCATGAAATCAAATATCCACCAAAAATACCATTTTAGTTTAATTCATGAAATATGGTCCCATGAAAATAAATAAATTCTGAGTACATGCATGTATATGATATTTAAACTTACTGTGTATAGATATAAGAAGATGTGGTATGAGTGCCAATGAGACAACTCTCCATCCAAGTCAAAATTTATAAATGTAAACCATTATAGGTCAAAGTACGGTCTTCAACACGGAGCCTAGGCTCACACCGAACAGTAAGCTATAAAGGGCCCCAAAAATTACTAGTGTAAAACCATTCAAACGGGAAAACCAACGGTCCATTTACCACATCATTAGCTATACGAGCAAGCTCTTTGCTCTTTGTTGTATGGTCCCAAATAAAGGGGAAACTACTACCTGCCAAGTAGTCTATTAACAATGCATAGGAGCACCTGTGAATTACAAAATGTACAATTTAATGTTTTATTTGAAATAACATGTGTACTTTGTACTATGATATATCTTATACACAAAATGGATTTACTGTTGGTGGCAGACTGTCCTATCATATATACAGAGAAGCTTGCAATCTCCATTTGTTAAACCTCACTCCAAAGGAGGGGGTATACTGTTTTCAGGGATCACCACAGAATTTATTTTAAGGGTGGTCTTCATGAAAAATAATTAAATTGAAATTACAATCACACAAGATCTTTATTGTAGATCATAATCTGTTAATTAGGAAAAAGATAAACAAATTAAAGCCATTGTAAAAAAAATTGTAATTAAGGGATGAATTTATACTTTTGAAGTAAAAATTGTCAAAAATTTTACCTTTTCATCACATTTTTCAAAAATTCAAAGGTGGTGCTGAGAAATTTAAGAGTGGTGCTGGAGGTTTAAGGGTGGAGCTGAAAATTTAAGGGTAGAGGAGCTCCACCCTTAAATAGCCTGTGGTGATCCCTGGTTTTACCTCTGTCTGTCCATATGCCCATCAGTTTGTTATCATGCTTCATCTCAGCATACTTTACCGTGTGATGCCTTTTCAGATTAATTGCTCTTCAACTTCCTGTTCTTCCTTTTTTTAAAGCGGGGTTATCATTAGTGAGCAGTAGCTGACAGTTTTACTTGTTACAGTTGACAAGAATACTTACTTATTTATTAGTACAAATTAACAGGAATAAAAAAAAAACCACCTTTTTAAATCTTTTATAATTCAGTGTATGTGATGTGCGAATCCTAAAATGTCATTTTTACTGTATCCATGATGAATTTCTGATGTAGAATGATAAATAAACAGACGACAAATTCAAGATTTTTGAATAAAATAAGAAATATTATATAATGTGTACTGTTTTTATAAATTCATGATATAGGTATGAAAGAGGGACGAAAGATACCAGAGGGGCAGTCAAACTCATAGATTGAAAATAAACTGACAACGCCATGGCTAAAAATAAAAAGACAAACAGACAAATAATAGTACAGAAGACACAACATAGAAAACTCAAGACTAAGCGAACCCCACCAAAAACTGGGGTGATCTCAGGTGCTCCAGAAGGGTAAGCAGATCCTGCTCCACATGTGGCACCCGTTGTGTTGCTTATGTTATTACAAATCCGGTAAATAGTCTAATTTGGTAGGTCACATTCGTGAAAAGGGAAGGGTATTGTAGTTACGACATAAGGAACATATCCGATATCATCTGTGAAACGGTTATTCCATAACAGTCAACCAACTCGTGATGGCGTCCGTAAAATTTACGAAGGGATGATTTCAACTTCACCATTTGGAACTCTTGGTCTAATAGCTATGAGATGCGGACGGGTTTTCATCACGCATACAGCCATCCAGGTGCAAAATTGATACACAAATAGATAATTTTTAAGAATAGTTCACGAACAGAGTGTGCAAGAGATTTAAAAGTAGCAGTTAATTTTCATTTGCAGAAAAATGTACCTTTGAACATAATTATTAATGTTGTTTAACTTAAAACAGGTTTTGTTATTCAGCTTGTTGATATTGAATCAAATTCCACTATGCTGTGCTGTTTTCATTATGATATTCATGTTTACTGTCAAATAATGATACTAGACTTTCATTTTCACTGGAGGGCGATTCATTTCTTTTGTATATGCGATGCATTTTCACGGAAGGAAATTAATTAATTTTCATTATATAAAGTCTTAATTCAGCCGACTCTCTAACAAAATTTATGAAGTCGTCAGGATTGATTATATATGCATACTAAGTGAGTGAAAGTCTGAGGTAATATATCAATAAATTCCTGAAACATGGTATTTATTGCTAATATAGTCAATTCTATTTTCTCAAGTAATTTGTCCTGATCTATATGTAGAATAAAATTTATTCTTTCCTATGACACGTCATCATTAAATACATATATCTTGGACAGTTAAGCCAATCCACGTCACCGGAAAAGCAAAGTTTCTGTTTCGGTCTAAATCTACATCGCATACTAATAAATTAAATGTCATTAGAGCTAATTTCCTAATGCTTGTAGTTAAAAGGTGTGGTTGGCTTTGATTATGTAAATGTTGCCTAAGCATTGTAATTAAGATTGAGCAAACGTTTATACAAACAAAGCAAGCAAGCCAATCAAACCTTTAAACTACAAGCGTTAGGAAAATAGCTCTAATGGATGCATTTGAGATAACAAAGAGCATTCACAAAACGATCTTCATTTCACGATTGAATGAGTGGAAACGTTTTCATCTTACACAAACAATTGACGCTTGGATGACTGGATAATTGATATTTATCATGCCATTGTGTATAAATCTTATACAGTAAAGAAAGTTCAAGCAACAGTCGAGTTACCTTAAATATGCTTGAATTTCTTATAAGTCGGTGTTACAAATAAGCCAATACGCAATTGTGAGAATACAAAGAAATATTGAAAACAGTTTATTGTTACATGTTTAAATGGTTCTATACCACAGGGTATAACCGCCGTACAGTTGATTCCGCACGTTAATCGCTACATCACGAAGCAATGTTGGTAGATATACCGTTCTTATATTTACACCAAAGACTAATTGACTAACTGTTCAGTTAAGTATTCAATGTTTATGAAAACAAAGTTTACTGCTCCTGGCAGCATTGTATATCATTTATATTACATGAGCACCATGTAACTATTTTAGATAGACAGGTCTGTGAATTACTTGTAAACATCGCGAAACAAACACTATGTGTAACATCAAACTTGATTAAACTACAAATAGAGCATAGTTGGTTGGCTCTTTCACTAAATGCGACCGTGTATTTTGTGCTTTGTGGTTGTTGAAATACATAATACGAATGAGAAACCTGTTGTTTTAATTTTATTTGAAGACATTTACTTGAACAACTGACCTCTGAATTTTGGCACTGTACGATTCATTCTCTTTGTAGTTTGTTTTATTTCTTTAGTACCGTTCGTTGTACATTCTTGTACTGTTCGTTGTGCAAAAGCCTATCAATACGGTAGAAATATGTATGACACGGCGTGACAAATGTTCAAAGATTTTTTAAGCGAGTTATAAAACTTTTCAAAGAAAATTCGTTGTAGAAAAACGTTATATTCATGGATTTTCTGCTCCAGTAAATTTTCGGATCCATGACGAGCTAATAGCAAACTCAACAACAATATTTGAATATTCATGATATGAACGTGGTTATACCTTTGTATATTCAAGTAAGCATCTACGACTAGCTTGCATTTCAAATTGTAAATATCATCAATATTAAAGTCATTTAAAAACTATTTTCAGTTGTTGTATGTCGAAAAATCATATAAAACGACAATGAAAATTCATCACACTTCCAAAAATTCCACATCAGAAATGATTGCACTTACAGTGATAATTCATCGCATCTATAGTTAAAATGAATTGCATTTAGTAATCAATATTATGGATTCTGCTGCTTAAATAACACTTTTTTGGACTTTAATCCTGTTATTATACATTAAAAAGTTATATTGTAATGAAACTCTGTTAAAACATACATTCAAATCTATTATTTTGTATTTTCAAAAATTTAATAAACGCAGTTTTTCCCATCATCCTTTATTCTACAATAGACGTACTCGCATACAACAGTGAAAATGAACTAACTGGATTCACACTTTATATACACTGTAATTAGTGAATTGGCTTTTGCAGATGAGAAAATTGTTTTTGTTACATCTGAAATTTTGCACTGAAAAAATGTTGAATCAGAAAATGGTAGAAATGATAGAAATATAATGATAAATTATTTAAATTAAAAGATGTAAACCAAACTAATCTACCCTGAGGCCATCTATAAGATAAATTGATAGGTCCAAAAATTAAATATTAAAACAAAGCAGCCAATAATCATGATTATTAGTAAACTCCTTCTGCAATATATTAAGCATAGGTAAATATTAGTTTGTGTTGCCATGATAACATTTAAGCTATTTTCGTCAAACACTTGTCAGCTTAAATTTGTGTTGCCATGATGACATTTAAGCTATTTTCGTCAAACACTTGTCAGCTTATATTTGTGTTGCCATGATGACATTACTGTAAGTACTTTTTTAAACACTTATTAGCTAATGTGGAAAACCATTCAGAATGTTCTCAAATGGAAATAATTTTATTTTACTTGAGAGAAATCTAAATAGCTGTCAATTTGTTAACAATTGAGATAATTCAAATTTTGATTAGCTACTGAGCTTTAAATGTACTCTTGTCCTTGTAATAGACAAAAAATGTATAGATTTGTGGCACTTATAAAAATTTCAATGTTTGTAAAGCCAAAGATTTTTACCGGTACACCAATTCATTTTCAATTCTGTTTCTTTTACTTCCCTGTGAAGTGCAGGTCGGTACATCCAACCAACCAGGCCCCACACTTTGCAATAAGAGTTTTGCCAACCCCTGATAAACCATGGAGGACTGGCAGGTTGAAATGGTCGATTTCCTTCAAGATCTTTTTGTACATTGTCATTGCATACATGCTGCTCCACGCTAAAATGGCTGGTCCAAAGTTGTTGTCAAAGATGGTTGATGCTATTGTCAGAAATTCTTGGAGCATTTATATATCTGGGGAGTATTGATTATATGTTGCAATTCTATGTTTGCTCCATTCTGGTCAGGCCAAACATAGACACATCTATCTGGATTAACCTGAATGAAATTGAATTATATCAAAAGTCAAAACAATGCGACTGTTATTTTCTAAAAAGGTTATATTTTCCGCAACAACAGTTTACAGTTCACTAGCTTTTTAATCAAATAAAAAAAAGAGATCAATGCTAGGAAAAGGAAATGAAGACATTTACTAGCAGTTGTATAATTATTCAAGTATGATTCATATGAAATGGAAAATCTGAAGAGTATTCCCAAAAAAAAACCATAATTTGGTGATACGTCTAAAATTAGGCAAAAATTGTGTTAATCTTCTTTAATGTCTCTCAGAGCAATGGTTTCTTGAATTTGCCACTTTAGAATCTAAAGGACTATGGGTAATTTCATTGTTCGTACGCCAAAATGAAAATATCGTCAACTCATTGGTTGAATTTCCATTGTTTAGTACCCTTTTAGCCAATTACAAATATTGGTGTACGCTTTTTGAAAATATTACCCAGAATGCATTAGATTCTGATACAGCGAATTGCATACCATAGTTGCAGTGGAGATGCCTATGATTTGATCTGGGTTTAGAACCACGTGTTCATACTAACAATTTATGCAAAATCAATGCTTTCACAACCCTACGAAACTACAAAAAAGAACCATCCAATTATAAAATTGTATTTGTATGCTACAACCATGAAATCATTGAACTTTTCCTTTGTTCCCTCATTTGCATTGCTTTAATGATGTCACGGAGAACACATGGCATCTGATGATAATACATTTTATTAACGGATTTTCGAAGTAAAAATCGGTTATTGATTTGGGGATGTACGGCGGGCAGACGGGCGGCTGCCAAACAGTGTCTCTTTAATAACATGAAAACCCTTTGACAAATTTTTTTCAAATTTAGATATGTTGTTTCCTGCGACTAAATGAAGGTCAAGTTCAATTTTCAAGATTTTAGCTTTTCTTGTTTTGTGAGTTATTGCCCTTTTTAATATCCATAAGTGGTATTTTTTTGTGATTGAGTTATTTTCCTTTGAACAGAAATTGTTAATTATATACATAAAGTTTGAATACACTAAGCCTTTATAGATAATTTTCACCTGTTTATATGTCCTGTTATCAGTTTACTAAACATATGGTTAATGTCTTATCTTGAGTGACAGATTTATTTGAAAATTTTCTGTTTTCTAAGTGTTGATGATTAAAAGCTATATATAGGAGTAAATATAGTTAGAAATTTACTGTTCATTATTAGACATTTTGAAGATAATTACAGATAAGTTTTATCGATTTTTAAAGACATTGTATTAATGATAAATAAAATTTTGATTTTTTTCTTTTCTTTGGTAAATTGTAAATTGTTTGTTATTCTGTAAAAACTATTTTTCTGAATGCTATATATATTTTTTTGATTAGGTGAACTCCTTTCAAAACTTAGCTTATATTGTCTATTAATAAACATATATTTAGATTTCTGATTTTGGGCCCAGTTTTCAAATTGGTCCAAATCGGGGTCCAAAATTAAACTGTGTATGATTTCAACATAAATTGAATAAATATAGGGTTCTTTGAAATGCTGAATATAAACCTGTATTTATTTTCATTATTATACATCCGTTTACGGGACGTATTATGGTATACCGTTGGCCGTCTGTCCGTCCGTTGTCAACATGTCGGACATTAACTCAAAAAAGCTTTCACCAATATGCATGAAACTTTGGTGAATTGTTTGTATCTATTGACGTGAGCTCCCTTTTGTTTTTTATAAATTTCAGATTTACTGTTTCCCAGTTTTGGGGTTTTATTCATTAAAAAAGGGGGGATTTTCCAGTTTTCCGACAATAACTCAGGAATGCTTTCGCCAACTTGCAGGAATTTTGGTGAATTGTTTATATCTACTGACATGAGCTCCCTTTCCATTTTTATAAATTTTAGATTTTACGTTTCCAAGTTATAGGGTTTTATTGATGAAAAAAGGGGGATTTTCCAGTTTTTGGACAATAACTAAAAAATGCTTTCAGCAGTTCTCATGAAACTTTGGTGAATTGTTTATATCTGTTGATGTAAGCTCCCTTTAGAATTTTATAAATTTTAAATTTTACATTTCTGAGTTATGGGGTTTTATTCATTAAAAAAGGGGGGATTTTCCAGTTTTTGGACAATAACTCAAAAATGCTTTCAGCAGTTCTCATGAAATTTATTTATAGGTATTGATGTAATCTCCCTATTGATTTTTTATAAATTTCAAATATGACATTGAGAAGAAATTGAACTTTATTTGTTTATAGTCTGACAACAGATTTACTAAGTATTGCACAACAGCAAGAAATCTTTAATTGAATACAAATTCAATTCATATAACCAATTTCAAGTTCTTTGACTACATTTATTCAGAAACCTATAATATGTCAAATATTTAATTACAATCCAAATTCAGACCTGTATCAAGCTTGAATATTGTGTCCATTTTTGCCCCAACTGTTCAGGGTTGGACCTCTGCGGGCGTAGCCAGCTGCGTTCAGCAAAGCAGTTTATTAGTTAGATAATACCACGAGGTACAAAGGGTCCTAAATTAAACTTTTGTTTTATCAACAATTGAATTCTTGGGTTCTTTGATATGCTGATTTTAACAATGTTTGAGTGTTAAATCATATCCAATTTTAGAGAACTTAGTCATCACTGGTTGTTGTTATTATATTATTGATTACAATTTGAAAAATTACATCATATCTAATTTTATAGAACTTAGTCATCACTTCACTGGTTTATTGATTATAATCATATCTATTTATCCAGTTTGAGTTATTTCCCTTTGCACAGAAAATATATGGATAAAATTAAATTGTGTTTCATTTCAACTTAAATTAAATATATATAGGGTTCCTCCAAATGCTGAATCCAAACCTGTATTTAAATATTAGATTTTTGGGCCCAGTTTTCAAGTTGGTCCAAATCAGGGTCCAAAATTAAACTTTGTTTGATTCACAAAAATTGAATTTATGTGGTTCCTTGAAATGCTGAATCTTACCATGTGTTGAGAGATTTTGGATTGTGAGCTCCTTTATCATATTGGTCCACATTGTGGTCTAAAGGGTCCTAAATTAAACTTTTATTTGATTTCATAAAAAATTGAATTTTTGGAGTTCTTTGATATGCTGATTCTGACAATGTACTTAGATTTTGGATATTGGACCATAATAGGTAATTGTCCAATTTCAAATATTTCAGTTCTTTGACCACATTCATTTTGAGTCACAAAACTATGCTGTGTCAAATATTCAACCACAATCCGAATTCAGAGCAGTTTTAAGCTTAAATGTAGTGTCCATACTTGCTCAACTGTTCAGGGTTCGACCTCTGCAGGAAAACACATATTCGTGGATATTTAAGTTCGTGGTTTTGTTGAAGTCTGCATACACGCCTATAGAAAATTTGTCATTCGTTGAACATTTAATTTCATGGTTCACCTGTACCCACGAAATCCACGAAAATTGGTATCCAACGAATAATAATGAATCCACAATAAGAAGGTATGGTAGGATTGCCAATGAGAAAATTATCTATTCACAAGAGTTCAAATGATATGTATAGTTTTGTCAATTATTGAAGACTGATATTGACCTCCAGATGTCTTTTGGCTTATTTGTGCAGAGTTCATACTCTGGTTTTTCCCAGTGGTCCTAGAAGAAAATCTGCTGGTGCTCGCTCTATTGCAATATATTAAAATTGTGTCAGTTGCTTGCACAATTTTGGTTTTCAGAACCTTTGGACCACACAGTTTTTAAAACTCTGTTTGTGTTGATGGATTGCTTTCTCATAGACATATATACATGTACTTCATATCTCCATTCATTCATAAATATATGTAATGGTTCATTAGTAACTACTATATGTAACCTTTTGTATTCAAAAAGATTTGCTTCTTGTTAACTAAAGCAGGGTTTTCAAAATCTTTTAAAGCTGTCTCAAAGCTGATATTTAAACATCATCATTCAGCAGATTCTTTGAAGTGTTTTTCAAGTAAATGAATTTAAAGCATTAAATTTCGAGCAGTTATCAAAGTGTATTTTAGAAGGGGAAAATACTTTGTAATACCTCATTTTTAACCTCTTGTTGGTGAATAAAGGAAAGGGTACCTACATGTATCTATGATGACATTTAGTAAGAAACATGTATATTTTTCTTTCCTTACATGATGTAGTAAATGGACAGAATGTAATGGGACAAAGTCACAAAATTGATAGGAGTTTAAAAATCACACATTTAAGTATTTTCAATTGTTCGAATACTGTTGAAACATTCATTTTTGCTGGGTTAAAATTTTGTAACTTTGTCTCTTGATTCAGTTTCCTGAATTTTAATTTACATGGATTCCAGTTTGCGAAAGTAATATTCTTTGAAGGTCAAAATTTCTTAAGGGTTTAAATTTCCTGGATTATATCTATCCATTAAAACAACGAAATTAAAACCCAAACGAAAATGTGACGATCTTTTTAAAGTAAAATTTATAATAGAAGTCTCAACTTTTGGAAATAATTTCTTTTCATAAGATGAATTCTTTTGATAGTAAGGAAATTGTTTATCAGTATTATCGTATTATCAAGTTTTAACCTTTTAAAATATATATATCTATTGGCACCATGAAGTAAATCTATGAACAAACTGTTTTGACCCCTTGCATTTCTTCACAATAATTTTATCTTCTTTTTTTTATGCCCCAGCTGTAGCGGAGGGGGCACTTAGTTTTACCCTTGTTCATCTGTACGTACGTCTGTATGTCCCAAAATTGGTTTCCGTTCTCTAACTGAGTTTGCCTCAACCAAATGTTATGAAACTTATACACAATGCTTATTACCACAAAACACAGATCAAGTTTGAATTTTGGTGGCGTCACTTTAACTGTTCTAGAGTTATGCCCCTTTATAAATGGAAAAATTGCAAAATTTTTAGTTTCTGTTCTGTAACTTAAGTTTGTCCCAACCAAACATTATGATACCTATACACAATACTTATTACCACAAAACTCAGATCAAGTACAAATTTGGGTAGCGTCACTTTTATTGTTCTTGAGTTATGTCCCTTTATAATGTTGTATGCAAGCGGGGCATCATCTGTGTCCATGGGGACACATTCTCCATTTATTTTACTATTTTTCTGCAAGGAGGTAGAAAACAAGTGTTAATACATAATTGTTTTGCCTAAAACATGTTGAAAACCCCCTCTTGTTGACGGAATAAACATAAACATACCTGAAAAAGGGTTGAAAAACCCCTCTTGTTGACGGAATAAGCATAAACATACCTGAAAAAAGGGTTGAAAAGTTCCAGCCTTGCTTAAATTCATATGGCATCTGGTTTACCATGAAAAATATTTTTTTCGTAATTTGAAATATTTATCTTGACATAAACATGATACAGTAATTTATGCATACAGGTACACTATATATAGAATATATATAAAAAATTTTGTTGGAGTTTGGATTTAGTATGCTAAAGATAATTAGAAGCTGTATTCTAATTGAAAAAAAAAAACACAAGGATTTACCTAGAACAATTACAATAAATATATTAGTCTTAGATTTACATGGTAAAAATCTTACCGCAAAAAAAACTTGGCTAATGCATGTAGTCATAAAAATATGCTTCCTTTCTATTAAGTTAAACATCTAGAATCCATGAGCTGTTTTATTGGAATACAATTAAAAAAAATCTTACCCACTAACTCCATCATTCCTTTCACTTTCACTATATACACAGTTTCACGTTTATTTTTAACAATGATGCAGAACCTCAAACACAAAGTTAGATCTGAATTGCCAGGTCTTTCCAATCTTAACATGCAACTCCCTATTAATTTCTCTGTTGTTATCGAAGAGGAATTTTTGGACTACTTGAGCAACAAATGGAAGTTTTAACGACCTTGACTGGCTATACAGCCCTTGCAGTCGGCCCTGGCTTCGCCTTTTGGGCATTAAATAATTTAATTTTACCATATGGTAATTGACATAATTTGGAATGATAAAATAAAATTTAATAAAAATTAATAGAGCAAAATTTGAACAAATAAATGAATAAATAAATTGATGAATAAGTAAATAAATAAATAAAAGAAAAGAATATAAAATAAATATAATAAAGTAATATAAAACAAAAACAAAAAGCAAAAAAAAACAATATATACGTAAAAATAATAATTAATAAATACGGAGCCACCAGAAGTAGGAACAGGAGGAAAGCTAGGCCAAGCAAACAGCAGTGAACGGCAGCAACGTTGTCCTGGTACACCAGCAGCCAAGTAAAGCGGATAATTTTGATATGCCAAATTGTGTATGTGAATTTATATGCCAAATATTTTGTATAAACCGAAATAAGCCTAAATTTGTGTATGTGAGTTTTGCAAAAATAATTAGTGAGATGTTTTGTATGTACTAAAAAAGAAAAGAAAAGTAAAATAAAATAAAATAAAATAAATAAAAACCAAAGGGTGTATGTAAAATTTTACTGCTTTGTGCTAGCCTACCGTGGTTGCAGGACTTTATAGTGCTAGTACACTGGAGCTATCCGCGGGAAGACAGCGCTCCACGCTAATTAAAACTGGGTTAGCGCAAACCAGATCTTGCAGTACCATTTTTAAGTCTTAGATTTGACTTGCGGCTTAATGATATGAAAAATTTATATAAGGACCAAAAGTAGATGCAAAAATAATTTGGGTGCCGCAATTTGGAAAAAATAAAAAAGCCAAAGGTTATCGTGAGTTCTTGTTTAGTTAGCATAATTTCAATAGTTTAATTAACTTATCACTACATATATTTTAACTAATTTTAAATCGTTAAATTCTTTCAAAGGGACATTTTTTTTAGATTATAATTTATTTGGATTTTAATTCGTCTTGAAGAGCTTGCTGTACTGCGGTTCTGCCTGACTCCATTCTGAGTCACTGACCGGATAACTCTTGCAGTGTAGTTGATCTTCTTAACGATGTTTTGTTGAGCCGTCTTGAAGAGCCTTCTGTACTGCGGTTCGGCCTGACTCCATTTCTGAGTCACTGACCGGATAACTCTTGCAGTGTAGTTGGTCTTCTTAACGATCTTTTCTTTAGTACGTACTGTTTTGTAGTAAAATTGAATTATTACTGCGGTTACGACTGACTCATTCTGAGTCACTGACCGGATAACTCTTGCAGTGTAGTTGGTCTATTTAATGATGTTTTGTTAATCGTCTTGAAGAGCCGCTGTACTGCGGTTCTGACCTGACTCCATTTCTGAGTCACTGACCGGATAACTCTTGCAGTGTGGTTGATCTTCTTAACGATGTTTTGTTGAGCCGTCTTGAAGAGCCTTCTGTACTGCGGTTCGGCCTGACTCCATTCTGAGTCACTGACCGGATAACTCTTGCAGTGTAGTTGGTCTTCTTAACGATCTTTTCTTTAGTACGTACTGTTTTGTAGTAAAATACTACTTGAGCTGTTTCTTGACTACCAATATAAACTAGATCATTGCCTCTAGGGCCTAGTTGGTGAACATTACATTTAAAATACCATAAACAGGCATATTAAACATTTCAAAATTCAAAAAACTGCAGGGAACCTAAAACAATATATGCAGGTGTCTAACTTCCTATTTGTGTTGTATGTAACACATTTGACATCAAACAATCAGAACAGGAAAAGAAGTCATAAACCATATAGAGATATAAACCAGGAAAGTAAGGAAATCTAAACATGACAGTGTGAACTGGCAGGGGGTGCAATTAGTACAAGTTCCAAACTTGTAAATTACATGCCTCTATTAAATTAGAATCATCTTAGCAGTAGGATTTAAGATTAACTTGTAAACATTATATGAATTGAAATAAAATAAAAGTTTCTAATTGGCCAGTTATTTTTGAACCAATTGTAATCTTGGGTGAAATGTTTTAAATGCATCCCATTATATTTTCATTTTTTATTGAAAAGTGTTTAATAACAAATACCTTATTTTATACTGTTTTATTTCTGCTTATGATATGCAAACAAATAAATTTAGATTTACCTAAGCAAGCATTCTAATCATAATAACATATAAATCTAGAGACTGAAGTCTAATAAATCATTGGCATACACTGAAATGCAGTCAACTTTAGCGTTAGACAGTTCATTGATAACATTCTGGCGTATCACAAACAAACAACTTGTAACGTCTCATTTCATTGGCCGAAAGATTCAAATACAACAACAATCGTAGTGTGCACGTGAATTGACACAGGTGACTGACTATGGAATGTACTATGTTACTACGAACGAACGTAAAAACAAGGATTTGACAATGTATAGTTGACCATAGTTTACAAATCTTTGGTGACGGTCAAAAGAATTAAATAAATGTTTTGTGAATTTCAAATAGTTGTGTCGAAATATTATACTGCAGCAACATAATTATCTTGTACCGCATTATGAAAAATATAAGGATAAAATAAAATGCATGTGCCGCTTTTATACGGATGATTAAGGAACCACTTTTAATTTCTTTCAATGTCGAAGTTACTTATAATAAGGATCTCATAATACTGATCCATTACAATAACTACAATAATTTATGATGGGTTGCACATTCCTCTTTTAGTCATGTTAGTGTTTTCATGCGATAAAATGAACATACAGAGCGTTACACAGTAGCTAAGCGTTTGGTCATTCAGAAATTACGTATCATAAGCAGACAAATTGTCCCGAAATATAGTAACAAAACAACAATAATCGTATCATTTGTACACATGAATGAAGGCGTAGTATGCAATGTACAATCATTGGTCTTCTTAACGATCTTTTCTTTAGTACGTACTGTTTTTGTAGTAAAATTGAATTATTACTGCCGGTTACGGCCTGACTCCATTCTGAGTCACTGACCGGATAACTCTTGCAGTGTAGTTGGTCTATTTAATGATGTTTTGTTAATCGTCTTGAAGAGCCGCTGTACTGCGGTTACGCCTGACTCCATTTCTGAGTCACTGACCCGGATAACTCTTGCAGTGTGGTTGATCTTCTTAACGATGTTTTGTTGAGCCGTCTTGAAGAGCCTTCTGTACTGCCGTTCGGCCTGACTCCATTTCTGAGTCACTGACCGGATAACTCTTGCAGTGTAGTTGGTCTTCTTAACGATCTTTTCTTTAGTACGTACTGTTTTGTAGTAAAATACTACTTGAGCTGTTTCTTGACTACCAATATAAACTAGATCATTGCCTCTAGGGGCCTAGTTGGTGAACATTACATTTAAAATACTATAAACAGGCATATTAAACATTTCAAAATTCAAAAAACTGCAGGGAACCTAAAACAATATATGCAGGTGTCTAACTTCCTATTTGTGTTGTATGTAACACATTTGACATCAAACAATCAGAACAGGAAAAGAAGTCATAAACCATATAGAGATATAAACCAGGAAAGTAAGGAAATCTAAACATGACAGTGTGAACTGGCAGGGGGTGCAATTAGTACAAGTTCCAAACTTGTAAATTACATGCCTCTATTAAATTAGAATCATCTTAGCAGTAGGATTTAAGATTAACATAAACATTATATGAATTGAAATAAAATAAAGTTTCTAATTGGCCAGTTATTTTTGAACCAATTGTAATCTTGGGTGAAATGTTTTAAACATCCCATTATATTTTCATTTTTATTGAAAAGTGTTTAATAACAAATACCTTATTTTATACTGTTTTATTTCTGCTTATGATATGCAAACAAATAAATTTAGATTTACTTAAGCAAGCATTCTAATCATAATAACATATAAATCTAGAGACTGAAGTCTAATAAATCATTGGCATACACTGAAATGCAGTCAACTTTAGCGTTAGACAGTTCATTGATAACATTCTGGCGTATCACAAACAAACAACTTGTAACGTCTCATTTCATTGGCCGAAGATTCAAATACAACAACAATCGTAGTGTGCGTGAATTGACACGGGTGACTGACTATGGAATGTACTATGTTACTCTGACGAGCGTAAAAACAAGGATTTGACAATGTATAGTTGACCATAGTTTACAAATCTTTGGTGACGGTCAAAAGAATTAAATAAATGTTTTGTGAATTTCAAATAGCTGTGTCGAAATATTATACTGCAGCAACATAATTATCTTGTACCGCATTATGAAAAATATAAGGATAAAATAAAATGCATGCCGCTTTTATCGGATGATTAAGGAACCACTTTTAATTTCTTTCAATGTCAAAGTTACTTATAATAAGGATCTCATAATACTGATCCATTACAATAACTACAATAATTTATGATGGGTTGCACATTCCTCTTTTAGTCATGTTAGTGTTTTCATGCGATAAAATGAACATACAGAGCGTTACACAGTAGCTAAGTGTTTGGTCATTCCAGAAATTATCATATCATAAGCGACAAATTGTCCCGAAATATAGTAACAAAACAACAATAATCATTATCATTTGTACACATGAATGAAGGCGTAGTATGCAATGTACTATCATGGTCACCACGAAATTCAAATGAATTCAGTTTTGGTGTAAAAGGATTGAAATGTTACATCGGCGAAGATTTGTTCTTTTGTATGTGGAACTAAAAATAAATAAATACTTGTGAAATAATAGTAGTTTATAAGGAACAATATAAATGTACTGTTTTCGATTTTAATTGGCTGAAAACTTATCTTTTAATTTCATACCGTAAGAATAGTGATTTGCATAACATTGTTGAACTATCCGTAGTAGTGATTGTGTAGTATGCATCGTATTAAAATAAAATACAAAATCATACAAGTAAGATAAACTGATAAGCGAAATATTAAAAATTATTAATAAGGATGACTGAATGCATGTAAGAAGAAGGACCCACCTTTTTATCAATACATTTAATGAATAAACACGCTTTTAAAACTGATTGTTTTCTATGTAACTATTTAAATATTTACAATATATAATTTACGTTAGTTTTCAACGAGAATAACAAAACAGTTAATTATAAAATTCATTAAGTATATAACTAGAGTTTATAAAGTACATTTCCTTCCACTGTGCCATGGTTTGCCATCTCCATTTTCTCTAAACAAAGTATGGTTGGTTACATGTGCTGAATTAACTTAGAATTTGGGATTTTTCTCAAAATTAAGTAAAAGGAATCAGAAAAAATCACACTATTCTTAGTCGAATACCTAAAACTTGCAAAAGATATGAAAGAGCAGGATGAGCAACTTGGCAAAAAGCCGGATGACGATTTATATAAAAATCCGGACAAACTAATAAAAAGGCAGGAACAAATAGACTTAAAAATAAAAAGACAGGACAAAGATTACAACCAAAAAAAACAAAAAATGTTTCATCCAAGGCCCCCTCCCATCAAAATAAAATGGTAGCTTTCTTAATCCAGAACCAACTGAGAGAGACAGTTGAATTAAATATTTCGATGTGAAACCTGTTAAGATTTTAAAGTTTAAAATTTCACTATTGCACAAAATTATGAATTCAATGAATTTTACATGCACATGTATATAAAAGCTAGAATTGCTATGGGATAATCAAGAACACAAACATATGCGTGAATATGGCGATGGAAGGTTATAACAACCTTGACGGGTTACATGAATACTGATCAGTCCATTCAACATAGATGCGGCGTGTTCTATTTTGCAGGAGTGTGGTCGAAGGTTTGAATTGACCAATGAAAACGATCATTCCTTTACGAGTTCATCTAATAAAGTTTGTTTGACTGATTACGTGCATTACCTTTCGCTAGCTAAGCTTGGTCGCATTTCAGTGTAATGAATGTACTATATTACTACGAACGAACGTAAAAACAAGGATTTGACAATGTATAGTTGACCATAGTTTACAAATCTTTGGTGACGGTCAAAAGAATTAAATAAATGTTTTGTGAATTTCAAATAGTTGTGTCGAAATATTATACTGCAGCAACATAATTATCTTGTACCGCATTATGAAAAATATAAGGATAAAATAAAATGCATGTGCCGCTTTTATACGGATGATTAAGGAACCACTTTTAATTTCTTTCAATGTCAAAGTTACTTATAATAAGGATCTCATAATACTGATCCATTACAATAACTACAATAATTTATGATGGGTTGCACATTCCTCTTTTAGTCATGTTAGTGTTTTCATGCGATAAAATGAACATACAGAACGTTACACAGTAGCTAAGCGTTTGGTCATTCAGAAATTACGTATCATAAACGGAGCAAATTGTCCCCGAAATATAGTAACAAAACAACAATAATCGTATCATTTGTACACATGAATGAAGACGTAGTATGCAATGTACAATCATGGTCACCACGAAATTCAAATGAATTCAGTTTTGGTGTAAAAAGGATTGAAATGTTACATCGGCAAAGATTTGTTCTTTTGTTTGTGTTGAACTAAAAAAATAAATAAATACTTGTGAGAAATATCGTAGTTTATAAGGAACAATATAAATGTACTGTTTTCGATTTTAATTGGCTGAAAACTTATCTTTTAATTTCATACCGTAAGAATAGTGATTTGCATAACATTGTTGAACTATCCGCCAAAGTGACGTGTAGTATGCATGCGTATTTAAAATGAAATACAAAATCATACAAGTAAGATAAACTGATTAACGAAATATTAAGAAATTATTAATAAGGATGACTGAATGCATGTACAAGAAGGACCCACCTTTTATCAATACATTTAATGAATAAACACGCTTTTAAAACTGATTGTTTTCTATGTAACTATTTAAATATTTACAATATATAATTTACGTTCGTTTTTCAACCGAGAATAGCAAAACAGTTAATTATAAAATTCATTAAGTATATCGCTAGAGTTTATAAAGTACATTTCCTTCCACTGTGCCATGGTTTGCCATCTCCATTTTTCTCTAAACAAAGTATGGTTGGTTACATGTGCTGAATTAACTTAGAATTTCAGGATTTTTTCTCAAAATTAAGTAAAAGGAATCAGAAAAAAATCACACTATTCTTAGTCGAATACCTAAAACTTGCAAAAGATATGAAAAGGCAGGATGAGCAACTTGGCAAAAAAGGCCTGATGACGATTTATAAAAAAAAATCCTGACAAACTAATAAAAAAAGGCAGGAACAAATAGACTTAAAAATAAAAAGACAGGACAGAGATTACAACCAAAAAAAAAAGAACAAAATGTTTCATCCAAGGCCCCACTCCCATCAAAATAAAATGGTAGCTTTCTTAATCCAGAACCAACTGAGAGGAGACAGTTGAATTAAATATGTCGATGTGAAACCTGTTAAGATTTTAAAGTTTAAAATTTCACTATTGCACAAAATTATGAATTCAATGAATTTTACATGCACATGTATATAAAAGCTAGAATTGCTATGGGATAATCAAGAACACAAACATGTACGTGAATATGAAGATGGAAGGTTATAACAACCTTGACCGGTTACGTGAATACTGATCAGTCCATTCAACTTATAGTACGCGTGTTCTATTTTCGCAGGTGTGAGGTCGAAGGTTTGAATTTACCAATGAAAACGATCATTCCTTTACGAGTTCATCTAATAAAGTTTGTTTGACTGATTACGTCGCACTACCTTTCGCTAAGCTTGGTCGCATTTCAGTGTAGTCGTTTATTTTTTCACCTTACAATATAAATTCAATCTGAAAATAATTATTTTTTATATATGGAGACATTGAATGGATAGATATCATAAAATGTTCCATGGAATGATGTCATGATTTACCAACATGAAAGAAAAGAAAAACTAAGTGTAGTTTATATTTAAAATAGAAGTTAGTGAAAAGTTTAAAATTCCAGAAATGATTGTAATTGTGCATTCTTCTGTATGTTGATTATTTACATGTAATACTGTATTACTTATACCACTGTTGACGATCACAAAACAAGATAGACGTTTAATTACTAACAAAACTAGTAAATTAACCCTAAATATATGAACCTGTCCTTTGGAATTCAGGAAATTTGTCAGGGTTTACTGTTTGTGTTTTTATATGTTTTTGATGGTGATTGCAGATGTTTTGTTAGTTTCTTTTTATGCCTCCGCCACAAGGTGAAGGGGGCATTAAGTGTTACCATTGACCATCAGTCCTTCTGTCTTTCCATCCGTCCCCTTTTTTGTCTAACAAGCAAGCTTAACCAGGGGCATTCATGTCCTCAGACACATTATTTTTATTTTTACACAACTGTTAGACTTGAGGCAATTTGGAGCTTGATGTATTTGGTATAGAACCTTGCTGACCTTAAACAAATTCAGATATATGTAGGATAAGGAAACAAGATAATGTGGGTTTTTTGTGAAATTAACATCAAGAATTACATTTTATCATTGCAGAATGTAACTTTATATATATAATGGAGATGTTCCTTTGTATGAAGACTTTAACATAGAAAACAGTATAAACAGAAACTTACTTGAAATGTGGAAGCATGCAGGTACATTTGAATAATACATGTCCTCATATTTTTCTCTATTTATGGCTTGGTTGTTTAAGAAATAATTTATGGGGGCTTGAATTTATACTGATTTTACTACAGGTTGGCACTTTATGCTAAATATTATACCACGAGAGATAGCTAAGGGTAAAGTATCGGCATAAAGGGCAAACCCGTGGTAAAATCGGAATAAATTCAAGCCCACATGAATTATTTCTATTCTAATAGGACAAATACAGCAATTCTTTAGGATCGAAGCGCTCAAGGTGAAGGCAAAAATTTGCCATTCCCGTAATTAAACGCTATTAATATTGACGTAAAAGAACGGAGAAAACTGAACTAGTGACATGCTTAAACTATTTACAATAACGTACTTGGATAGGTTTGGATGAATTTAAATGATAATCATACTTATATGTAAAAAAATGGCTTTTAACAAATTGTATCATCGTTTGTTGATGTTTCCTTATTTTGATGACTTTCAGTTTCACAACCGTGCATTTTCCCGTAAAATGCTTATATTCTTACGTCATCGTTCAATGACGTCATTTACACCAATTGACGTTGGTTAGGTCATTCATAAAAAATCATATGATGTGGAAGTATGATCAGAACAGCCCAAACAAATCATGACGTTGCCAATCAGCTGACATACAAAATATTTATATTTTACCACAGGTTGTACTCAAAGCGTTGAAGAACGTCATATTAGAATAGCTGTTTAGGTACCTCAAATTTGATAGAAGACAGCAATATTTTTTTTGTGAGAATTCAAGTATGATATATTCAGTTTGATAAAAATAGAAAATAAAAGAACATCAGATGAGCTATTTTCACACTTAACATGGTATTTGAAAAAAAGTATTCTTAGAAATCACTAGACTCTGACTGAATAAACCTTTCTGTTCAACTTTTACCATATAAATTTATTAAGCAGAAGAATTGATAATGTTAAGTACTGAGAAAACAAATGTCTATTTGATGTATTGGACAATATAGTCTCACAGCAGGTTTCCTTCAAACTCATAGTCCTACAAAGGATTGAAGCATTCAACTTACAGAGTTTTACTATTTGATTTGGATGTTAAAGTGTATTGAAGTCAAAATGAGATTTGGTGATTTTACAAGCGGATCAAAATTTTAAAAAAACCCATTAAAACAATAAAAAAAATTTAAAAATGGTGGTTTCAAATGTGATAATAGTATAAACGATAGAATATAGAATATGTAACCTAGTTGCATGAATATAAATAAAAATACATAATAGAAAATACATAATATACTTAATTGATCAATGGGAGATAACTCAACTTTAATTTGCAAATTTCCAAGGAATTCAACCACCATCTTTATTTTCATTCTTGAAGGCTTGATAATTACTTTTATTGAAAAAAATGCACTATTATATCCCAATGGGGTTGACGGCATACATGAAAACAAAATAACACATTACATAATACATCACAAAAATAATAAAAAAGACATGAATTCATGTACATATCATGCAGTTGTTGAATCCACTCTCCTCAGTATAATAGTCGTCACATTTTGATCAGACAGCTCTGCTAGTCATTTGCCAATAGAAGGATGCTTGTATATATCTTATCATTTATTGGTAATAACTAAAGGTTTGGTTGAGGTTTACAGATTGGGAGAGAAAATGCAGAATAAATGGGCAAAAAAATTAAGAATAGAGAAAAAAAGGCCAAAAAAATAAAGAATAGAGAATAATGGTGTACTAAATTGTAAAGAATAGAGAGTAATGGTCAAAATAGATATAGAATAGAGAAAATGGTATAAAATATTTGAGATTATTAAACGATATGAGCAAATCAGCCCTAATACGGATAAATCAGCATGTCCAATACTAAGGACGTTGTCCTGTCGATATAAATCAAGAGTTAATATTGCTTTTTGGACAGGGCCAATACGGAAAAAAGCCGTATTGGCCCATGGGCTAAAACGGACGTTCACTTCCGGTTTCAATTTTGCCTTTGGACGTATCATTATGCATAAAATACATTTGTATCATATGTTTTAACTTAATATCATAAAAAAGTTTAAATGATGTTCAGTGTTTTGTAACGTCTTGAAACGGAAATATTTCCCAGTCTTTTCGAGTACGACTTCGGATTATTATCACTGTTTCATTTCCGTTGATCAATCATCAGAACGCAGATGATTCAAGAGTAAGAATAGTTAAACTGTCTGATTTATTCTTCCCAGCTACTTTATATTTGCTAGATTGAATGAATTATACTAGCATAAGATTAAGTACTTGGACGAGAAATCAGAAATTACATCTGACAATGTTGACAAAAAATCCATCGTGAATGCGAAAAGATAAGTTCCGATATGAATTTCTGTATCTTCTTCACGGTATGTTTCTTAGTTTAATCAAAGAATTGAAATCATTTAATAAAAGTGTTATGAACTGGCTATTTCTGTATTGGCCCTGTTATAGATTCTCGATCAGCTGTATTGGACCACAACTCTTCGGGTCTCGGGTCCAATACAGCAAACCTCAAATCTATAACAGGGCCAATACAAAAACAGCCAGTTAATAACACTATAATGATAGTGTGGTGACCAAGGACAGATACTTTTTTATTTAATCTCCCCACTGAAGACACAGCTAAATTATATATCATTTGAAAGAGGAAACCTGTAATAGAAGAACATAATTGCCTTTCGTAAGGATCAGATATGGTAAAAATATTGATGGATTTCAGTTTTGATTTGTTTTCCACTTATATTTGAGATGAGAAACACTTGTCTTATATAAAATTTCGTAAGAAACGGTATATTAACAGATAAAAGAGAGGCGAAAGATACCAAACTGAAATTGACATAGCAAAAAACGAAAAACCACCAAAAAGACAGTACACAAAACACAACATAGAAAACTAAAGACTGAGCAACACAAACCCTTCAAAAGCAAAGCGTGGACACATGCTTGAGACTTGGTGAAGTACTTGTAAGAAATACTAAACATTAGAACTTCTAATAAGAAGCTTCAATCCATCCAAATTTTAGCTGAGATCACAGAAGTGGTTTACATAGATGTGAATCACTCATTTTGGATGGATGCTTGAGGTTAATTGCGTCTAACCTGAACTCATCAGGGAGTGGATTTGCCAGAGACGTGTCGTGTCGTAGTTAGGTGCAAGTTTTATCTGCCATATATTTAGGACAACTGTTTAGTTAACCTTTTTTATCATACAACATTGCGACTAGCTTTCTTGCAAATTGAAGATATTCATCAATATCACTGTTTGGCAATCTGGCATCTGTTTAAGAACTTAGAAAGCCATCATGTTACATTTTTTGTGAGAAGTCATATCATACAATTGCATGTGCTAGAGACAGGTATTAACTTATTAGGAGTAATAATAAGTACATAGCTTATGTACAAGTTCGTAACGTCTTGTGTACTTGGTGAAAGTAATAGTTACTGTTTAAAACCACAGATCATCTGAATTTTTCAGGTATAAAGAAAAATAAAAACAAAGAAAACGTCTGTGTCGAGATATTTTTAATATGAAAATAAGGAGATGTGCTATGAATGTCAATGAGACCACTCTCCACCAGTTCTATCCGTAATAGTGAAATATCCAAACTATCTACATGGATAATGTGCGAATCATATGTGTCCCCCTCCCCGTTCATGGGTTATGCCAATACTGTCAACGACACCTTGCACAAATACGTTCTACAATTTGAGATACATTTGTAGGTAATAGGTAAAAATTCAGATAGAGTAAGTTCTTTAATATCTAATAGTGCATAAGGATTTTAGGTTGTAAATTTTAAAATATAACAAAATTCTAAAGATTCTGTGGCAATGATTGCTTATTTTCGTTGCCAGATAAATAAATCAATTTTGGGGAGAAAAAAAACCCATTTGATTACTTGGAACCTTAGAATACCTCTAGATCTGGTGTGAAGGTTGATTTTTTAAACGACCGCAAAATTTTTTTTTGGGTTCGTATAATGGTATGATGTCGTCGTCTGCGTCGTCCGAAGACACATTTGGTTTCCAGATAATAACTTTAGTTTTAGTGAATGGATCTCTATGAAATTTAACAAGAAGGTTCAATACCACAAAAGGAAGTTTGGGATTGATTTTGGGGGTTTTGGTACCAACAGTTTAGGAATTAGGGGCCAAAAACAAGCATGTTTGTAGTTTCCAGACAATAACTTGTGTGTAAGTGTATGGATCTCACTGACATTGTACTACAAGGTTCCATATCACAAAGGGAAGGCTGGGATTAAGTTTGAGGGTAATTGCCTCAAACATGCAAGAATAAGGGGCCAAAAAGGGGCCAAAAACAAGCATTTTCTTGTTTCCAGACAATAACTTGTGTTGAAGTGTATGGATCTCTCTAAAATTGTACTACAAGGTTCCATACTACAAAGGGAAGGCTGGGATAGAGTTTGAGGGTAATTGCTTCAAAGGGGGGGTTCAAAAAGATTGGGGGGATTTTTTTTTTCAAAATTTTTCAAATTTCAAATTTTTTGAAAAGTTTTAAGAAGAAATCTTCAATTGCACAGTATTGCGCATTAGATTTTTAAGATCTATGACCACATTTAATTTGTGTCAGAAACCTTTATCATGTCAAAAATGTGATCACAATCCAAATTCAGACAGTATCAAGCTTGAATATTGTGTCCAAATTTGCCCCAACTGTTCAGGGTTCGACCTCTGTGGTCGTATCAGGCTGCGCTCAGCGAAGCATTTTATTTCATATTCTGTCATCTTGAAAGAGAGTTTAACTTAATATCTGTCGAAGAGGTCGACCTTAAAACAATGAAGCTTAATAGCGCAAGTGTTCAATGAGCCAGACGAATAAATGCAGAATTCACTTGAAATGTACGTCCTTGATTTTGATTTTAAATATAAAGTCCTTTTTCTTTTACACAAAAAGGCGAAAATACTAAAAAATTTATTTTATCCATCAGTAACTTTATAATTCTCTATACAAGCTCTTAGAAATTTTTATCAGGAATACCCTTTTACACAAAAAGGCGAAAATACTAAAAATTAACAACATCAAACTGGAAAACATTTTATATAATACCAAAAAAACAGTAAATTTAAATATTAATGACTGAGAGGAGTGATCAATTTCCGTGTTATACTTGAAGTTTTATAATTTTGATTTCATCATCAATAACTTTATAATTCTCTATACCTGCTCTTAGAAATTTTTATCAGGAATACCCTTAAGGATGTTTAACAAGTTTATTATACAATTAGATACACATGAGTACATATAGGGACAAGCAAATAAAGTTTATGTCTATATTTTTATGAAAAAATGCGATGTTTTTAAACAACTTCAAATTGTATAATTTTATAGATTAGATGCCAATAAAAATCTAAACTGACAATTATAACTGATGGTTATCCCAAAAATTAAATTCTCTTGAAGAAAATGTAGGCATATAAGTTCAAATGAACATTTCGAAATAGGTGGATGACAAAATTACAAAAATAGTCTATTTGGAAAACGATTTTTTTTAGGAAATTGTGACCATACGAATTTCTTATGACAGGGGGGAAATTAAAGAAGACATATGTATATTTAATATAAGATAAGTTCTAGTCGTGTGTTTTTTGGGGGGATTCACTGTAAACTCAATATTTAGACGACTTTTTGCCTGTTTGTCACCGCACTATAAACAATATTAAAAAGAAATGTAGGACTCCCAACCAGACCCTCATAACTTTGAAAATATTGTGGAATGTACTATGTTGGCAATAATGTTGTAGGAAAATTGATTAATTGATTAATTGATTAATTGGTGTTGGCTTAATATGCAGTGGCAAATATTGATCAATATCAAATTAACAATCAAATTTAGAAGGGCGTTCTGAAAAGTCAATCTGCCAAGATGATTTAAGGGTTGAATATTTAATATACCACTGGGAAAGGAGGGTATGATAGATAGGAGCAGACAGTTTGCCTTGCAACTGGCCCTCTGTGGACCCTTCAAATATGTTCTACACATTAAGGCAACTGATTTTTACATCCCACACAGTCAAAGAAAACTTCTTCTAGCATAAGTTTTATTGTCATGTTGGGGAAATCCAAATGACCACATTTCTATACCCCAGTCAACCATTTGGGTTAGTAATGAAATAAAGCTGATTTGTCAATTCTATGTAAATACCAGTATATTAAACTTTGGCTTGTCTACATAATGAAAGTATTTTTGCACAGGTCAGACCATATATCTTAAAAATTTTTAAAAAGTAGATTTACAGAATTTGAATTGTGTTTTAAACTTAATTGTTTTCTTGAGCAGCAGAATCCAACAAACAGCTGTAGCTACCTTAGCTAGATTTAGGTAGCGGTGAGCACATTTTTATTTCCTTGTTCAAGTTAGAGGTAACTAATCCTTGCTGGTCTTTTTTATTTTGTGTTTTAGTTTTGCAACATCTGGTCTAGACAGGAAAAGGGGGTGTTTTGTGAATACATACAACTGATTTAATCTTACCACATTTTGTCCCTGTACCAAGTTAGGCTATCTGGATCATGTGTTGTTTGTTGTTTTTGGATTTTATATGTCTATTAATTTTAGATGAGTTGGGTGGTTAGTGTGGTCAGTTGCACTGTCCAGTAATTTTGGTGACTCATGTTATCCTTATTGTATATTATTATCTTGAGCTTACACGTATTGATCTTGTAGACTTAGTAAAACTATCTTATCATTATAAAAATGCTTATATGCCTTGAAATGTGAAATGTGAGTTGAAAGAAAGACAGTTATTTTATTGTATATTCTAGTATGTATATTTTTAAAGTCCACTGAACGAAACTATAAAGTTTAGGCACGATTATTTTATGTTTTCAAACATTAAAAACTCTATTTTTTGCCTCTCCTCAACAAAGATAAAAAACTAGACTTAGGCATGCTGTTCATGGCATCCTCGGCAATGTCAACAATGTATAATTTTGTGATCTGCTCTTTGAGGGGAACCACCAGTGATTCAGGTCAATGATAATTGGTATGCAGCTGTATTAACATTGACCCATCTCATTTCCATAGAGATTATTCGGCCTCACCCCCTCAGTCATTGTCTTTTGTCTTTAAAACTATTGGTTTGCAAACATGTTAAAGTTTATGATTAAATCTGTTTAAGGCAAAGAGGAAACACTATTGGTGTTTGACTTCATCCCCTCAGTCATGGTCTATTGACTTTGCAACTTTTGCATAATTTACATGCTAAAGTTTGTGTTTAGGTCAGTTTAAAGGGAACATCTTGTGAAAGTCAATGATATTTGGTATGCAGTTGTATTATCATTTGCATGTTTAATTCCACATAGGTTATTTGGCCTTGCACCTTCAATCATGGTTTATTGACCTTCAATATTATGCATAGTTTACATGTTAAAGTATTGCCTTTTTGATTTTAACATTTGCATTATACTATCAACATTACATAATAGTTAGACATATCCCTGTGTCGGCAGTTTATTTAATACATTTATTATAAAATGTTTAACATAGACAATAAATTTAGATTAAAATTGAATTTTCGTACAATATAATTGACATGTGAAAATGTCCATGCAAATTAGCATTTGTTATTTTGGGCATTTAAAAGTTCCATTAAGGTTTTTAGAATCCAAAATCATAAAAAAAAATCACATAAAGATTTTAATACATGAATTGATTTTCCCCAATAAAAGGTGATATCAATATTTGCCCTTGATAATATTGGTTATACACCTCAGATTTTACGAGGACGAATATAAAAATGCAATGTTATCAGTACTAACGTCTTTTAATCATTTTATCAATTGTAGATAAGAAGTAACCAAAGCAAATATTGGGGAGGATTGTTGGTGGTGTTAGTCATCTAATAAAGGTCAGTTACTTTAAACTATTGTACATGTATGTACACAGGTAAATAAGTTTTGTTTCTATTGTTTCAGTATCCAATAAGAACATACAAAAAAAGGAGAAGATATTTCTTCAATTTTTGAATTGTTACTATAAATTTTTTGCTAATGTGACAAGCCTTGTTTTAAAACTATATATGAACGTTACATCAATTTTTGTATGGGAACCATCATTTAAGTTCTGGATACTTTTTAGCATTGCATATGAAATTTAAGTTATTTTAAAAACTGTTGGCTAAAGCTTGAGAACTAATCATAAACGTCAACATGAAAAATGGAAATTCTGTATATTTTTACCAAGAAAATCTCAGTTTTAAAAACATGAAAATGATGTAAAGGACTTTTTTTCTGTATTCTTTTCCATTGGTGCATTGTACATCACATTTTCTAATGAATATTTTGTGTGTAAACATTCCTATACAATACAAAATGTATGTGTCCCCTAACCTGGAACAGTGGTGTAACAGCACAACATAAGAACAAACTATAAAAATCAGTTGAAAAAATATTAAAATGGAGTAGTGGCCACAACAGTGTTTGGGGAGATAACTCTTACAAGAAAAAGTGTTGGGTTACACAGGTCAGGTTGAAAAGCATATAAACTGTTCGATATCATATACCAAATATCAAAGCTACATCTTGTGAACAATAATACTGCACAAGAAAAGAAAAAAAATCAGAACAAAAGCAGTAGGTCTTTCCACGGAAAATTGGAAAGACCTAATAACAGTTATATATATTTTTATTATTGTATCTTAAAAGGATATAATTATATGATTCCAAAGTGTGAAGAATACAATAACTAATTGTAAACAGATGCTTTTTTTTTTTTTATATTGAATATATATTATATAGAGGTTTTTTTTCTTCACCCATTTGTATTTTCCCTGGCAAATGGGATATGTAACATAAAAGCAGGGACCCCTCTGTCAGCTGCCTTGGACTGCTTAGGGTTTATGTATTCCAGTTGATTTAAAATAAAAGATATTATTCACTTTAAAAAAAAAAAGACAAATAAAGAAGGCAAATGTGAAAACTTCCACAAGTTGGTTTCAGAAAAAAATAATTTATCTTCTTAGACTAAAATTTATGATATATCATATTTTATAAGCCAAACTGTATATTGTGTACTAACAAATACTAACCTTATCACTGAAATGCTATTAACTAATGTGAACGAGGCTGGGATAAGGTATGGGTACTTTATATTCCATTAAAAAAAATTAAAAAACTGTTTAGATTTTTAACATGTAAATTTTTCACTTGTTATAGAAATATCCTGACTATATTTGGTAAAATGTATCCTTGCAAGGGCTACATATCCATCATACAGGCTTCACATGACTTTGACCTCATTTCATTGAACAGTGATCCAAGTTTAAGTGATTAGGTCTGTTTCTCAGAATTTATAAGCTGTTTTGCAACTATAGTTGGTGTATGGAAAGATTACAAGGTGCACATCACTACATGTCTGTCTAACAGGCCTCATTTAACCATGATCTCATTTTCATGGAGCATTGGTCAATGTTTTCCTGGTTTGATCCCTTTCTATGATACTATTAGTAATATGTAAACTATATTTGATGGATAAAATGATTGTAAGGTGTACATGTCTGTCTGGCATGGTTCATCTGACCTTGCCCTCATTTTCATGGTTTATTTGTCAATATTAAGTGTTCCTGGTAAAGTCTATTTCTTAGATGCTATAAGCAATAAGACAACTATATTTTGTGTTTGGTCTTAAAATTTGAGCTGGTCAACTATTTTTTTCTGTATTTTTGCTTGATCACATAACTCTGGGCCACCAAAAAAATTGGCTAGGTTGCTGTTGAACATTTTAATTTCCATCCCTGAAAACATCAATAACTATTTTCAAACAGTAATGGTAAAGACACTTCTTCAGAAGGTTTTTCATAATTAAAAGATACTGTCTTAAAGCAATAATTTAGATGTTTTTTTTATGCATTTTATGTAAAATTTACTAGTAAATGAACTAAAGATTTTTATGCCCCCGCAACTAAAAGTTGGGGGCATATTGTTTACTCCTTTTGTCCGTTCTTCCATCTGTCCCATTATGGGTATATAGTTATTCCGCATAACTCCTCCTACAGTTTGAATCCTAGGAAGTTTTCACTTTGCTATCTGTTTGTACATATATTGAAGGTGTGCATGTGGTCAGGGTTTTGATTTTTATTAATATTTGCTCTTTTGGGAGATAGTTGAACTTTGTAATTTTTTTGAGTATTTACTAGCAAAAGAGGAGCTTTTCCAGATAACTCCTTCTACAGTTTGAATGCTAGGAAGTTTTCACTTTGCTGGCTGTTTGTACATATATTGAAGGTGTGCATGTGGTCAGTGTTTTGATTTTTATTAATATTTGCTCTTTTGGCAGATAGTTGAACTTTGTAATTTTTTGGAGTATTTACTAGCAAAAGAGGAGCTTTTCCAGATAACTCCTTCTACAGTTTGAATGCTAGGAAGTTTTCACTTTGCTGGCTGTTTGTACATATATTGAAGGTGTGCATGTGGTCAGTGTTTTGATTTTTTTTATTATTTGCTCTTTGGGAGATAGTTCACTCAAACTTTGTCATTTTTGGGGTATAAGTGGTTAAATGTTATAGTTATTTTAAAATAACACTTTGCATCTCTAGGAAATTTTACCATAAGGTTCAATATCACAAAAGGAAGGTTGGGATTGATTTTGGGGTTATGGTACCAACAGTTAAGGAATTAGGGGCAAAAGGGGCCAAAATAAGCATTTTGTAACTTCCAGACATAACTTGTGTGTAAGTGTATGGATCTTTCTGAAATTGTACTACATCAATTGTGTCTCCCAGACACAATAATATCTCTAACCGTGTATTAAGTTTTTGGATTTTGGGCCCCGTTTTAAATTGGTCCAAAAGGGTCCAAAATTAAACTTTGTTTGATTTCATCAAAATTGAATTATTGGGGTTCTTTGATATGCCGAATCTAACCATGTATTTAGATTCTTAATTTTGGTCCCGTTTTCAAATTGGTCTACATTAAGATCCAAAGGGTCCAAAATTAAACTTAGTTTGATTTTAACAAATTTTGAATTCTTAGGGTTCTTTGATATGCTGAATCTAAACATGTATTTAGATTTTTGATTATGGGCCCAGTTTTCAAGAAATTCCTACATTGACTTTGTTATAATACAGTTACTTCAGAGTGGAGTGCAGGGCATCACTTTGTCTAGTTTTATTGGCAACCTGTTGTTAATGGGCATTAAAATCTTGAATAACTATGTCATATCTTCAAGGAAGGTGGTCTTAGTTTTTTTGCAGTCAACATTTGGCTTTTACATTGACAGCTGCAGTCACAGGCAAGACCAAGGATTCCACTGAACCCTTTACATATTTTTATGAAGTGGACCATAAATTCACCTACTAGATTTTTTTATGGCAGAAAATGTTACCCTTACATAAAATATTTATTTATTTATTCATTGTAATTTCATTCACAATTGGATATGTCTTTATATATCAGTACTTATTAATGATATTTGTGATGTCACAGAATAACAGAATGCTGAAATGTTGGAAGAAATGTGCATTTTGACGTGCATACAAAATGCAAATGCAAGTAGACACAAAGCAATTTTATGCCTGCAAGAGAAAAGAACATTTAATCCCAGAACAACCAGTATATCTCTTTTCAGTTTGTAATCCACAAGTTTTCATTAAAAATCTTCAAATTTGTTCCATTTTTCAGGAGGCAGTATTCTGTACTTTTCCATTCTACACGCCTGAATTTAGAAATGTTTATATAAGGTGTTCACTGAATATGTTGAAAATTACCACCTACAACCCTGATTTTTGTATTATAGTAGGTAGTAATAAATTTCTATATATTGTATATCAGGACATATTACTTAGTTTGATTGTGGCTACTTTAGTCCATGTTTTATATGCAAAAATTCAACTGGCATATCTGAGTAACACAAATACAAAACATTATATTTTTTTAAAAAGTGAAAATGAAGATTAAAAACCTTAACTTATATAGATTCCACAACTTCTACAGGGATGTTTGGCATCCTTGACTAGCAATACTGGTGGGATCTCTTAAAACCATCCCAAAGGAACGTTTAACACTATACAACCAAAAGGACCATAATGGAGAATCATAAGAGCACAACAAATCTTTGTGTGAATCTTATAGTGTTATATGTCCACTTTTGTTTAAAATTGAGATATCTATATTTTTGATATCCAAGTGCAACAGTCTATCTCCCTATACAACTATAATACAAGATTTCTACACCCTACAAGTTTTTGTCAGAACTACATTGTTCTTTCTCCACATTCCCATTGGCTTATTCATCTAGTTAGTTCAGATAAAAATATTTTTATACTGTTGTATCTCCACTATTTTTCGGGTATTTTTGCTGTAAAATAATTGTTATCAAAATTATCTTAGTAAAATGTAGTACAATGTACTATGCTTAAATTGTTTGCATGGTTTAAACTCAATGTATGAGCAGTTCTTAGAAAATCAGCAGTCTGGAATTGGGGATATTACACAGTTAAAAATCCATGGTCTATCTCCTATGGAAATATAGGGATAAATTTCTAAAACAACATTGTTTGAAATGAAATGTTCTCCAGAAAAGGGGACGCTTTATTTATATAAGTAGCTCGTCTATTAAAAAAACAATTGAACAAAGAGGTACACTTTATGTACGTAAATTCGATTTCTATATAACTTTTTATGTCTCAGTCAAATATTCAAGATATTGTGCTTTTAAACTTTAATTTAAATTTTTACACAGTATAACCAAATGGAACATACATCATTATTGAATTCACACGACGAAATATCTGGTTTCCTTATTTCCATAGTAATACATGTATTAAAATTTCTGAAGAAAAGTCGAGCAATTGCTGTTTTAAAGATAATAATTTTTATATTTAAATGTACTATCTAGTGACAATTTATCTGGATTGCGTGAAAGCTTATTTTATTTGTTCTAAACCATCTTTTATATATAATAAACTAAGCAAAGAAAGATAGACAAAATCAATGAATAAGAAAGATAAGACAAAATCAATGGATAGAAAGATAAGACAAAATCAATGAATAGAAAGATAGATGAAATCAATGAATCATTTTTAAAAATGTTAACATTCCCAACTTAAAATATGTTTTCTTATATTTTATTGATATCAAGGAAACCAAATATTATGCATATATGTCAGATGTTCTCTATAATACCAAAAGGCTACGATTTAGACAAAAATTTAAATATGATTTGGGTTTTTTTTTCAAACAAGTTAAAAAGTGTAATATTAAAATAATATTTCACTATTGGCAGTCAGTTTGGTTCAATTTTTGCAAAATGAGCACAAAAACATAGCTGATGTACGTGTATTATTTGCTTGCAAGTCAACAATTTAACCTAATCTGTTTTCATACTACCTTTAATTTGACACTTACTTTGAGTTATGTTGTGCATGTGGTCAGCACGTTTCAGTTGTTAAGGTCAACTGTGAAAAATGAAACAAGAAAACCACCAGTAAGAAGAATTTTTTGACAGATTCTGCCCCCAAAAATCCATTCTAATACCGGAACAAAAAGGATTTACATATTTTTTTTAATCTATGACAAAAATTCAAACAGACCTAGAAAAATCATCATTAAAAGATTTCACATGCTTGTCTGTCTATTTATATTCATATTTATTACTACATCAAGTTATATGAACATCTGCAGTCTTCCGAGGTAATCTTGATGGTTATTTAGATAGCGTCTAGTCTAAAATATGCAAGAAATGCTGTTACATAATCATGAGACAATGCATTTTCAATTGTTTCTTTGGATATTATGTAATTTGGATATATGTTTTTAATCTGTTTTAAAACAAATATGAGAATTGAAGTCAAATCAGTGAAAATGAATTGGACAGCTAATGCCCCCTTTGAATAAGTAGTGTTTTTGTTAACTGGGTATTCTAAAGGAAAAATACAGTTATTGAATTGGTTAAGGGTGGAAGGCAAGCAGACAGGCTGCTGTCAAAAGTTTCCATGCAATAACTTATGATCTGTTCAAACTTCAACCAATGCTTTTCAAAGTTTAATATGTGAATGGAGGTCCATTTCGTTATTGAGGATTTTCACTTTTACTCTTCAGGAGTTATGGTCCTTGACATATTGGAAAATGGCACTTTATGTTGTTTTACGTTCAATAACTTATGATCCCTTCTACCAATGTTTTTCAAATTAAAAAAATGTTGTTACAAATGAAAAAAGGAGGTCAATTTTGATACTGACAATTTTCACTTTTAACAAATGTTTAACATTCAGGAGTTATGTCCCAAGATCTATTGGAAATACCACTTTATGATGTTTTTGTGCAATTACTTACGAACCACTTGACCAATGCCTTTAAAATTTTTTATTGTTACTGTTGAAAAAATGGAGATCTTGAAGATCTATAATGATGATTTTCATTTGTGCAATTACTTATGAACCTTTCAGCCAATGCTCATAAATTTTAATATGCTGTTACTGATGACAAAATGGTGATCAAGTTTGATATTGAAGATTTTCATTTTTGCCCTTCAGGAGTTATGGTCCTTGATAGATTGGAAAATAGGCATAGCATGTGACAGGTCAAAAGCCTGAAAGCACCTTTTAAAATACAGATAACCTGGTTTGCTGTTAATCTGACAGCTCATCCCATGATATTTGTTTGTGGTTTGTATTGATCTTTTAAAGTTTTTTCTTACTAAATGCTGTTTAACCACTGTCCTGGGAGAGGGTTGGGCATCCCAAACATGTTTAACTCCGCCACATTTTGTATGTGCCTGTCCCAAGTCAGGAGCATGTAATTCAGTGGTTGTTGTTTGCTACTGTATATCATATTTGTATATCATTGGTAGTTTTGTTCACAAATCAGGCAGTTGGGTTTCTAGTTTGTATTGTTTTACATGTTGTCAAGTCAAGACCTTTGATACCTAGCTATGCAATACTTTTACTTCTACCATTCTACCATTACGTGTCCACCATCAATAAACTGATTATTTTGCCACTTTTTGTATATGGGTTTTGCTTATTATTGAAGGCTGTACAGTGACCTATAGTTGTAAACTTCTATGTCATTTGGTCTCTGGTAGATAGTTGTCTCATTGGCAATCATATTACATCTCTTCATTTTATGTATGTAAGCACCAAGATTACATGTATATCTTTCCATTTAAGTCCTTGGTATACACAACAATTTTCTTGTTAGTTAATGACTAGTTTATTTCACTTAAATGTAACTGTAAATGATTTCCCTTTTGTTCATACCAAGTGCTATCAAGTCTTTTATGAGTTATCATATATGGGGAATTAGAATTTTGTAATTTTCACAATATTTGGTTGTAAATATCTGTTTAATATTCATACTGATTATTTCTTTTTTATTTCTTGTTTTAATATTTAATATGTCATTTTTACCGATAACACAGTTTCGCAATAAACTTTTTTGTTATGAAATGTTATTTATTTTTCATTGAATATACAATTTCAAGTCCTTTGTGCTCTTATGATACTTCCTTGTCGTTAAAGAATGGATTCTCATCCAAGTATAACTTGGAATATAAAGGATGAGAGTCATTCTAGTAATGGAGCCTGAGGCTCAAGAGGATGTAACTATAGCATTCATTTCCAGATGTACAACGAGGCATCTCATTTAAAAGAGGTCAAAATCCTTGACCTATGGGTATGACGTAGCTAAACCTAGCTATAAATACTGCGGCTATTACCTGTGCCAATCATGATTCAAAGTTTGTTTGTGCAACCAAAACAATTGGGATGGGCAAACAGTACCCTCAAACTGGGTGGGTAAATTGTTACATCCTCTTGAGCCTCAGGCTCCATTACTAGAATGACTCTCATCCTTCATATTCCAAGTTATACTTGGATGAGAGTCCATTCTACTAATTACGCTTCTCAGCTCTTCGAGGATGTAACTATAGCATATTCAAAGTGTTGGCACAAACAAGTAGTTCCCTGAACAACTAACAGAGAGCAAATCAGAATTTGCTGAATCAGTCCAGAATATACTGGAGACTAAGATAGTAGTCAATCTAACTAATCTTTCTGACTTAATAATAATATAATCTAAATATTAAGGTAAAGTACCAATATTGTTAGTCCAGGTATTAAAAATAAATAGTTTCAAAAACATTTAAAGTAATTTTGAAAATAAATATACAACAAAATATCTATTTCTCTCAATATATTTTGTAGTCTGAATTTCACTATTTTCAAGAATAATAACTTATTCTATACATTCAAGACAAATTCTCTTAACTATATAAAGAGCATAACACTCATACCACATCTTCCTATATCTATATAACAAGTTTTGAATTTTCAAAATACCATTTGCCTGATACTTGCTTACAAACCATTAATTGTATATCTAAATATCTACTGACATATATTATTCGGCAACACTTTTCTTAAATATTTGAAAGTGTTTAATTCTTTAGCCCTTCTTTTTTGTACTCTTCTGACATGACACTCACTGTAGTTCAGATGTGTATGAAAAAACAGCCAGATACAGATTTTCATTAGCCTTCTGAAGCTTTCAATATTATGTATACATGATTTATCTAATATTAATCCATGGTAAAATATCTAGTATATTTACAAGCTAGAAAATGTCACTGCAAGTTCTACAAGTATTATCCCTTTGCATGACATTTGCAATTCAGTCTGTCTTTAATATTGTAAGAACAGAAAAATTAATCCAAAAGCTCAAGTAAGCAATGAAAGCTTCAAATAGTGTTAATATCCATAACTTTAACATAACTTAGCAATCAAAAACTCCTCTCTGAGTCATATCAAAAAGTCATTAATAGGTGATTACTGTCACACTAAGGTCACCTGTTAATTAAAGGTTGACTTATTTAAAACTACATGTAGATGTCAAAGATGATCAGCCTCTACTGTAGTTCTTATTCAAGACTGAAAGAACTCTGTTGTCTTATTTCAACTATATGAGGATATCTTTTATAAAGATATGGTAATAAATGTACATGAATGTATCATTTTACAAGTGTCAAATAATTTTATTCATAATCTGAAATCTACATTGATGAATTTCAAGGCAATGATAAAACCATCCAATGGAAATTATTTTTATTTCCTTCCACACTATGCATATATGGAAGTTTTTAACAACCTTGACTGACATGAACAGCCCTTGCATGGTCGGTAACACTATGCATGTTATGTCAAACATCATAAAAATTATCCTTGAAAAAAGGAATTTACATCAGACCAATGCATGTCAGTCATATAAATTTTTCAGAAGATCCTTTGATCTTTCTTTTTTAATATTTGATGTCAACTAGTATGTTTTGATATATTGGCATCACACTCCTCACAATTCACAACATTATTATCATATTGTACTTATTCTTTTTCAAAAGCAAAGAACTTAAGTTAACAATGAGCAATGCTCCTCTGCTTTATTTTTTGCCAAGACGCATTGGTTTTCGCACTCTAACTTTAGTTTAAGTGAATGGATCTCTATGAAATTTTACCATAAGGTTCAATATCACAAAAGGAAGGTTGGGATTGATTTTGGGGGTTATGGTACCAACAGTTAAGGAATTAGGGGCCAAAAATAAGCATTTTTGTAACTTCCAGACATAACTTGTGTGTTAGTGTATGGATCTCTCTGACATTGTACCACAAGGTTCCATATCACAAAGGGAATGCTGGAATTGATTTTTGGGGGTAATTGCCTCAAAATTTTAGGAATTAGGGGCAAAAAGGGCAAAAACAAGCATTTTTCTAGTTTCATGACAATTACTTGTGTGTAAGTGTATGGATCTTTCTGAAATTGTACTACAAGGTTCCATATCACAAAGGAAAGCTGGAATTGAGTTTGGGGTAATTGCCTGAAACGTTTAGGAATTGGGGCCAAAAGGGCCAAAAATAAGCATTTTCTAGTTTCCAGACAATAACTTGTGTTCAAGTGTATGGTTCTCTCTGAAATTGTACTGCAAGGTACCATACCTCAAAGGAAGGCTGGGATTGAGTTTGGGGTGATGAATCATAAGGGGTCAAAAATTGGGGGATTTTTTTCATTTTTTCATTTTTTCTTTAAAATTTTCCATTTTAAGTTGGTTATTTCTGATTTATATTTAAAAGCAAATAATAATGATATGGCAAGAGATACACACCAAACAGGATGTGTAAATTATTATATAAATAAGTATTGTGCAGTAGCAAGAAATTTTCAATTGCACAGTATTGCGCAATAGCAAGAAATATCCAATAGCACAATATTGCGCAATAGTAAGAAATTGTCAATTGTACAGTATTGCACAATAGCAAGAAATATTCAATTGCACAGTATTGCGCAATTGCAAGAAATATTCAATTGCACAGATACTTTGTATAAATTGCTTATTTCTTGACCAATTTCAATGGGGTTTTATTCTTGAACTCTTGGGGTTCTTTAATATGCTGAATCTAACCGTGTATTAAGTTTTTGGATTTTGGGCCCGCTTTTAAATTGGTCACATTGAGGTCCAAAGGGTCCAAAATTAAACTTTGTTTGATTTCATCAAAATTGAATTATTGGGGTTCTTTGATATGCTGAATCTAACCGTGTATTTAGATTCTTAATTTTGGTCCCGTTTTCAAATTGGTCTACATTAAGGTCCAAAGGGTCCAAAATTAAACTTAGTTTGATTTTAACAAAATTGAATTCTTAGGGTTCTTTGATATGCTGAATCTAAACATGTATTTAGATTTTTGATTATGGGCCCAGTTTTCAAGTTGGTCTAAATCGGGGTCCAAAATTAAACTTTGTTTGATTTCAACAAAAATTGAATATTTGGGGTTCTATGATATGCTGAATCTAACCATGTATTAAGATTTTGGATATTGGACCATAATAGGTGAATGTCCAATTTAAAATTTTTCAGTTCTTAGACCACATTCATTCTGTGTCAGAAACCTATGCTGTGTCAAATATTTAATCACAATCCAAATTCAGAGCTGTATCAAGCTTGAATGTTGTGTCCATACTTGCCCCAACTGTTCAGGGTTCGACCTCTGCGGTCGTATCAAGCTGCGCCCTGCGGAGCATTTTATTAAAAAATTGCATTGTTGCAGATTTTTTCAAACAATAATAATTGTTTTACTATTATTTTCTACAGTATGTTTCTACCTTATCAATTGTTTGTTAGTTGCATGTTAAATGCTCTACAAGGAACTATTCATTAAATGCTAATGTTCCCCCTTCGACCTATTTCTGGTCATGTTTGCCATGATATTCCACTGGCCTCTCAATATTCAGATATCAAATATCAATCACATAATATTATTTCTGTAAATGTTTCAACTGTAACTCAGTTTTATTATCTCATTAAGAGCTTATTTTGAAGCCTTAAATGGCTTTGTATATTACAGATATACATATTCTGTACATATTCTTGATAGTTTCAACAATATTGTAAGTTCATTCAGAACTGTTGTCACATTTATGACACACCAAGGACTTATAAAAGTCTCTAGACTCATTAATTGCTTTAGACAAATGAGCTTTTAAAAATTAGCTATTTGAACATTATTTGATATAACATATCTTTAGCAAAGGTTTTCAGATACCTTAGATTGGAAGTGGCACATAATGCCTTCCCTATTATCACTAACTTTGTCTATTTATTGTAACACACATACAGGTGTATATCGACAAGTAGTCTAGCATATTTCAGTGCACTACATTACAGTTTCTTATATTGGAATAAGAAATGTATTTTAATCACAACATTTTGTGATAATAAAATCTCAAATATATTTGCTATATTTTCTATAAATTGTACGTCGCTACGTGGGTACATTATAGCAAGAATATACGAGTACACCTTCGTACATTTTGCACTTACCTTGAAAATCAAGAAAGATATTCTACTCATATACTTCTGTATAGATATTCATTCGTGTTTAAATAACTACGATAATGTATCAATTTATTTAGACGAAAAAAATGTCAAAAATATTAAAAAGTGAACACGTTCGGTCCACCATTGATTACGTGATAAGCACCCGTGTGATTCACACTACAGTACACGTGTATTTTTAGAACAAGGTTTAGAAAATAGAACAACGATAAAATACGTTGTATTTAATGAACTTGGATATTAAGTTCTCAAGATAACTAATGTTTATAAAACATTTTTTACTGGAACAACGTTCTCAGTTTTGCAAAATCTTAAAAGTTCTGGGTATCGTTTCACAAAGCCTATGTAAGTCTACGTGTCATCATACGTTCATCGTAAATAAATCGTAGGTTTTACAGCCGTTTCACAAAGCCGTCGTAAGTTAAGATGAGCGTAAATCCTGGCGTAACTTACTACAGCTACAAAAATGTATACCCAGTCGTATCTCGATCGTAGTTTTCTGCGAATATGAATTAAACCATATCTAAGATGGCTTTATTCTCGATCAAGATGCCGCAAATGTAAGAAGACGAAGAAGAATCTTCAATATTAGAACCACACTTTCTTCATTTGATCATTTTGAAAATGAAATGGATATTATATCCAGATACAGACTGGATAGACACAGTATCAATGAAATAACATTGGCAATAGAACCAGATATAAAACATGATACAAATAGGTCCCATGCACTTACTCCTGAAACACAGGTTTTGTTAGCTTTGTGCTACTCACTGGTTCTCCGGTAAAGCGCCCATTTTATGACGCCGATTTGTCCCATCGTAACAAACAAAAAGACATTTGTCCACTACGAAACTGCTTCTAAACGCACATCTTATGGCATTTTAATGTCTCCTATTGACATTCTAGTTTGTTTTATTTTATATACTAGAAAGATCTCATTTTTACTGAATTGGAGAACACTTTTTTAATCGATAAAGATTAGACAGTACTTCACATATGAAGGTATAACTCATGTTACGTAGTGGACATTTTGATGAGTTTCGTAGTTGACAAAAACCGTTTCGTAGTGGACAAAAAGTTTCATAGTTGACATCAACCCTATTCTATGTTGATAAAAACATATTGAAAATTACATGAAACTAACCCTTGTTATTTGTTTTGCACCAATATAATTGAAAAAAGAGTAAAAAAACGACTGCATGGTAGTGGTAGTGTCCACTACGAAACGTTTTTCTCCCATACTTGTTTCGTAGTTGACCGTTACGTAGTGGACATATTCACATGTTTTTTTTTTTCCACAATCCATATATTGCAATAGTAACAAAAATGATTCTATTCATCAAAGCACATACTAAGCTGTACACTGATATTTTTTTCATAATAATAAAACCAGATACTGAAGGAGATTTGACCCGTTTCATAGTGGACATTAGAAAAAATATGATATCACTCTGGTCCATATTATGTGCTCAATTTTTTTTGCCAACAATTTAACTGCCGTTATAAAAGCATCACTTCTATTGTAAGACCCTAATGTTTATATCCAGTCCATTTCTTGCAAACATTGATTATATAAAACTGTTTATTCGCAAATTTAATGACTTCCTTTCGTAGTGAATATTTTGTCAGGGACACACCTGCTAAAATTAAAAATCATTTGTCAAAAACTGTTTATTAAAATATGTTGGCTCTAAACATACTTTTGAATAATTATAGAACTTATATTAAGTAAAAATAACATAATTTCTACCTTTTTTTAGAATATTTTAGAGTGTGAATGTTGAGTTGGAGACTTAGGGACATGCCATTTTGGTTCTTTTTAACCATTCAGGAATGCATATCTTATTAATCCCTCTAAAAATAGTATGTTTCTTTGCTTAAAAATGTTAAATGTAATTAAATGTACTGACTGCACAAAAAATTACTTGTAAAGATCAAAAACATTTTTTTTAAAGTGGCTGAGACAAGAATTCTCGTTTTTATTGAAAAACGCCCATTTAGCACAACATAGAGTGTGATATGAGTTAAATTTGATTATAAGGTTACCATAAATAATTTTGTTTATAAGGTTACCATAAATAATTTTGTTAAATGGTCATTTATTCCAAATCATATCAGTCTTGAAAACTAAACAAAGTTGAAAACTGCAGAGATTTTTTAAGCATGTAATCTCCGTGGAATGGTATATTCTAAACAAACACCTATTTTGAAAATAAATTCTACATCCAACAGATCGATATCGGTGTCAACATTCAATTTTAATACAACTTCTATCTTCAGATAAATGACGAAATCATCGAAATGTAATCTCCGTTCACGTTTTTGTGAAGAGTGCTTTCTTTCACATCCGCACTTCTATCGAGTATGGCATGCCAAATAAACATTTTAGATAGTAATTACGGATGGCGAATATATAAATTACAGATCAATAACTTACATTGTAATTCAGACGACATAAGAAGACACCATGTGACAATTTTAATTAGTCAATTGTTTTAGTATAACAGTTGCTTTTTTTCTTAGATCTACAAAAAAAAACCAAAAAAACGAACTGGATGTTTTTATATCAATATTAATGCAAGTAAATAATTTTAACCCGTTTTCAATATTAAAGATCTGAAACTTTTATTATTAATATAAATTTGATACAGAATTTAATACGATTAAACAATTATGCAAGTAGTCATAAAAATTGCTCTGCCTAATGAGTTTAATATATCATATTGCACAGGGAGAGAAGCTTTTAAATACTTTCTTTCATTAAAAATGAAATTGCGACGTCAACTGAGAGGGCATGCTATATATTGTCCGTTACATTTATTAACAACACCTTGTACAAATATTCTTTTCGAAAATAAAAACAGTTAAAAAGAACAAACAAAACTATCCGTCACAATGGTATATGAGGGTCTGGATTAGGGGAAAAAAGGGGGGAGGGGGGTTTACATTTCTGTATTCTGTAATTCTTTTGGCCATTTTTCTCTATTCAGTAAGAAATATGCTTATTCTGTAAATTCTTGTGTTCAGAATGTGCATATGCAAATTTCCTGTTGTATCATTATTTTGACATGATAGATCTTTTTGTCTGTATCAACAACATATAAATATTTGAATCTACATTTTAAATTGATACAAAAAATCAAAATTCTCTGCTCTATATATTTTCATAAATGGAGTCTAAAATATATCCATAATAAATGTACCGTATCAAATGTAGAACATCATATATGAGAACAACTACTTATAAACTGCTACGCTTCGCATACTATGTATAGAGACATGCATCATAAATCTAAGTTAAAAGACAAATTAAAATAAAAAGGAATTCTAAAAGCTTTCTTTGACAAATTTTATACTGACTTCATTTTAACAAGTTTAAATTACATTTTCTAAAATAGAGCTAAGAACTGTTTGTAATGTTGTAAATTTAATTTGTTTGAAATTTTTATTCAAATACGCTGTTAAAGATTACTAAGCGCCAATAATTATACAATGATTTTGTATTTTATAAATTAGTGTCTTCGATAATGAAAAATTTGTTATCGAACAGTCTCCTTATCATGTCGGTATTCGAAATGACTCGTTTTATTGTTATTACAAAAAATAGGTCATAATAACATGACAGAGTTTTATTTTTTGCTTCAGAATGTTCTAGATAAATATACAAAAAGCAAATTTTAGACAATGTACCCTTATAAGCCTGGAAGTGGCTAGTCACATATAGTTAACGGCGTTTTTCTCACAATGATGTTCTACCTCCATAAGCCTGGAAATGTCATGGCGGGTCACATGTAATCAATCCTTCTGACTTCATAAATTTTGTTAGAGAGTAGGCTGAATTAAGACGTTATATGATGAAAATTAATTACTTTCCTTCCGTGAAAACGCATCGCATGTACAATAGAATTGAATCGCCTCTACAGTGAAAACGAAAGTCTAGTATCATTATTCGACAGTAAACATGAATCGCATAACGAAAACAGCATAGTGGAATTTAATTCAATATCAACAAGCTGAGGTACATTTTTCTGCAAATGAAACTTAACTGCTGCTTTTAAATCTCTTGCACACTCTGTTCGTGAACTATTCTTAATATTTATCTATTTGTGTATCAATTTTACACCTGGATGGCAGTAGGCGCAATGAAAACCCGTCCGCATCTAATACCTATATCATGAATTTATAAAAACAGTACACATTATATCTTATTTCTTATTCTATTCAAAAATCATGAATTTGTCGTCTGTTTATTTATCATTCTAGTCATTAGAAATTCATAACAGATACAGTGAAAATGGTATTTCAGGATTCGCACATTATATACACTGGTTTTGTTTATTTTTATTGGACTTTTTTTTTAATTCTTTTTCAACGACAACGCATGCAACTTCTTATTGCTTGTTTGAAAATTCTTCTCTTGGTCATAAATCTGCATGAAATATTTACCACTGTACGTTCAGAAAACAGCAATCAATCAATCATATCTCCTCTAAAATTGCAGTACTATAATAACTTTAGACATTATCAAATAATAGTTAAAAAATTCGTTTAATGCTTTGATCAGATATAAACAAGTCTCGTCACTCTCCTATTATTTCAAATTTCCGATACAAAGAAAAAAAGTATTATAATTGAATATCAAAGGAAGTAACCCGTCAAAGATACAAGGCTTGTATTTCGTCTACAAATGAAAAACATACGAACACACCCACTCACCTGATTCGCTCATCCTCAAAAATATAAAAATTCAAAATATAAAAACAATTATATACAAAATAAAGGATAAGGTCACCCCGGATGCTGCACAAATGCCAAGGCAACGAATGAGAAACCGGAAAGGACATACTTGGATTTCAAACCGATACCGCTAAATGCCCAGCTGTATTCCTGGTAGAGGAAAGCCGAAAATCCTACGATAAAGCATCTCGGAAAGAAACTACCAATCCATTAGGGGAACAACATCTAAGACCCTCAGACATCAAATAGATTGGTCTGATAGTTTCCCACATTGAAACTACTAATGGATTCCATCTGACCACATGTCTCAAACAAACCTGAAAATATCTGCAGAAACTTTCCTCAACAAAAAAATCTATTCCAAAACAAAATATAAGATGTAAGGATAACAATATTTATCCATGAAACCAATTTGGCAAAACAATTTCAATGATGTTGAAGAAATCTCTCTGCAAACATTTTCATGTCCACTCTCATCGGTATGCTCGACTCATCTATCTATGAAAGAAGAGTGTGCCATATTCCGATGTAAATAAACTACGATTCACACCTCCCGTTTACAGAGTTCCTTTTTACAATACACTCATGATGATACACAGTGCGTAACTTGCGATCAACTTAGTAGTCCTTTACGATGCCTTTGTGAAACACACATATTGGGAACGTAGAACCACACTTAAACGGATCATAAAATGATACGATGATCGTAAGTTAAGAAGGCTTTGTGAAACGGTGGCCTGGACGTCATCACAGATTATAATAAGTTAGACACCTCGCTGATCAAAAAATAATATGATTGGCACAGGTAATAGCCGCAGTATTTATAGCTAGGTATAGCTATGTCATACCCATAGGTCAAGGATTTTGACCTCTTTTAAATAAGATGCCTCGTTGTACATCGAGAAGTGAATGCTATAGTTACATCCTCGAAGAGCCGAGGAGCGTAATTAGTAGAACTCATAATAGATATCAAGCTTCAAATTTTGTATACCAGATGCATGTTTCATCTACAAAAGACTCATCGGTGACGCTAGTGTGCTGCTTTGAACAGTAGGTCCACATGAATTGTTCATTTGTACAAAAATAACATTTCTTTAAAACTTTCCCTTATAATGTATGCCTTAATAAAACAAAGGAAGTTTTTTGTCTTGCCCTGACATAGTTGCATAGGAAAGTCTTAAAAATGATATTTCCAGCCACAGCGTCAACAATTTATTTGGTAACTTGTGTATTCCCACTGATGGTGGTAGGTCAGTGATAATTGGTATGCAGTTGAGGTAGAATTTTCACATCTCATTTCCATGGAGATTATTGGGCCTCCTCATTCAGGCATCAATTTCTATCTGTTGATCTATTGGTCTATTGACTTTGAAACTTTTGCTAAATTTAAATTTTGAAGTTTCTGATAAGGTCAGTTTGAGGGGAACCACTTATTGTAAGTCAATGATAGTTAGTGTGAAGTCAGATGCAGATCCAGGATTTTGAAAGGGGTTGAGCAAACTAAATCCACCTCTGAATCAGCATATGCACATCTCATCTGTATAGATAATTTTGCCCTTCCTCCTGCAGTCATGATCTATTCTATTGACTTGAAACCTTTGCACACTTATTTACATGTTAAAGTTTGTGATTAGTTCAGTGTAAGGGGAACTACTTATGATAAGTCAATGATATTTGGTGTGCATTTGTATTCGCATTTGCTTATCTCATTTCCACAGAGATTATTTTACCCTGAACCGTCAGTCATGGTTCATTGACTTTGAATGTTTTTCCTAGTTTACAAGTTATAGTATTGTCATTTGCATTATACTATCAAAATTTCATACAGATGAGACATATCTCTGTGTCAACAGTTTATTTTTATCAAAATGGGAAAAGTGACAAAACACAGTAAATTATATTTAAATCTCTTCATCATCCATTACTAGAAATTGGATTATCAGGCCTGAAGGCAGACTATTACTGCAAACCTGTGAAAAGAATAATTACGCTTGAGTTGCAATCTATTACAGCACATTGCATTGCACCACTGATTTTTAAGGACACAGATAATAGTCAGGGTAAAGTTATTCATTATTTATAACCTGTAAATTAACATTTAATGCATTATTTATTACAGCTGGAGTTCTTTGAGGAATGGTGGTCATCTGATCTCATTGTCACAGATTAGAACCATATTCATTTACATGTTTTTCTTGATCAGTCTAGCATATATATAAAATTGATTTTTGTATATTCCGTATCAATATATAATTCAATTAGCTGCCAGAAGGTGCGATGATAATTGCTATAATTGTTCATTTTTGCCTGTAAATTTTTCACCTTTCTGACGTCATATTTTTATCTCTATAGATATGGATAGGAAACAACACTAGTATAAGTAGTGCATGGACACAGAAGATACTGAACTGTAACCTAGATAAATACATGTAGGTACATTTTACTTGTATCGGTTATATTGAGTGACTTCTTAAAAGAATATGTATGTATATAGTTAGTTATCATGAAAAGGTATTTTTTCAAATTTAGATTAAGAATATGTTATTTTTTAATTTAAAATACAACCAACTTTTATGATTAATTCAGGGTTTATATTGAACAGATTGAAAATATATTATTGAATAAATACAGCATCATATGCAGTTTTGAGGGTTGATGCATGTATTTTCATCTACTAAGATAATTTTTTTACTCAGGTAAATTAATCAATGATTGATGGATTTCTCTTAGAAGAAATTTAAAGGTCCTAGTGAATAAACTACACATAGAACAATAGCTATTGTATCTATTCATAGGGGCAATAGAACTGACAAAAATTTAAATACCTTGACCAAGAGGAGATGACTCTGTGGCAATGTTTCATTTGTTTTGCAATAATATAGGAAATTATTTTTAGTCCCGTACCGACGAAGTCGAAGGAGACTTTAGGTTTGCACTCCGTCCGTCTGTCTGTCCATCTGTCTGTCCATCTGTCAGTCCGGCAGATCAGTTTTCCAGACTTATTTTCTTCATGCTTGAAGATATTGATTTGATATTTGGTATATTGTTTTATCATGACAAGTTACAGGTCAAGTTTAATTTTTACGATTTTAGCTTCTCCTTGTTCAGTTGAAGCCCTTTCCCTAGAATTAAATTTTTGACAAAATACTTATTAATTACTAGATTTCTGTTCAAAGGGAAATAATTCATTTTTTAAAAGATTTTTAAAAGATATTTTTATTTATGATAAATGACATTTTGGATTTGTTCCCTTTTATTTGGTAAATTGTTTGAAGAATTTAGTGGTAGGTTTGATTGTTATTGATTCTGTATAAACTAATTTTCTGAATGCTATATATTAAAAAAAAATTTGATGAAGTGAACTCTTTTATTTAGATAATAATCTATTTTTGATAAAGGATATATTTCATTTAAGAAATAATTCATGGAAGCCCAGGGCATGTGTAAATTCACTAAAATAATCAGTTTTCCACACTTTTTTTGTCATTCTTGAAGATATTGATTTGATATTTGGTGTATTGTTTTATCATGACAAGTTACAGATCAAGTTAGAATTTTGTTCCGGTCTGACGATTTTGTGCAGAGTAATGGTCCTTGAACTTAGAAAATTCACTCAAATAATCAGTTTTCTACACTTTTTTTTGTTATGCTTGAAGATATTGATTTGATGATTGGTATATAGTTTTATCATGACAAGTTACAGATCAGTTTGGAATTTTGATCTGGTCTAATGATTTTGTGCAGAGTTATTGTCCTTGGACTTAAAAAATTCACTCAAATAATCAATTTTCCTCACTTTTTTTCGTCATGCTTAAAGATCTTGATTTGATAATTGGTGTATAGTTTTATCATGACAAGTTACAGATCAAGTTTGAATTTTGTTCCAGTCTGATGATTTTGTGCAGAGTTATGGTCCTTGGACTTAAAAATTCACTCAAATAATCATTTTTCCAAAAATGTTTTGTAATGCTTGAAGATATTGACTTGATATTTTTTATATTGTTTACACCATGACAAGTTATAGATCAAGTTAACATTTTGTTCCAGTACAATGAATTTTTAACCGGTAGGGGACTATGTATTGCCAGGCAATACTCACAGAATGCTTGTTTAATATGATGTACATACCAGTTCTTTCCACATACTTTCATATAATTAAAATGGTACCAGTTTGAATTTTTAAACCATATATTTATGAACATCAAAAAGACAAGGACTTTCCATTTTATAATAAAAGTGGAAAAACTGAAAATCCCTAATATGCCACAATTTTTTTAAAATGAGGGCAGATTTTTAAAAAGACTATATGTTACTTTTCATGTGTAAATTAGAGATGTGATCATGTCAAAGACCTAATTTATTAAAGTTTTCAAAATTATAGTTCAAGTGGTCAGATTTTGAGCATATTATGGCATCATAACACTTTTATACAATGTATGTTCAATTGGATGTTTGTTCATCCATATGTGATTGCTAAATTTGACACTTAATACATTATAACTAAAAAATTAAATATATGTAACCTTCATTTAACCTTGATTTTGATAATTGAATTTGTAATCAGTTATAGAAACATGTGCTATTATACCAGCTAGCCATTTGTAGGATTTTGACATTTACCTTAGACTTATAAATTTAAATTAATATTAATAGACCAGTTTTAATGCTAAAGGGATATTCATTGGTCTGTGGATTGTTAGGCTTGAATAGCCAGTTTTATGCTGTCACAGAATCAGCAAAGGTCCAGATAACATTATCCATTATCATATTGCCGTTAAACAAGCAGCAATCAATATGATATATATATATATAAATAAACGATTAAAAAAATGTTTGCAACATGTTCCAGGCTATTTATCACTATTGTTTTTAATATTTTTGAGCTGAAAATACAAAATATGATTGTGAATATAAGACCCCATTCACACTTGGACATTTAGATTGATTTAAGTTAGATTGGCTCACTTTAGATCGATTTAAGTCCAATGTGAAAGCTTTGAATCGGTCTAAACTAAAACACCAAAAGAGGTAGTTTAGTTTGAATCGATCTAGAGTGAACCGATCTAACTTTGAATGTGAATGCATTGATTGATCTAAAGTAGTAGATTGAATTGAAAATAATTTGTGCGCATGTATGGCGGTAAATTACACATGCAATTTATTACAAAATGGATGACCAACATGAAAGGGCTGAAAATTAACGAACTATCTGAACAGCAGTATCAACATTTGAACTTGTAATTCAAGTGAAACAGTTACTCGTCCATTATTTTTTTGCAAATGTGTGTATCAACACATTAATTTGATTAAATATTTCTATTTATACACAGTGTTTACAAGATCATTAGGATTAGAGATAATGCGAACCTAAATAAATATATATATAAATATGCAATTCAAATTTAGATGGATTAAAAGAATGCTAGTGTGAACGTGGTCTAAGTATTTCAAAGAGTGGAATTTGATATTTAAAAGAATGTATAAATTAAATTATTGCAACAGGTAAAATCATGTAACATGATTCATGTTGTTCCACTGACTCTATGGCCATAACTATTCATTTACGATTTCTGGATCTTTTGTATTTAGTATATATGCTTTGGTGAGTTATACTTTAACTTTTGATTATCCTTGATGACATAGATGTCATGCTATGACCTGTTGCATGACATTTGAAAACGTCTCTGCACACTTTTTCTTGCTACATAACTTTAAAAATTAAAGTGTCTCAATTATCTCCCCTTATCTAGCAAACTTTTAACATTTTTTTAATCAATGAAACCATATCTGTCTTCATTCAAAATAAAAACTTAATTGATTCTGCATCAAATTTACTAATTTCAGGAAAAAAGGTTGATGGACTTTCATGATTTATCACAGAATATAAAAGATTCCCCATTTGGTTTTTATGGGGTTTTTTTTTTCAAAAATGTTCAATATTTAGAAAAGTTTAAAAAAAAGAAACATACAGCTGTGATAAAAAAATTATTATAAGTTTCTTTGCAACATAATTGGCATTGTTGGATCTGATTGATTCTGTTTGTATCTGTACAAAACTTTACTATGAAAATATATGATCTTGGTAAATATCAAAGTATCATGCTGTTTTATCCATTGAATTTAACTGGTTGCTAAACATATTAAATATAAACTGATAACTACCCCTGGCTATTAAGTTTGCATGTAAATGAAATCCATAAATATAACAAATACATTATTTGCAACATCTTGATTTATCTATATTGAAATTTTTCCTGAATATGATAAACAGTTTAATCCCAGCAACTAATCATTTGTTTAGGTCCTGGGATAGCTTGTGAACACAAGTGCTTAACTTTTCTTAATGTTAAAAGTTTGTTTCTAACAGAATTTTAATTTATTTGTACTTTTGTGTTATTCATAATAAGCCTAATTTGGTAAGAAAATTATTTCATTTTATTTGAATTATCATGCTGTGATTAGCTGTACAAATGTCAGAAATAATTTGTATTGATTTATCATTGCATTCTTCTGTCAGTGGGGTAATTTATTATTTTGGTTTTTATGCAAGAAATATCCAATAGCACAGTATTGCACAATAGGAAGAAATTGTCAATTGTACAGTATTGCACAATAGCAAGAAATATTCAATTGCACAGTATTGCGCAATTGCAAGAAATATTTAATTGCACAGTATTGTGCAAAAGAAGATACTTTGTATAAATTGCTTATTTCTTGACCAATTTCAATGGGGTTTTATTTTTGAATTCTTGGGGTTCTTTAATATGCTGAATCTAACCGTGTATTAAGTTTTTGAATTTTAGGCCCGTTTTAAATTGGTCCACATTGAGGTCCAAAGGGTCCAAAATTAAACTTTGTTTGATTTCATCAAAATTGAATTATTGGGGTTCTTTGATATGCCGAATCTAACCGTGTATTTAGATTCTTAATTTTTGGTCCCATTTTCAAATTGGTCTACATTAAGGTCCAAAGGGTCCAAAATTAAACTTAGTTTGATTTTAACAAAAATTGAATTCTTAGGGTTCTTTGATATGCTGAATCTAATCATGTATTTAGATTTTTGATTATGGGCCCAGTTTTCAAGTTGGTCCAAATTGGGGTCCAAAATTAAACTTTGTTTGATTTCAACAAAAATTGAATATATGGGGTTCTTTGATATGCTGAATCTAACCATGTATTTAGATTCTTAATTTTTGGTCCAGTTTTCAAATTGGTCTACATTAAGGTCCAAAGGGTCCAAAATTAAACTTAATTTGATTTTAACAAAAATTGAATTCTTAGGGTTCTTTGATATGCTGAATCTAAACATGTCTTTAAATATTTGATTATGGGCCCAGTTTTCAAGTTGGTCCAAATCGGGTCCAAAATTAAACTTTGTTTGATTTCAACAAAATTGAATATATTGGGTTCTTTGGTATGCTGAATCTAACCATGTATTTAGATTTTTGATTTTGGGCCCCATTATCAACTTTGTCCACATTGAGGTCAAAAGGGTCCAAAATTAAACTTTGTTTGATTTCAACAAAATTGAATATGTGGGGTTCTTTTTATGTTCATTTCATTTTGTATTGTCCTTGAGCAACAACCTTGTTTGTTTACATTATGCTACAAATATTGGTAGCACAATCATGTCTGACTGAGAGTTTAATGACAACAATGGACATTTTGATTTCATACCTGTTGCATTTTTGTTATTTCAAAATTTGTTGTATTATCTTCAATTAGAACTTCTATTTTACCCTTTTAAAGTGTAAGTAACTAAATGTGATTTATGGGTATGTTGTGTAATATAGAGTTAATTTTAACTGGCATTCCAATTTGAGAATTATTTATAAGTGGGAAATACAATTTTTTAACCTAAAATAAGGGGAACTGAAAACCTGGAGATTTCACATTAACTTCTTTTTATCTTTGTTCTTCCAATAACATATATACCAGGAAGATATAGATTAGCTATTCTTCTTTTCTTTATAGTTTACTCATTCAGACTGAATTCATAAATTTTTCTATCTGTTTGAAACATATTTTAAGATAGTGATTATGTGTCAAAAATAGGGATTACCTGTATTTGCCTACAGAAGCTTTTTTTGGAGGTCAATGTAAAAGTTCAAATACATAAAATTTTGAAAAAATTTAAAGAAATCGAAATTTTGGTCACTGAGTCTACTCACTAAACGTTTTAGTCTGATGATTTTCAAACTTCACCGATTTCAAAAAGAACATAAAATTCTGTTATTATACCTTCACGTTTATATTAATCTAGTGTGAATGTATAAAAAAAAAAAGCATCAATGGGATTTTGAATTTTAAGGATATGAATATATAAGGAGGACATGTTTAGAAGTACAGGAAATGTGTCACTTCCTTGTCTAAACTTTTGTACAGGGTAAATGTGGTTTTAATCATTCATAGGACTGTGGATTCATTTATTTTAGTGGGTACCAATTTTCATGGATTGAAGAAGGTTCGTATTTTCGTGGATACTTGATTTCGTTGTTTTGCCCAAATTTTGCATTCAAGCATTTAGGAAATAGATATTATATTGACAATTTAATTTCATGGTTTGCACTTATCCATGAAATTAGGAAATAACAGTGAATCTACAGTAGGGTAAGTCTGGTTTTAAAGATAGGGGCCTTTCATAGCTGACTATGTGGTATGGGTTTTGCTCATTGTTGAAGACTGTATGGTGACCTATAGTTGTAAACTTCTATGTCATTTGGTCTCTGGTGGTGAGTTGTTTCATTGGCAATTATACCACATCTTCCTTTTTTTTATATATAGTAAAGTATTAATTAGTTTGAAAGTTATTTTATCCCTCTGGTTAAAGTTAAGGCATGTTGTATTTTCTTAGTTTTATTTTATAAAATGATGAAAATATATTTTGTATTGAATATGATAAGGTTCCTTAATCATATGTATGTGCTTAACTTGTGTATCTTTGTTGACATGAATTATGATATGGTCATAATTATAAATCAACTGTTTACAAAACTTTGAATTTTTCAAAATATTAAGGATTGTCTACCCCAGGAATAGATTACCTTAGCTTTATTTGGCAAGACCTATCAGAATTTAGGGTCATCAATGCTCTTGAACTTCATACTTATTTGGCCTTTTAAACTTTTTTTATTCAACCATCACTGATGAGTCTTTTGAAGACAAAAAGTGTGTCTGGCATACAAAATTTTAATCCTGGTATCTATGATGAATTTATTTTTAATGTTTCTTAGATATGCAGATATTTTTGAAATAAACTCTTAGTTACCGTCTGGAACACTCTGTCAGAATCGGTTATACTTGCACCATCACTGGAGGCCTTTAAAGTATCCCCCCAGGAGCACCAACCAAGGAGAACCAACATCAGCTAAGGAGCTTGAACTTTTGTGTAGTGTACATACTTGTTTTAATTTTTAATCACCAGTGCTTCATTTTTTGATTGGATTGTTTGCACACATCACACTACTCACATGCACAAAAGTCCTCGTTATTAGATGTCCATTATGGATTTTGACAAGTAATGAAGTTGAAGTTTATAATCAGAATTGTATACAAATCAAGGGTTGAATTTAATCAAGTATCAAATTGTTTTGTCATTTTGTAGTCAAGACAATGTTAGATTTGTCCCTGAAATGGTATTAATACATGTATAGTACATATATCTGCCATTTGATTCAGTAAGGAAAAACAAGAGTCAAGTTTTTACAGGACATGACTTGTGATAATGACTAAAGAATTTTAATTTATATTTAAATATGACACATGAAAATTTATGTAAATAAATTTTTACCAAAAAGTATTGGAAAATTCTGTTATGTGGTGTAAAAAGTTAATAGCTCCAAGGATTTATTGATTGTTGGTTAATAGCTCCAAGGACAATGCTATAAATATTAATGAATTATTCAAAGAAAAGAATAGGAATCGTTGAATTCAGAAGTTTATATCAGTGTTATATATAATTTTAATATGTGTCATGAAGTGTAACTTGCACATTGACAAAATGATAATTAATGAGCCTGTATGCTAACCTGGCATTTTTAAATACAAACTGATACAATGCAATAATATTTGTGTTAAATGGAAACTGTGTGGGCCGAAATCTTATAGTGCTTTTCATTTTTCGCTTGACAAGTTTCTGTCTATAGATCAATTATAGTTTTCAAGATAATAAGCGAAAAATTGCTTAAAATTATGATTCAGTACCAAAATTTCTAGATCATGTGTTGCTGATCATTTTTGCTGTTCAAAGTTTCAGTCTATCTATTTTTCTGAGATATAATGTAAAACACTAAAATTGGTAAAAAAATCATCATTTAACTGCTATATGGAGTCAACTTACCATTTTGATATTGTATACTATTTGTAGATCTTATTTTTCTGATGAATTTTGCATTTAACAGTTTTCTGTATCTACTATATAGTTTCTGCAAATAACACAAAAATTTAAAAATAGGTAAAAATTGTCATTCTAGGGCAATAAATCCTATAGGTGTTTGAATCACAACTTAGTCATGTTATCTTATTTGCTGATCATTTTTGCATTTTACATTTTATGTTCATCAACTTTGGTTACGAAAAATACAAACGGGGTAAAACCAAGGACAGAGAACCCTATAAGAGGTTGACTCACCATTATGGCCATGTTGACTTTTTTGTAGGACTTATTTTATTGATTTAATTTTTTTTTCTTCAGTTTCACTCTCATAGTTTATGCAAAAAACATAAAAAAGGGTAAACAAAATTCATTCCAGGCCAATAGGAGTCAGCCAGCAATTTGCCTATTTTTAGATGCACAGGAAGAGTAAGCAGATCCTACTCCACATGTGGATAGACAGAAGTGTTAAGTTCTAGCCAGTCATATGTCTTTAAACTTGCAAAAAGATAATGGCTATCAAAAGTAAGGTCTGTAGTGCAGAAGTTAACCAGAAAATGGCAAAGCTATGAAATGCAGTGTCACAGGAGTCCCAGCTTGCAACACTTGTTTGCAACAGACGAAAACTGTCAAATTCAATACATGATATCTAAAAGAATGAACACATGATATACACTGCTATATATCAAGTTCCTAGACCTCTGAAAACTGCAGATCAGTGCAGTATTAAGTTTTAAAATTGACAAAATTTTTTTGAGTACAATTTTCATTTCTAATTTCAGATCAACCACTTAGTCCGAAACCATGGCTATGATTACCAGAAGGAGCCTCAACGTTAGACATTGCCTTACAGTATTACTACTGTTAGCCATTTTGTTGATCTTCTGTGTCCTAAGTGGGGGATTGAGTTCTCCAGATAATACTTTTGATCCTTTCGAGGCCTATGGAAAATGGCCAACAATTATCATGTATATAATGAGGTACATGACACTAATACCACTTCCCTTGTCCATCTGCAACTTTCTAGGAATCATCATGTTTAACACTCATCCATCAAAACCCAAGTTAAAAATGTCCACATTATTTGGTCCATTCATTTGTTTTCGTGTTGTGACGAGGGGTACATATCCAGATTTAGTAAAGCGAAATGTTAGTAGAAATATTGAAATGTGTTCATTGGTTGGTTTGGAAAATTATATATTTGAAGTTGTAACAGACCGATCAATTGACATGCAGAAAAGTACACGTGCTCGTGAACTTGTTGTGCCGTCCACATACACTACTGCCAATGGTACTCTTTACAAAGCTAGGGCTTTACAATATTGTTTAGAAGATGGAGTCAACATGTTAACTAATAATGATTGGATAGTTCATCTGGATGAAGAGACTTTATTAACCGAATCATCTGTCATAGGGATCATTAATTTTATTCATGAAGATAAATACCAGCTAGGTCAGGGAGTCATCACTTATGCGAATGAAGAAATTATAAGTTGGATAACAACCATAGCAGATTTAGTGCGAGTTGGAATCGACTTTGGAATTTTAAGATTTAGCTTAAATTATCTACATAAGCCTCTTTTTAGCTGGAAGGGAAGTTTTGTAGTTGTAAATGCAGGAGTAGAAAGAAAAGTTACATTTGATTTTGGAATAGATGGAAGTATTGCAGAAGATTGTTTCTTTGCATTGACAGCTTGGAAGAGTGGTTATCAGTTTGGGTTCATTGAAGGAGAAATGTGGGAGAAGAGTACATTTTCACCGATGGATTATATTCGACAAAGAAAACGTTGGGTTCAGGGAATCATAATGACTTTATTATGCCCTACCATACCTCTTAGGTACAAATTTGGCATATCTTTCATGGTACTTGGTTGGCTGTCAATGCCATTTACGGTACCAAACATTGTATTGGTGCCACTTTATCCACTTCCAATGCCACAAGTAGTCAATTTTTTATGTGGTTTCATGGGTGGGGTCATGCTATTTCTATTTATATTTGGTTCAACAAAATCTTTTAACTATAGACGTTTAGGTGTAGTTAGATTTTTATTTCTCTGTATATCACCGATTTTGTTACTTCCTGTTTGCATAACTATGGAAACCTGTGGTATTGTACTAGCACTACTGTCTCGGAAATCTGGTGGATTTCACATTGTAGCAAAAGAAGTATCAGGACAAGTATTAGATGTTTAGATTTAAATCATTGTTATATTTATTTTGTTGTTTATGTCTTGCACTTCATGCAAATAAAAGATGCATGTTGTATCTAAGTACTAGCTTATTTTGTTATGAAACCTAATGTATACTGTCATTTGTTGAAGTATTGAGTTCAATTTTTCTATTCCCTCTAAATCTTTGAAAGTATCTCAACACAACTATCAGGGAGAATTCAATGTCTTGATATTACAACTATTGTAAACCAGCAAAATTTATGAAAAATGGGTACTTAATTTGTGTAATAAATTTTTTCTCATTTTTCCAGACTTGGGAACATAGTCATTTTTCAACAAAATTTATGAAAAAGGGTACAACTTTCGTGTAATCAACTACTATAGTTTTCAACCCAGATCCTTGAAACTTCACAGGAAGATTGCACATATGTTGATGTTGTGTATCTGCTATTATGAAATTGTTTGAGAATTTTTTTCTCATTTTTCAAGACTTTTGAACCCTTTAAGAATTTTCTTCTCATCAAATTCATTTTGTTTAAAAGCTTTAATTAAAACAAATCAAAACAAACATATTGAGTTGGCTGCATTTGAAAGCATCAACTTTTGAATTTTTACATTCCAAGTGTAGACATCCAATAGACTGTTTCAGAATCTAAAGGATTGTGGGTAATTTCATTGTTCGTACCACAAAAATGAAAATAATGTCACCTCATTGGTTGAAACCATTGTTTAGGACGCTGTAAGCCAATCACAATGTTTTGCTGTAAACTTTTGAAAAAATTACCCAGAATGCATTAGATTCTGAAACATCAAAATCTTAATTGTCATATGATATAAAGAATTTCAAAATAACGTTAAGATTATATTCAGTATATGGAACTTCATATTTCATTTATAACCAGAAACAGTTCTTGAAATTTTGGTGCCAAAGGATGGAAATTGTCATATTTGCCTTTCTGAGCAAACCAAGGTCGATACTAGGATAGGCTACTATGGGAATTAGGATATTAGTTTTTTGGTTTCATCTTTCAATGATATCCTTAAAGTTTGTTTATAAGCACTTATAATCTGAGGCTTATCTACTTGGGAAACCAAATTCTCCACCAAAAGTTGTCAGGAAAGTAGGCAGTTTGTTCAACCTGCTTACCGATCCTTATTTATAGCATATAAACCCTCCAACTTTTTTCCCGACCAAGTATTGGAAAACATGTTTTTTATTATTTTGCCTTGTTAGATCTCTTATTGAAGTATTTTTACATTCCAGTGTAGTTTTTTAATTTGCTTGCCATTGTACTGTATTTCAGATTTTTATAAACATGATTGAGTTTTATAAATTGTGTATGATATTCAATTGTTATTGAAACTTCAAATAATATATGATATATAAAAATGTATTTTTAATAGAATTAGTTTTATACAACATACATTGAATAACAATATATATTTACATAAAACCAAGGATATTTCCATTACAGTGCTCTGTTGCTGTTTTTTTTTGTTGCAGCTGTTAACCTGTAAAGTCCATGACATAACATATCAAAAATTGGCCAAATTAGATAAAGAGTTTTTTGTTAACCTTGAAATGAAGCTTTAAAATTTTATTGAAACTATCACCTATCTTATTGTATTTCAGAATTTTCCAAACCATTTTTTTTCTGTGGAAGAAATTATTAATGAGATCAATTGTTATGTATATATATATATAAAGTTTTCTCTTTATTTATACAGATATTCTTTATGTTAAAGACTATTTGTTTGAGATAATTTCCAAGTCATATGGTGCTAAATGTGTTTATTTTTAAAGTAAAATTGTTTAAATTTTTCAATATTCTCCAATCTAGAGCTAGCACATAAAGCCACATTTAATGGTACTAGCTATTAGAATATTTTTTAATAATATATATTATCGTTGGTTATCTCATTGAGATTGATTTTCTCGCTTGAGCGGGTACGGCGAAAGTGAGAAAAGCAATCGAGTTGAGATGACCAATGATAATCTGTTTATCGCTATTTCACCTATGAAGACATTGTTAATTTCCTTGACAACGGCACGTGCGCCCTTTGTTTCTAGCGATAATTTTCATATCACTCAACTTCGTTTTCATATCATTCGACTCCGCTGAGAAAGGAAATTATCAGTCAACAAGATCAAAGGAAAAATTCATAAAATAGTGATAATGGGTGATATAAACATTGTTGCATGTACTTAATACACAAACAATTTTAGGACGGCATTTATTGTTATTATTTTCAGTGATCACTTGCTTATTGAATATTTAAGCAGGATTTTGTATAGAGTTGCATTTCATCTACATGATCAATTAATTCAAAGTACATAATTTATTTTAACCATCAGTTGGGTATTCAACCCAACATATGTTGCTCTGCTATAATTTTACACTATAAATTTATTGTTTTAAGCTCTGCTTACACCAAATAATTCTTGCCAACAGCCTTTTAACGTTACTGAAGCTGTGGTTGAGAAAATGTCAGACAATGTTTTGTTATTGTTAGTTAATTTATTTTAACTACAATTGATTGCAAAGTAACATTATAGATAATTGTATTCTTGAAGCAATTTTTTTACATGTATTTTTAGGTGATTATTTATTTTTTCCTGCATACTGCTCATCAGCTGACTGTCTCAGTTTTACTTTAATTTTGTAAATATATTATGTAATATGTGTGGGCTCCATGGAGGGAACTAGACAAAAAGGAAATATTTTTTGAAACAAAAAAGTTGCAATAAAAATGAGTTTACCCATATGCTTAAAAGCAACAATATTCCAAAAATAATTGAAGGATAAAGACAATATGTGTTTAGTGTCTTCTCTTATCAACTGTATTTGTACTTGGCTCGAAACAGGAGAAATGCTCACTAATTCTTGCATTTCGGCAGTTTCTTGTACAAATTCAGCTGATCTTTAAAGACACCAAACACATATTGTCTAGTATATACTTTGTAAGAAGGGTAAATTCTCCAGTATTTATTGTAATAGGGATAAAATTAGTCATTATTTGTGTTTGATATTAAGACTTCAGATGGATTGTAATTATGAGAACAGTATTCTATAACATTCATATTTTTTACAAAAAGGATTAAATTTTTGCCCAACACCAGGCCCACTAAGTGATTTAGAACTTTACAGAGATACACAAATTTTCAATCGAAGAATATGCCTAAAACATCATTTTCAAAAAAAGAACGACACCAATGTAAGCACACATACTCCCAACCCATTCAAGTTACCTACAGGATGGACACCACCAGCAGGAAGAAATAAAAGAGGGACGAAAGATACCAGAGGGACAGTCAAACTCATAATAAAGATTTGGCAGACCAATATTTCACAAATAAACTCTCCTACAGCAAATTTGTCAAAAGTCGTGGACTACTATCTAAAACCATTCATCAAAGATATATCGTCTTATATTAAAGATACCACATACTTTCTACAAATAATTAAATCTCTAGGCGATATACCACCAAACTGCTTTCTAGTAAAGGCAGCTCACTGTATACAAATATTCCACACAGAGAAGAAATATTAGCATCAAAAGAAATACTAAACAAAAGAAAATAAAATTCACCAGCAACCTGGATACTTCTCAGATTTATGCACTTTATCTTCACAAAAAATTGCTTTAAATTTGGAAATAAATATTTTATGCAAATTATGGGGACGAGCATGGGAACAATTATGGCTCTGGAATACGCCATTATATTCATGGACAAATTAGAAAGAGAATTCCTAAACACACAAATCCTAAAACCATTAGTATGGTGGAGATACATAGACGACATATTCTTTATATGGCCACATACATGCGAGGATTTAGATACCTTCATTAGTGCCCTCAATGAATTCCATCCAAGTATAAAATTCACAAGTCACAAGACAATTTCCTAGATACAACGGTAGTTAATAACCAAGGAAAACTACTTACTACTCAATACACAAAGCCAACAGATGAGCACCTCTACTTACTCTACAATTCCTTTCACCCGAAACACCAAAAAGAAAGTATTCCTGTATGTCAAGCACTAAGAATAAGACGTATTTGTACACAAATCAACGATTTTAAATTTCACACAAACCTAATGAAAGAACATTTCTGACTCGGGGCTACCCTGTCAGGTTGTGGAATCTGCGATCTCCAAAGCAAAATCCTTAAACTGAAAGGATCTCTTAAAACCGAATCAAACTGACCAAATCATGAAGCCAGATATAATTCCATTAGTAATTAACTACCACGTGAAAATAAAAAATCTTAACGAAATCATCAACCAGAGGAAAGATATCCTCAATAGAACTCCTGACACACAAACCCTCGCAACACAAAAACTCATTATCTCATACAGACGAGCCTTATCAATCAAACAAATACAAGTGAAACCGAAATCGTAGTGAAACCCACAGGTGAAGCCACCCCTGTGGAAAGAATTGCTATCTTTGCAAATTAATGAAAACTGCAGAAAGTGCAAAAAGTACTGTGAACAGCTACCAAATAGATATTGAAACACGAAATCACATGCAATATGGAAAGTGTGGTTTATATAAAAATGCAAACAATGCAAAAAACAATATATTGGTCAAATGGGAAATAGTTTAAAAGAAAGATTTAGGGGACATTTGCAAGATATTAACACAGAAAATCAAAATAAACCAGTCTCGAAACATTTTACCTCGAATGGTCACAATAACGATGTCACCATAACAGGCATAACTACCACAGAACAAAACATAAACGTTAGACTCCGAACTGAAGAAGCTCTAATACATAAATTTGGAAGTACAGAACCTTGGGGACTTAACAGAAAATATGGTTAATACTAAAACAACAAAAAGAAAAGATACTACTGCAATATTCAAACCACGATTCAAATGTAAAAAGTGCCCAAAGACATTCTGCAGCATATCAACCCTCAGAAGACACCACAAAGAAATCCACAGACCTGTTTCAACATTGTTTGAGTGCAAACATTGTGTCGTGACTTTCACTAGGAAATCTAATGCTATTACACACCTGAAATCGAAACACCCAGAAAAGGCTAAAGAAGACTATAACAGTATTCTACACAATCCTCAGGAAATGGCAAAAGCCGTAGAAAAATGGAGACCCCCCTTTGAATCTGTTCAAAACAAAGAATGGAATGGAAAAACCCCAACATTTAGAATAGTAGCAGGCAAATCACCCTATGAATACTAGCAACCTTCCACTTCAAGACTACAAAGACCATCAACCAGCATCCTTCAACAGGACTTATACCTATCAGACTCAGATACTTCTTTTTCAAATAATACACAACCAATGAATATGGTTATGTTATGGACCTTTACTAATGAAGATTACATTGACCTCATAACAAGCAGCAGCGATGTCACGATTTGTTTAGATGAACTACCAGAAGAACTGTGAGACTGACACGTTTTTGTACATTCAATTTACAACATTTTCAGCTAAGGCATTAATAACAAAGACTTAATGCATGAACAATTTTATTTCAATTTCATTTTCATGTTGACAATCTATTTGTATTATTTCTATTTATACTTTCACTTTCACTTCCTCTTTCATAACAACTACTATACTATGACATTGTCTTTAGACAACCTGATTTTATACTTAAGCATATGTCGATGTATTTTCTGTATCCTGATGACGGTGCCCTAGGCACCGAAACATGTCGATCAATAAATTTTCTGCAGCAGTCCCTAAAGCGTTGTTGTTATAAGACTTTCTACATTCATATAAAGGTCTAAAAATTTGAGATTAAAGCAATTTTATTATCACAGCTATTTTGATTGGAAGGAGATATATATATATTTTATGAGAGGTTAAAATTCATGATTTACTTGGTCGAATGCTCTGCACAATGACAGATGAAGTTTCCATTAGCATTTGCATTATAAAGGGAATAATGCTTATGATACTTGCCTATGTCAAATTATGTTTTAAGTCACAAATATATGATTTGATTTGCAAAAGTAAAATAAATAATTGACATACTCAGTTATGAAAATGCAAAACTTGCCTATATCAAATTTACAGTACAGTCACAAATATATGAGTAAAATAATGATTGACATAATCAGATTTGAAAATACAATACACACTCATTCCTTAAGTGTATTCCTTATGTAGTGTTTGTTAAGTAGTGTGTTTTAATTATATGAAATGTAGTGATACTCATCTATTTTTTTTATATTATAAGACATTCCCGTTTATGGGTAGATAAAGTAAGTTTATTGTTAAGGTAAAAATACATCGTTACATTCCAAATGAAGAAATAATAATTATTGTCTGTGCAAAATGTTACCGTATTGATCATGTGATTAGGAAACAAAAACCCACTGATTGATTTGTTTTGTAATTTAATGATTTTAAAAAATTTTGTTCTGTATAGTGATTTATGTCCATTTAAAAATATGTCCACTATTCTTGTTTTCAATTTGCCATTTCAAAATCTTAAGAATTATGGGAAATTTCATTGATTTTACCCCAAAATAAAAATAATGATTTGTCATTGGTTTAATTTTAATTATTTAGAAAAGTTGCTAATCATTCACAATGTTTTGGTATATGCTTTTGAAAATATTACCCAAAATGCATTTTATTTTAAAAGGGTTTATTTGGAAATGGTTGAAGTGCAGCCCTCATTAAATAATTTCCTTACATTACCCCAGAAAACAAAGAGGTTAATAAGGTTCACAAGGAACTTAGATTGAGGGTTTTTTTTTAATCATCCCTTTAAGTCATTTAATCAAGTTATATACTTATAACATATATACAACTTTAACTGATTTGAAGCCCATGAAAGATCCTTGTACATGTTGTATGGAATTTGATGTATAACTTTATCTTGGACTTGTATAAATAGCAACAGATGTTTTTTTTAGTGTTCACTAACATATTAATTGCAAACAGGTTCATATTATCAAATCACTTAGTTTTTGTTTAAGGCCCACAAAAAGACAAATATCTAAATTTGGTGAAAATAATGGCCAAATATATTAAGGCAAGGATAAACTTCTTTCCCCTTTAGTCATTTTCAATATCTTGTTAAGTGAACCCTTTTTCTGACAGTTATGATATATACTTCAAATCTGTGTATCAGTATATTGGAATGCCCATTTCAGAATTTAAATGACTTTTAAAAAAAAAATTGTCAGAAGACATTAACAATTTTTTATGGTATTGCCAATTTCATTAGATAGGGATGCAAAATATTTATATTTTGGCCTTGCAATACATAGACAATATTAGGTCAGATATTATTAATATTAGAATAGCAATTTGCAAGATTAGCTTAAGTATTGCAAAATCATATTTGAAACTATATCACATTTTGTTTAAGACAATGTAAGTGGTTTTTAACATGTTTAATGCATGCACACATTTTTACTGTCCTGTTTAAGTTACATTTTCTATTTGTATATTATAAGTCAATATCTAAATTCTTTTGAATTCATAATAAACAGAATATAATTGTTTTATTTCAGCCTTTGAAAGTCTGACCCTATACAATCAATCATGAATAACCAAATGAAAAGATTTTTTTTCTTCATGTCATAGATTAGTTGCCATCAGTTTGGCGACTGTAGATTGTAGTTCTATAAGTGTACTTATATGTTTGTATGTTTATGCTTTATGTAGACAAGTGTAATTGTTAGAGATTTTAAGTCAGAAAATATTTTATCTTATCACTGTTTTTCCAGCAATCTTTGCTTATTGCCTTGCCATATTGTTCATTCTTATTCTTGCCACTTTGTTAACATGACAAATATTTCATCTGTTTATAAATATTTGAGTCTGTTTTTTATGTCCAATACCTTTTCCATGTTACTACCGGGTTGTTTAACGACCTTGGTTATCCATGAGGGTTTAGGAAAATGACTGGGAAGCCCTCTATAAAGATCTTGGATACATGACCTCATAATCTCAGTGTATGGAAATCACATCAATGTTTTTTGTAAGAAACTAAATGGTCAGTCTGAAACATATATAAGGCTCCGTGTTGAAGACCATACTTTGACCTATAATTGTTTACTTTTTACACATTGTGATTTGGATGGAGAGTTGTCTCATTGGCACTCATACCACATATATGAATAAAAAAAATGAAGTGACTTAATTTTGAATAATTTGGCATTTAAAACTAGGTAGAGAACTACTTTTTGCATTAATTGTGTAAACCATATAATGCATTTAAATGGGTGTTGGAACATTCTTACTATTAACAGTTATTTTTAATTTCAGATTTTTTCTTGTTAAAGGGAGATAACCCAATATGAACTATGTTCAATGTATTTTACATTTGACCCTTACAATTCAAAAATAATTGTTTTCAGGTTATCCCACTTCTATTGATGTTTCTATTAAGTAATTCTCTTATTTATGATAGTAACAATCAGGAATTTTACTATTAAGGTGGTTTTCGACTAATGTAATCAATACTGTTAAATTGTTTATAGTTGAGATAATATTAAGATATTAAGATTAACTCCTGTTGTTTTAAACATGGATATAGTTTCTTGTTGTTAGACTATGATGATTTCAATATTTTGTAAAACCATTACGTTTGCTTTTGTATTGTCCAAGTATATAGTTATGACATCCCATTTTAATAAACAAGTCAAAGACTACTTGCTATAATATACCATTTTTCACCATCCAAGCAAGTATGTTTGTACATTGTGTACCTTGAAAAAGGCACAGGCATTTGATGCAAGTATGAAGAAGTTATATTTTTATGATGTTATTGTGATTTTTAAGACAAAGACATTGTTCCTAATTTGTTTTACAACAGTATATATGCTTGTACACTCTACATGTATTTTTATTAATAAATAAATCAAAGAACATTTTCCTTTGTTATCAATCTTGAAGTTTACAAATTATAAATACTCTCGCTGTGTTGAAGACCCATTGGTGGCCTTTGGCTGTTTTCTGCTCTTTGGTCGGGTTGTTGTCTTTTGACACATTCCCCATTTCCATTCTCAATTTTATCCATAGTACTAATTGTTTACAAATTAGATGTCATACATGGTTTGCAATTTTAGTTTTATTGAGTCTTAATAAAGCTTAATGAATTCTACATAGGTATTCTGTGTTTTTGTCGAGTCTGTGACTTCTGTCGCAGAAAGCTTGACATAGGGATAGTGATCTAGCGTCAGCGGCAGCGTTAATTAACTTCTTAAAAGCTTAATATTTCAGAAGGTAGAAGACCTGGATGCTTTATACTTTGTATATAGATGCCTATTATATGAAGTTTTTGTATGTCATATGTCCATTGTCCTTGACCTCATTTTCATGGTTCAGTGACTTCTTGAAGAAAAAAGTTTAAGATTTTTTGTAATGTTAATTTGTCTCTTATTATGAGTAATAGGATAACTATATTTAATATGAGTGTACCTTGCAAGGTCCTCATGCCTGTCTGACTGTTTTCACTTGACCTCGACCTCATTTCATGGGTCAGTGAACAAGATTAAGTTTTCATGGTCAAGTCCATATATCAAATACTATAAGCAATAGGTATTCTATATTTGGTTTATGGAATGATTGTAAGGTGTACATGTCCAACTGGCAGGTGTCATCTGACCTTGACCTCATTTTAATGGTTCAGTGGTTAAAGTTAACTTTTGGGTTTTGGTCTTTTTGTCTAATACTATATGCAATAGGTCAACTCTATTTGGTGTATGGAAGTATTTTTCAATGTTCATGTCAGTCTGGCAGGTTTTATTTGACCTTGACCTCATTTTCACAGTTCATTGCTTAGTGTTTAGTTTTTGTGTTTTGGTCTGTAAACTTTCTTATGTTCTTAAACTATAACCAATAGGTCAACTCTATTTGTTGTATGGAATGATTGTAAGGTGTATATGTCTGTCTGGCAGGTATCATCTGACCTTCACCTCATTTTCATGGTTCATTGGTCAATGTTCAGTTTTCCTGGTTAACTTTGTTTCTTAGATACTATAAGCAATAGGACTATATTTGATGCATGGAATGATTTTAAGTTGTACATGTCTGTCTGGCAGGGTTAATCTGACCTTGACCTCATTTTCATGGTTCATTGGTCAATATAAAATTTCCATGGTTTGGTCTGTTTCTTTTATACTATAAGCAAAAGAGCAAAAGGTCATCTATATTCGATGTATGGAATGATTGTATTAAAGGTGTACATGTATTTCTGGCTTGGTTTATTTGACCTTGACCTCATTTTCTTGGATCATAAATGTTGATGTGATACTTGTAGTAAAACTTTATATTTAGGACTATCAACATAAAATCAATTGTCAGTATAGTAGGCGAGACATTTCAGCGTGTGCACTCTTGTGTATTTGAGTGTCTCTCTCCCTCTCATTTACAATTGGTTTGTCTGCAGGTGACAAATAAGTCAGTGTGATAATGATGCTACTTTATAACACCAAAGGTTATTACACCCGACTCAGAAGGAGGAGGGTATTGGGTTCTTCTAGGTTATTACAAATAAAATCTTCCTGATGTTAGTTAACAGGCTTCATGATCTACAGTGGAATGTGTTTTCAGATTTATCGCTCATCAACTTCTGTTTACAGAATACTTATAAAAAAATGGAGATGTGGTATGATTTCCAATGAGACAACTATTCACTATAGGTCTTATGGTGTTGATGTTAGCAATGATAGGTCTGCGTACAGCCTTTTAACAACGAGAAAAACCCATACCCTATAGTTGGCAATAAAAGATCTGACATGAAAAATGTAAAACAATTCAAATTAGAAACCTAAAGTCTTAAATTTTATAGTGATTCAATTTACAAACAACAAATATGACAGACTTGAACCAACAACAATCATTGAATTACAGGTTCCTGACTTGGGACAGGCACATCAAAAATGTGGCTGGGTTAAACATGATTGGGAGTGCTCAACCCCCTCCTAACCGGGGACAGTGGTGTAACAGCACAACATAAGAACAAATTGTAAAAATCAATTGCAAATAGCTTAACTCAATATATCAGCTCTGAGCACAAAAAAAAACTTAACATAACGACAGTAGACACAAAGCACTAATATGACAGTACTCACATTTACTAAAATCTAGTTCAAAGCCAATTACCACTAATAGATAAATCATGGTCTCCCAGACTAAAATATCAATCATTTCAGTGTTATATATTCTAACACATAATTGTCATGTATAAATTTTTTCTTGCTTTTTTCTAGAGAAAGAACGAATAAGAGCTTCCTAAAATTTGTTACCAGACTTCATGTGAATATGCTATACAGTGTGATGTATTTTATTTCCATTGTTCATCGACTTCCTTTTATCTGATAGCCGGGTATCATTATTAAGCAATAGCTCACAGTTCTACTTTGTCTTTTCTAAGCTGGGTCCATTTTAGAACAAGTTTTCGTGACTTAAACCTTGGGTATTCCTTTTCAGAACCTGCATTGTTGATTTATTGTTTAACTCTAATTTCCTTAAAATGCATCATATATTTTCCACTGGACATTAAATAACAATCAGTTGATCATTCGAGTCTTTTTAATAGCGCTCCAGAAGCTCTTAGTTTTGTTCTTCAAAACTAATGTTAGATTTCTGATTTATGATAAGCCATTGTTGTATGGCATACAGTCACATTAGCATCCATGCATTCAGTTTAAAACAGAAACGAATGCTGCTGTACTTCTAGATAGATTTCATGCAAGAAGGCCATGATCACTGCAGAAAGACATGATATTTACAATATACATGATATATTTAAATAAAAGAAATATTTTAGTTGAGTTTCAAATTGTTTACAGTTATTGCCTTTATTAATACCTATATAAGACCACCATGTAGATTTAAAAGACAACTGTTATGCTTGATTTCTTTATAAACATGATAAACAAATAAGAGAAACATTTTAGCTGTGTTTCCAAATGTTGATTAGTGTTTAAATAACCCAAAAAAAAAAAAAGACAAAAAACTGATTTAACAAGTGTCGTTGTAATTTTTACTTATATCATTAGCTATTTGTTGGATTTGAAGATAAATTTTATACTTGTTTTCTTTATAAATGGCTGTAAAATACCACATTTTATTCAATCCTAGCACGCAGAATTCTACGCGACGAAAACTAATCCTGAAAAAAACAAAAAAAGACAAAAGGCTGATGAACTGTCTAAAACTGGATTCAAAGTGCCTAGACAAACCTCACATGCAAAATGTTTAAACTCTGTGTACAGAAAACATTGGTAACAAAAACAATTGTACACGTGGTGAGGACACCTAAAATACTTTCAGTGAAACATACCATTCTCTTAACGATACGCCAACTGCATCAACAGTGAAATTAAGCCGTGAAAGCTATGACAACAATTTTCCTGCTACGGATAATACGAAAACTAATATATTGTTGGTTGCTTTTAACTTTTAATTTCACAATGTGTTAATGGCTTCAGAAATCCGTCGATACCCTAACGACGGAGAAGTTGTATGATATAAACAAATCATATAATCTTCAACAATGGTACAATTCCAGTGATACCGAATCGTCTATTTAAAACCCAGCAGATTTATTACTTCTTGGATTTTATAGAACAGTAGTTCGTTTTGATGATTTTTTCCAAATGTAGACATAGTTTCTACATCGTTATAGAAAAAAAATAATATAGAGTAAGGACATTAACTTTGCTTTTCTTCTAATTCATAGTTTCAAGAGTTCATATTCACATACAATTTTTGCAGAAGGTACGGAAACTAATCAAGGCCTTCGGAAAATTCAAGCGTGTAATGACATCTGCTTTATATGAGGAGGATATTATAGAGATAAGCAATTTTTACGGGCAGAAGTTCTAAGATAACCATAAGCTTTTCTCAGCAAAAGCCGCAACACTACTACTAGAAAAACAGATCAAAACAGTTAGAGCAAGAGAGAATCGATCTAATGATTTTGAGGTCGTTCAAATCAATATGTCCAAGCTTTGTCACGTGGTTGACTATGATCCGTCCACTGCAAATGGCAGAGAAAACTAAAAGCATACCTAATTAACAATAGGAAAAAATTGTAGTAATACCGATATTCGTTGGAGGAAGCATATTTACCACAATGGGAAGAAATTTGCAACAATTTCAACAGTGTCTGGCTGTAATAAAGACGGTCGTTGCCTCTTCTTACATATGTGTTCTATTTGCCGTCGCCAATCTACACTGAAAGATACCGAGAAAAACGGAAAGACCAAAAATAAAAAGAAATGGTGACGTACTAATGTTTCAAAGCAGAATTTTGGTTCCTAAAAATTACTTTCAAATGTTATCTTTCCTCAACATACTACAATCCAGATAACGTTGACGTATAAGAATCATAGCAACTGTTACGCATCTTTTGTATATGTATATTACCTATGCAACGATTTAGACTATCATGGTTTCGACACCAAGGTATCTGTGACTAATTTGCGTAAACATTGGTCTTCACGACCACAATGCGAAAATGATTCATATTCGAAACATTTGACATACTTCCGTTCTCAAAACTTACCATGTCAGTCCGTTAGTAGTAGCGGAAGAAAAAATATTCGAAGAAAAAACATTGGATTTATCGGTACCTCATCAAAGTGATATTCATTTGAGACTGGTACCCGGTCGTTAGGCCACACCAATTTGATTAATAGTTCTTCGGACAAAAGCTCCAAAAATATGGGGCGAGCGAGGGAAATTTTATGTTTTTATATATTTCTTGAAAATGAGTTTTTTTTTTTTTTTTTGAAGCGAGTGCTCTACAAGTGAAGCGAGCGGTATACTTTTTTTTTAAATTGTGTGATTTAGAAGTTGTACAATTTATGTATATGTTATAACTGAGTTATTTCACAGAAAAACGAGGAGCAAAAGATGCTTTAATGCATATAATTTGATTTATTGGTGCCTGTACCATATCAGACTTTCTTGTCTCACTGTGGTTTAGTTAATTTTGGTTATTTTCTTCAAGTAAGTTTTGTCTATGTGAATTTTCGTTTAAATCCATATATATATTTAGGAAGCATAGCAGATGCAGTTTTACAAAAGGGAGTATGTTAGTTAGGTAAATGACACATGTTAAATAAAAATAAAATATGTGTAAGTATCCCAAAAAATGCCCTGAAAGATATTCGATAGTTTTCATTATATGGTAATGATTGTTTATTGTTGTTGTTCAGTGTTTCTGTTGTTCCGTTGTTTTCCTCTTATAGTTGATTTGTTACCCTCCGTTTTAGTTTGTTACCCGGATTTGTATTGCTTAATCAAGTTATGACTATTGAACAGCGGTATACTATTGTTGCCTTTATTTATTGGCTGCTTGACATCCAGTTGGAACTATTTATGCATATTTAGGATCGAAATAATGAGTGATGTGAATATTTCTTGCTTTGTACTAAAACAGCATCCAGAGTAAGATAGTTATATTGCTATACATGTAGATCCAAATGTATTGAAATATTCCTTTAAAATACCTGTCACCCCATTCACATGCATTTTTCTTACTGAGCAAAATACTCTTTCCTTTTGCTCCTAAAAGCTGTAATGCATTTAAAACTCTTTAGCTTGACTAAAAGTGGTTGAACCAATTACACACCCCTAATTATTATGAGCATGCCAATCACAATACGACATCACCTTGGTCTCGTTGGAACTCTTTAAATTCTCCCCAACAAAAGAAGAGTTCTGCTTGCATGTCAAAAGACTAACAAGGGCATATGGGGTTTCATCAACATCAAATACTTCTTTTAAAAAGTTCATGGGAATTTACAATTCATTTCATCCAAAAGATAGATACGTCTATGCCTGTTGTGAAAATCCATGGATGGTACCAGCGGGATTCGAACCCTCAATCTCGGGATCTAAAGGCAGCGCTCTAACCATTTGAGCCAAAGAAGATCTTCCTGAACTCAACTAGTTAGATTACTTTTATATCTTCAGGACTACAACAGAAACAAGGATCGGGGATGACGATGGTTCTAACATACATTGATGTGTTTGTGGTCATCTAACGAAAATTTTTAATTTTGCATCCTAGAACAGGTCTTTAAAGGTATAACAAGAAGCATTTTGGATAACTGTGTGTTCAATAACTACTTGTCCACAGCAACAACTGCATATTGGCATCCCGATTTTTGACCTTTTATTTAATATGTTCTACATCTGATAACAATTTGGAGTTATTCACAGACGCATCTTTAACCGTACTTCGGTGGCAAGTGGTTTATTCGTCAAGGCCGACCGAAATATAAAGACATAATAAACAAATAAGATTGAATGGCTTTTCTTGAATTGTACCCAAATCGTTGTGGCAGCTGTTTTAAGGTGCGCGTCATGGAAAACAAAATCGTTGTTTTTTTGGTCTGATAATACGCCTACATTCGAAATAATAAGGAAAGTCGGATCAAAATGTTATAATATTATGAAACTAACGAGGAAATTACTATGGTGCGCATGTACAAACAGCCTAATGTTAAAGACTGTTCGCAGGAACTTGTAAAGCAGAGTGATTCAATCATACTGTTTGGAACATCAAGAACAGTTCGAATTATACAGGGAAAGAGCTCCGCTCTGGGAAGCCTTGCAAGAACTCTTTAAAGAGGTACTAAAACGCTAAAATCATGTTTGTCTTATTCTAGAGTAAGTAATTAATGTTTAAGAATGCAAAACCCGATAAAATTTCATCTTGTAATTATCGAGATATTTGCAAATTACTGTCAGTTTGTCATTTGAACACCTGAACGATTTAGTAAAACACGCCACTACAACTCACTACTTATACCCAACGGAAGTGACGCACAGTGGGTCACCCTGATCAAATACGTGTGTTATATCGTATGTAAACAGATCACGGCTTGCTTAAGTAAAATAACAGTTTTGATATATATCGGTGACAATTATTACATTGAGAATATTGTTATACATTAATCGAGGCTTGATAATTGCATAAATATTTTAAACAAATGTTTATCATTAGAAAAGTATTGAAAAGCAAAAGCACAACTTGCCAGAATATTCATCATGTTGAATATGGACAGTGTTTGGAAGAAGACAAATCAACCTTTTTCTATAAAATATTAACATGTGCATCCTAAAGTGACGGTAGAAGCAGAAGTAGAACCGTGCATGTTGTTTCCATGGCGAAAACGGCATTCAAAATAGGACACTCCCGACACGTGCTTCCAAAAGACGACGGATGGCGTAACTTGATGATTTGTTAAATTAAACTATGTGGGTTTTTCTGAGCTACAAAACAATAAAAATTCTCAAACTTACTTAGTTACCGAAGGACTTCAGTGACAGCAGCATTTCAAAATTATATAAGTTTATAATCCAGATAATGTGGAGAATTGAGTACTGTCAGTCACAGTAATCTGCTTGACTGGTTTATCAAAACCTGAATATGTATTGATTAAGCTATTTTTCATTAAAAATAAAATACCGAATAGACATGTAATTAACCTATACGAGATTTACACATCAAACAAAATTTTAAATGGACAGAAATCAGTATAAGTATATATGATGGTCATAGTCCTTGGACCTTATGTAAAAACATTGTTATATGTGTCATATATATACTAACGTTATATCAGACCCAGGCATCACGAGCATAGTCCTACCTACTGACGAATGTAGGATAGAAAGTCGCAGTACAAAATTCACAATTCAGTTATTAGTTTATTCTTTTTTTAATATAAGAAGATATTTGTCAAAATATTTTTGTATTTTTCTAGAACTTTTATATATATGGCAACTGTGTAAACAAAATTTATTCTGAAAAAACAATAATGAAAAATAATTGTAAAGATAACAATTTGTTAAAGTGGTTTGGTACTTAAATGGTTTCATTGTGACATAGTGCAAATAAATTTATTCTTTTCATGCATAAAATTTGACATCTATTCATTACTCAAGGTTTAAATGAACTATTTCATAAATTGAAAAATGAATATATGCAAGTAACCTAAAAATTGTCGAAATTTTTCTATGTTTTCAAACAAAACTAAACAAATAGTATGTGTGACTTTGTACTAACACATTTGTTACTTTCTGTCCTGTAACTTTCAGTACGTTTGCCATAGAGACAAATTATACAATTATAATCTATGTCTGTGTCCTAAATCACAGGCCTATTTTATATGTAAATATATATTAATTTTTAATTTCTTTTTTGCTATTAGAAAATAAGATATAAAACCTATTTCGTAGAAATATAAGAGCAATAGAATTATTAAATAGGTTAAGATATCTAAGAGCATTTAAAACTACAACAAAACCACTGATATAAAATTTTAGAAAAAGGTGTGCATTCCCAAATTACTTGTGTCCTAAATCCTAAATGTTCCTACTACTGGGGTGTTTAACGACCTTGACTGGCTGTTAAGCCTCGCACGGTCGGCTCGGTGCCCGAAGGCGTTTGGTGAGCATTTAAATAATTTGTGCCATCGTTCAGGAACAGGTGGAGGACGCCATTTTGGTAGGCCGCCATCTTGGTTTTGTAAGTTGTTTTGGTTTTCTTTTGTTGACTATTTTGATTTTATTTCTTCACAACGGCTGCTTTCAGGGCCAGATTGGTCAGCTTGGCAGCCCGCTAACCTCGATGATGGAGTACTGGTAGATGAATCTTGGACGTAGTTTTAAAGATGACAGGAAGCATTATCAGGACCAAAGCCGTGAGGCAGTGAAATGAAGGTCAATCATCTAACACCTAGGATACAGCCCTCGGACGTCAATCGGCATAACACTCCCCCATCCACAATGGGTTTTGGAGTGCATGTTAACGCGGGAATACGCCAACTACCACGTTTACTGTACAGCGTTGGATTGGTTTCTGTCATCTAAAGAAGTAAGTCGTTGATCATCTAAAAGTAAACCCTCATCGAAGATAGCGGGTAAAAGAGAGCTGACCCAGCACGTCCGTTCAGCTGTAATGACTGAGACGTGACGGGTCCTAAATGTTCTCTTTGATCTGGTAATTAAATTGTCCGTACTTTGACACTACTGATAAGTAAACATCCTGTAAGGTTATAAAGATCAAACACTAGCTATTATCCCTCCATTCAGGTAATTAACAACATGGCCATGCAGAAATGCCACCTGTTGTTTATAAAGTGATAAACTTTATAGTTTGATAATTAACATTATTAAAAGGAATTGCATATACCCAGTTTTTCAACTTGCCATTAATTATTTTATTACATGGAACAGACGCCTCTACCGCTCTCTACCGTCATATCTTGTCAAGATATTATGCAACTTTACGTACATGTAAATATAAACCATATTTTCTCAACTCAATAATTTTTTAATTAACAGCTAGAATATAATATATTGACCGTCAATTTGTCTCAGTTCTACGATCAGACACATTGTTTTCAGTTGAAAACTCAATGTTGAATCATCCCAACCCCATACCCCCTTTTTATATTGAAACACGTTATAAATACACTTCCCTTCTGAAACATTTTGTTTCTTTTGACAAATTGGTCATAATGAAGAATGAACCTTGAAGGGTAGCGAAATTCATTGGCAGTGCTTTAAATCAACGATCAGAAGAAAGTTCATTTATTAAACAACGCTCAGATAAGCCGAAGAAGTGACCCACAGTGCGTCACTTCCGGTACTTTTGGTTTTAGTGCTGTTTCCGGAAGTAGCGTTGATTGGATTTTCCTAAGGTAAAAATAGTTGATCTTTACACGCTATTATCTCTGTTATTAGTGGACCAAATTGCATCGGGTTTTTGCATTTTTACCAATTATTTCGAACTTTTAGATAAGAATTACTTGTTATGTGTGTTTTAGTACCTCTTTAAGGAATCAACAGGTGGTCTGTCGCATTGCAAAATGCTAGAATCTAGAATACCCTGCATTTCCAATGGCTTTGCCGTTCGTCATTACAAATGTCCGAGTAAGGTGACTGAATCATACTTCTATCTCAACAGATGCATTTCTTTTGATAGGTTTGTTATCAAAAGTGATTTACTTATTGCTATATTATTCTATAGCATTCTATTGAATATGAGAATAATCATATATACACCGATCAGTTTAAGTTTTAATATGTAGACGGAACCCGCAGATTATTTGACTAGAGAATTTTAACTTCTTACAACAATATCTTTTCTATTTGGTGAACTTCTAGAACTTGAAAAGCATTTTTTAAATGCCTTGTCATAATATCTTATTTTCTTTTTAGTGTTTTGATTTAATTTCTTGTAGAATGTTGCGTCCACAGGCTCGTCATTTCTATAAATACGTGATTTTATCAGTCTTTATTATATTTGCATGAATATATACAAGACTTCTTCCATTTGAATACACAAGATTATCTAATGGTTACGATGCTTGATATCATGATACACAGTTGATAGACAGCAGCATTGCCACTTGTAGGACAGATTTGCAGCGATTTCCCAAACCATTTCAAGGCATTTTTGAAATCATTGATAATGAAATAGCAATATCCCAGAATATTGTAATGCCGATGGTAATCTACCAATCCTCCACATTCCCCTCCTTCGATGTATTTTACCATTTTAAGTAAATGATCTATAGACATATTCCTTTCGTCTACGTCACCTAGATTAGATGCTACCTGAAATTGCATATAGGAGGCATATACTAGAGGATGGATTGAACAAAAACACCAATTTGAATGACCATCTAAGAGTGCACATTCTAGTTGCATAGCTGGAGGTACGCATAGAATATCAGAGCAGCTAAAAATAGCATCAAATGCAATATCGTTCTCATTTGCAATATCTTTCTCTGAAACTTCCTCATACATATCTGGGGAAATCAAAGCGCGACTACCACAGTTAATTAACCCAGGAGTTCCTTCATATCGAATGGCTAATCTTCTACCAAATAGTTCATTCAGGAACTTTTTAATCGTGTTGTAATTTCTTGTCTGATAGTAGTATGTCAGTGAATACATACAAGACGCTAATATGTCGTGTTCGAAACCGATTTCAAAGAACCCCTTTGCTTCTGAACCAAGATGCTGACGTTTTTCTCTATCTGGTGTATGTTTGGCTTCTGCAAGTAATAGCATCCCAAGCCGTATTGACAAAAATTTCAACGCATAAATTGACATTAAATTTTCTTTCAGTTCTTCTCCAATTTCTTCAATCACTTTTATTAAGTTTTCATAGGTAACTGGAAGATACATAATTGACAAAGCAACTTCCATACTGAGGCACCTAGCATGCGAATATTTGTTGCGTTTGAATTTATCTTGCCCCTGCTGAAGAATTCCACGGCCTACAGTCCAAACCTCTTTTTCTGATAAATTGTGATCGACTAAACGAATCGTTGAGAGAAATTGGCCTCCTCTTTTGTACTGCCAATTGCACTGCAAAAAGAGCGATATAACATTTTTCTGCAACCGCAAAATTTTCGATTGAAGACGTGCTCTCATTGTCTCGTTTTGTAGTTTTCCCAAAAAAAGGTTTCGCGACTTGAAGAAATAGTGCGACAAGTGCCCTTCTGCAATAGCTTTATATAAGTGATCTAAGCACTTCTTCACGTAATCGATTAAACGCTTTGGTGTCCAATCGTCAATTTCTTCAGACAGCCATAAAAGGATAGTTTTTAAATGAAAAGAGTTTATTTCCTCGGGAGCAATTGGATCTAACAACTCTTTAATCAGAGTTTTGAATATAACATAGCACTGAATTTGAACATCGTTAAAGTTCCAAACTAATTCTCTTTCTGGCAAAACATAAGCGAACCGCCATTCCAAATCACATTTGTCCGACTCGGGGTGACCAACCGGTAATACATGGCAAGGCATTTGTTTGATCTTGTTCACCAATTGCTGATCCGGCCAGTTAGATTTTCTTATTCTGGTGACCCATTCTAGAGATTCTGTTGGCCACGAGGAACACTTCAAACCAATAGCCATGTCAGAATCTTTCCCATGTTTTGCGTAGTTCAACATAACACATGGACCATGACGCATTGATTCACCAGCGTGAAATGACGGTGGGGAATATTTGTCCATGTCAGCGATAAGCTCCATGTTATACTGGATATACCTCTCACTAGACAAATAGAGTCCACTTTCTAATTCGACACACGACTGTAGGCACCCCTTTGTCTCATGCCTGTTAACATTGACAGATAATGTGTACGGACGAAGAAGAGTAAATCCTGATGGGGAATTAGAAGTATCAATAATTAGCTTAGTTCCAGCTATGGTGACATCATCAACGTTGGAAATAACCTCTATATCCTTCATTTGTATCATTTGATCTTCATCACTTTCAGGTGATGCAGAGCAATCAATCCTACTTCCCGCTGCGAATGAGTCCATGTTAATGACGTATTTACATGAACACTCGAAAATAAATGTCCACTGCCTGTACAAAGCTAACTCTTCACTATTAACATGATCAGCACCAAGGATAGCAGAAATGACTTCTGATGCTTCAACACTGTCGGATAAACTGTGGATAACTGATTTATCCAAAAATGTTTCGTTAACATTTTCTGACTTCAAATTCTCATTTGTTCTGCTGTATATTATTTCAACAGACATGTCTACGTCTTCTTACTATGCACTGTATGATAAAATATAATAATTTTTAAAAAGCTGACTGACTATGTCAATAATACAAAGTCAGTTTAAAAGCAAACATAACTGATCAATAAATAATTAGATATTTAAGATATACAATATACCGAATTAAAACATTTAGTGTATGAAATAAACTTACAATATGAAATAAACTTACAATATGAAATAAACTTACAATGTGAAATAAACTTAGAATATTAATAACTAATCCCGAAGCCAGACTTAAATAAAAACTGTAAAAACTGTGATCCTTTTCCTGCTTGAACTAATCTTGACAACAGAAAACATCATACATAGATAGAAAAAAAATTTGTAAAGGTTCCGCAGAACCCAGTGTCTCGCCTACTTTTGCTGTTAATCGCAGGCTCAACAAAAATGAGGAAAAATTTAATAAAAATATTCCTCTCTATACTATCTTTTGATTGTAAGTAGCTTCTGTCTTAGTTTGGTAAAAATCCAGGATAGTTTATGACTCTAATAAATGTTTTAAAAACTTAAACTGCAGACTGTATGTAATGTTAACTGGAAGAAAAATCTAAGTCCATTTATAAGTAAAATACGGAATAAATGGATTTTTTTTACGGAATACAAAATTTATTTCTGGATACTATCTTATGATCATAAACAAGCTTCTTTCCAAGTTTGGTAGAACTCCAGGATAGTTTATGAATCTAATAAATGTTTTAAAAACTTAAACTGCAGACTGTATGTAATGTTAACTGAAAGAAAAACTAAGTCCATTTATAAGTAAAATACGGAAAAATGGAACAAAATTTTAAAAATTTCCTTCTAGATACTAGCTTTTAATCATAAACAAGCTTCTGTCCAAGTTTGGTACAAATCCAGGATAGTTTAAGAAAGTTATTAAAATTTTAAAACTTTAACCACAGAGTGAATGTAATGTTAACTGGCAGAAAAACTAAGTCCATTTATAAGTAAAATACGGAAAAATTGGGAATTTTTTTGACAAAATTTATTTCTGGATACTATCTTATGATCATAAACAAGCTTATTTCCAAGTTTGGTAGAAATCCAGGATAGTTTAAGAAAGTTATTAAAATTTCAAAACTTTAACCACAGAGTGAATGTAATGTTAACTGGCAGAAAAACTAAGTCCATTTATAAGTAAAATAAGGAAAAATGGAATTTTTTAACAAAATTTACTTTTGAATATTATCTTATGATCATAAACAAGCTTCTGTCCAAGTTTGGTAAAATCCAGGATAGTTTAAGAAAGTTATTAAAATTTCAAAACTTTAACCACAGAGTGAATATTTGTGGACGCCGCCGCCGACGACGACGACGACGACGACGACGCCGATGGAATGTAGGATCGCTATGTCTTGCTTTTTCGACAAAAGTCGAAGGCTCGACAAAAGAAAAAAAGGATACTTAATTGTGTAGTAACATTAACGGTACCAATTTCTGTGCACCAGATGCGCATTTCGATAATAAATGTCTCTTTAGTGATGATCGAGACCAAATTATTTGAAAATCCAAAACTTATTAAAATATGAAGAGCTATAAACCAGAAAGGACCAAAAGTATAGCCAAAGCTGGGCAAGGAATCAGAGCTTTGCATGAGGGAGATACATTCCTTAACTTTAAATAATTTCCAAAATTTTGTAACAGCAAATTTTAATAACACAAAATCCAGATTTTCATGCCAGTACCAAAGTACTGGCTACTGGCTGGTGATACCCTCGGGGACTATCAGTTCACCAGCAGAGGCATCGACCCAGTGGTAATAATAACATATAAACGGTACCAATTTTCTGCACCAGATGCGCATTTCGACAATCAATGTCTCTTCAGTGATGCTCGAGGCCAAAATATTTGAAAATCCAAAGCTTATTAAAAATATGAAGAGCTATAAACCAGAAAGGACCAAAAAGTATAGCCAAAGCTGTAGGGGTGTTGCTCCGTTTACGATACGTGCATGCTTTAAGTGAATAAATTGTATACTAGTCGATAACAATCTTTGACAATAACCCATTACATGATACTAATAAATAGAAATACACGAGCCATTTAAATGTAATCATTATTTTGGGTTTTAATTTTAGTTAGCGAATTATATTTCATATTTATTCAATATATCAACCTACATGGCATGACTAAAAATAAACCATAAGGTTAATTACATTAACTGTACCAATATCAGTGCACGAGATGAACATTTCGACAATAAATGTCCCTCCAGTGATGCTCTAGGCCAAAATATTTGAAAACTTAAAACTTGTTAACCAATTGAAAATGCAAATTTCTTGACAGCTTTAGCAGATTGGAAATATCTGAGAGGAGCAGAAATGCTTGGAAAGTCAGGATCTAAATGTAATCCACCAAAACTGTCAGAAGATTTCTTATAGGATTCATTGCCCTTTAATGATTATTTTTATAGTAGTAATTGATTTCATCTGATTCAAAATTATTATCAAGAATGACTCAGGAAAAAAATAATCATAGAAATTCAACATATTCATTTGTGATGTATGTTTCATTGAAATATGATACAAGGGCAAAATGGACAACCATGCACAATACACAAAACTTACGTTGCCAAGTAATTTTACTAACCTTAACGTTCAAGTCTATCGTATCTGATATATTTTGAAATATTTCTTTTAAAACGAAAGCGGAAGTACATATTGACTGTAAACTGCAGACATAAAACAATTCTGGTCGTCTGGAATATCCGTTCCCCCAAGAATAACTTTCTTAATGCAAAAATCTATTGCCTGCCCCGGAGCAACAGTAGCTACTTTGAGGATACAGGTTTTTAAGTGCAATTTATCATGATCGCACCGTATTTTGATAAAACAAATATTTATATTTCGCAGTCCCATAAAATAGTCATGATCATTCTATGATCTTTGCAAATTCTTAACTCTCCATCAGAGTCTAGTGGGGTTTAAAGATTAGAGAATAATGGGCGAAAAGTGCAGAATAAAGGGCAAAATATAAATAATAGAGAAAATAGGCCAAAAAATAAGAATAGAGAATAATGGGGTGCTGAAATATGAAGAATAGAGAATAAGGTTCAAAGTAAATAAATAATAGAGAATAAGGTTCACAGTAAATAATGAATAGAGAAAATGGTCTAAAAGGTTAAAGAATAAAGGAATGAAGGCCCCAATCCAAACCATACTCTATTGTCTGCCTTAAAAACGCATGTCAAGTCAAATTTAGATAAAAGTTCCTTAAGTGTATTTATTTTATTATATTTTTAAAATCTATATTCTACTCCAGAAAGGGAAGGACGAAAAACTACTAGGAGTTGGAGTGAAACACCGCCGTTGCAGGAAGTTCTTGAAATTGAAACATTACACGACCTTATTTTTACATCAAATTTGGCTGTAGTTTTAGAGGACCATGAATTCAATGTTAAGATTCAAACCTATTTTAGATTCTCATTAAGAACCAACAAAATGATTTCGGAAAAGTGAAAAACAAAGGGGCGATTATCGTAATCATATAACTACTCAAGTATTGAAGTACTAATACATTCTTGGCTTTCAAAATTTGTGGGTTTATGTTTTCGTCATGTAAGCAAATCGGACGTACACAATTTACAAAGTATTATTTTCATTATCATGCATGGTCATGAAAAAAGTTCACTATTGACTATGTACTATTTCAACTGTTTTACAAACGATTATACGAACATTGAGTTTTTTATCAAAAATGTCATGGCAAAATTTTTGAACGAGATGTTATGAAATTGTGGTTTCTAAAAGTAGCCTTGTATCCACCCTTAATATCGCGTCGGGAAAGCAATTGCGCTTAAACGACAGTGAGCTTCATGTCTGAAGGTGTTTGCTAGGACAAATCATTAAATATTTTAATGACGTCGTGTCAAAACTGAAAATGTGAAATGATAAATCAAAGTATAACTGAATATTTAAGTCATTTTCTTTTGAATTGCCCAACTTATGATATTTAACGATAAAATGTATTTGTTTGGTTTAACCATGTTTTGATCCAAAATGTTAACATTCTATTTTGTTCATCTGCTGCATGAAAAACTTTTTTAAAATAATAAGCGATAATGGAGGTTTTATAAAAGAAGAAATAGGGAGACAGTGTGAACCTTCTGATATGTAATAAATGTCGAGGCTAAGAATACAAGAAATAGGTCAATGACTGCAAACAATCCTAGACAGACATTATGTACAGTATTCTAGTAACTTAACAAACTATTGTCTTATATTATATAGTGTGAATGTATCAAAAATTGTAAACTAGGCATAACAATTTGCATAACTATAACGATAAAATGTATTTGTTTGGTTTAACCATGTTTTTGATCCAAAATGTTAACATTCTATTTTGTTCATCTGCTGCATGAAAAACTTTTTTAAAATAATAAGCGATAATGGAGGTTTTATAAAAGAAGAAATAGGGAGGCAGTGTGAACCTTCTGATATGTAATACATGTCGAGGCTAAGAATACAAAAATAGGCCAATGACTGCAAACAATCCGTGACAGACATTATGTACAGTATTCTAGTAACTTAACAAACTATTGTCTTATATTATATAGTGTGAATGTATCAAAAATTGTAAACTGGGCATATCAATTTGCATAACTATAACAATTTTACAGTTTATCTAGTATATCAAAACAAATGAAAATAACACTATATGAAATTCATGCGTCCGAAGCGCTTTTCTGGATTTACCTTCAACGGGAACGCTTAAAGCCGATATTTGATAAGCCAAGGATGAATTAGAATCGAAACGATTAAAGAGCTATATGAAATATCTCTATAATTTTGTATATCATAATTATGAAGCAATAAATATTATGTAACCTATTATTCTATATGTTCTAATACTTTTATTGATTACCTTTAGTACTTATTTCTATACTGTTAATAAAATGATGATAAATATTTCAATTGCATGTATTTTAACCTGTATTTGTATGTTTTAACAAAATATCTTGAAGACGCGCCGGGGTTCGGGTCCTCAATGTGAAGAGATAGTTTTCTAAATAAATATCTAATACATGTATGTATATTAATCAATGTCAAAGTGGTCTAAAAGGTTAACATATGATATTTTGATAAATGAAGTCGATTGTAAAGTTAAAGCTAGAAGAGTACTAAGGTAATCAAACATATTTTGATTGAGAGAAGGCATTATTAGTACTTATTCAATATTGGTGACTGTTCGTTCGTTTGAACATAGGCGATACAACAGGCTTGGAGAGACAAAAGTTAACTGATCCAATCAAATTTTTAGGCCAATGGTTTTAAAGCTAAGGCTAAATGGAACAATAATTAAAACATTTTAGGAGCTTTTAAAACTATTTCAGAGATCAATTTCGATGAATAGATAGAGTTGTTAATAAAGAAGAAAAATCTCAAATCAAATATTTTGCCAAATACTTCCCCACAATTCGTAATTAATTCTCGTCGCTTTTGCATTCAAAGTTAAAGTAAGTTATAGTTTCTTGGTTGTAATTTGGAAAGATAAAATTGGAAGTCAAAACAAACCGACTTCAAAACAAGGATAAGTTATGTTAACAAAATCGAAATAGACCAATAGAACGACTGTTACTAATTTTCGTGTGCACAAAAAGAAATTGAATAACCAATTGAAAAAAAATGTTTATTTTTACGTGCTAAGTGTCAAAATCTTCTATTCACAAAACACAAACTGCCTAACGGGCATCTTTTCTATGAGAAAAAATAAATATCTAATAAGAATAAGAAAGTAAAACTGCGTAGAAAAAGTCGTGATTACTTTCTATGCAAAATCGGAACGAATTATGTATCTCTGTCTTATATCTTTAGCACTGCTTTAAATTTTTTCTTTGTTTATTTGTTATATTAATTGCCCAGGGAATAAAAAAAAAACAGATATACTTTGATTCATGTGTACTGTTGCTGAAATATTATAAAAAGGGAAATAAGAAATAATAAAATCAGAAATCCTCAAGGCTTTGGATACATTTATTAAGGTAAGTGATTGAATACACAAAATAGAGGAATCTTTTTTTTTTTTTTTTACATTTTACAATTAATAAACATAAATCAATGATATTCGTCCAATTATATTTATTATCATTTTGTTTATATGTTTATTTATATATTTATATATTGTTTCTTCAGTAATGTACAGAATTATATATTTGAAATAACGTTAACATAAGAATATACACAAATGTTAAAAGTCTAGCGCGGGACTTATCAACGTCTTTTAACATTTGTGTTTATTTTGATATCAATTCTATTTCATATATAAACGAACGCACATGGAACACTTGTGTACAAAAGTAATTTAAAAAAAAATCAACATAAATTGAAATAGTACCCGACGCAAGCGGTCGTCACCGAATTCATAGAAACAAACAAAGAAAAGGCTACACAATTGCTATTCTACATGTTACCTTATAACTACATGCTACACGCGGGCCTCGTTCAAAATGATGTTTCTCAAACTAAACCCAGAGAACACAAACACTCTTGTTATTTCATTAAAAGTACAAATTGGTAAGCTGATATTATTCCAAATTTCTTTTTTTACGGCTGTATCATCGTTTCTTCATCAAACGAGGAAATGGTCTCTGATAAACAGCATGTAAAATGTACAATTCAAAAGAGACGACTTGATTTAAGCTAGCAACCTTAAACAGAAAGCTTTTTAATTAATAACAGACAGCAAAAACTCACCAAAGATACCAAGCTTATACTTGTGTACCCCTGACGCTCGTTCGTCTACTCATCAGTGATGCTAGATTAAAAACAGTCGGAAGGTCAAATTAAATACTAAGTTAAAGAGTATTCAAAATCGAAAATTCCAAAAAGTTGTGCCAAATAAGGCCAAGGCAATCTATATCTGGGGGTAGCAATACCTTTATGTCTAGGAAAATTCAACATTTTATAAACAGTAAGTTTACATAAAAATGTACACACAAATAAAAAATCAAAAACAAAGGAATATTGTTTTATTGCTGCTCTTCGCGCATCTCAAAGTCCAAGTGAGGCCTTCAACATAGAGAAAACTCTCACCTCACTCCAAGTTCAAGACTGACCCTACCAACGGTTTATTATACATGTTTTGAGCGATTAACCCTTCCCCATACATGGAAAATGTTCTAACCGCACAGTTATACAGACTGTAAAAATCAATTGATACTGACATTAGATCGTTACCAAGCAACGACAAAAATCAACAAACAAAAAGACATAAAACACAGAGCTCTATGTTTTGTCTTCCTGTTAGTTTCATCTTTCATCTTCTCAAGAGTATTCCATATTTTTATTACCGTGCATCGTGTATAGCTTAATATATTGTGTTTTGACTTTTTGACTACCGAAGGCCCTTTAGTAAGTTAATTTGAGATATCTATTTTCGCCCTTTGTTTTTGAATAGAATAATTGACTTTTTTTGAATTATACAACATATTCTCCTTTTACTTCGTATAAATGAATAAATGAAGCAATCATGATTAGACAATACAAATACACTTTCTACAAAAAATTTAAGATAGTCATTCAAAAAATAAGAAGTTATTTACGAATAGATTTCAACAACAGCGCGAAGTAAGCGAAAAATATATTTTAACTAAAGTTTCCCTAACAAGAAAGAAATTGATGGATTTTCCCCCGAATTAATTTAATTAGAGACTTTGCAGCTAGAAACATGCACACTTCTACAATAACAACTGCTATTTAACTTCATAAGTATTGATTTCTAGCTCGCACATAAAACCTGAACGTATTTGATTGATATCTGCATCACGTAAATAATAACAGCTTTGAAACAACCATTAAGGAACTTATGATCAAGATTTGTGACAAAATTTAAGATATTTTCCCTATGTAAATACATTTGATATTCTCTTATTATTCATTGATTAAATGATTGTTGCTTGATTAACGTTCATTGGCAAAGATGTGAGGAGAAGAGCAAATTAAACAATAACGTAGGTTCTCTGATATGGGTTGACTGTGGTCGGTGGTGGGAATGGGAATGCGAATAGGAGAGAAGGACATGTATATGGTCAAAAATAATGCCTTGCAACAGGTCACATACTGAACATACAGGACACCCCCAAAGAGTTGTTGGGAGCATGATACTCTCCAATTACGGAATATCGGATTTAAATCCCCTCTAACGAACGGACGTAGTTGCATATTTGTTCATCCCGCATTTATAACCAAACGGGACCCCACTCTCAGCCTCGGTCTTAATGCCGGACGTTAGAAGTCTAAGTTACAATACTGCTACACACATTTCACGTATGTTCAAACTAGTATCTGCTTTTAATTCGTGGGAATAGTAGATGTACTTTTAATTACGAAAATGATAAAGGACAACATATAATGTGTTCTAAATACCTCCAAGTTCATAGGATCCCTTAGGTGTGTAAATCTGATTGTTTATACATTATACATAAGCTTTCTGTATGCTATTGGTGTTAAATTAAAATATTTGTAGTTTTATAGTTGTTAGAAATTATCATTCCCAAGGTGAATTTAAGATATATTTCTTCAGATTTTATCAAATATCTACAATATCGTGAACTGGATAAATCATGAATAATTCAACTGCGTTTTAGAAAATAGTTCTTCGACAACTTTTCAACAGTCACAATATGTACAATATGTTACCACTAAATCGGAGGAAAAAGGGTACATTGGTGTATCAAGACACTTAAGCATTTAACTCATGTAATTATTCATTGTTGGTATAATTTTGACAAACTTAGATTTTATGAGAGATTACCTTGCATTAAACTTCAAGGTGTGAACACCATGCAGTACTTTTTTGCGCAACTGTTTTTTACATGAATATTTGTCTTTGTATTGTTTTTATCTTATTTCATTCTATCTGTTTTCAGATCTTAAAAATGTTGATAAAAGTAACCATGAAAACATCATATTTTTTTAAAGAATTAAACCTCTAGGTGCGAGCACCATGTAGTATTTTTTTGCAGAACCTTTTTTTTTTACTTTCATATTTTTCTTTTTATTAATATCATCTGCCTGAAAGTCATCCATTTTATATGTTTTAAGTTTAAATAATTTTGACAATAGTCATTTACAATGAAAAGAGCAAAATTTTAAATTATAGTATCGCTGAATTTCACTTTTTATTTATATTTCGATATTTCCATAATGAGACATAAGGTAAATATATTTAATTTCTACTTAGTTTGAAAGAATTTTATTCAAAAATTATCATGCTATATAAGATAATACATTTTAAACAAATATGAGTCAGAAACAAGCACCATTGCTTATTTTAATCTGTCTCCAAAATATGATGACATATAAAATTATAGTTATTTGGTGCATGCTCTGTCAATTTGGTTATAATAAGAATGATAAATACGAAATAAGTTTGATTATTATGAAGTTTGAAAAAATATAAAGTAAATGATATCAACGAAATGAAATGTAACTTAAGCATTGAAATTTTCATAATATGGTGTGAACCTTTTATTTTTCAACATGTGATTTCTACTTTTCCGTCCTGTTTTCATAAAGTGTGTCAAATTACACTTTAGGTGTCGGTAAACTCATTATGGCAGAATTTTCTCTTGATAATTTTCAAGAATTTTGTCCGTCCGTTCGTCCTTCGAAATTTTTTATGAGCACCATTTCTATTATAGAATGCTCTTAAATGCAATAAAAATGTTACACAGTACAGTTGTTAACCATCTTACAGAAATGTGCACATATATATTTTGTTGACAATGTACTTATTCGTTACAAATCGTTAACAGTTTTGATTCTCCTACAATAGGATTTATAATGCAACGGAATTTAAACAGTTGTTGCATTTGTAACCATAGCTTTTTTACTACTTTCGAATAAGTATTTCCAGATTGAATTGACCTTAAATCCAAATGTTTAGAAAATCATAGGCAATTGTGTTGTGAGCACCAGTGTTCCTACAGTATGCATCGGCATGACATGAAACTAAAGATGATTTTAATCGTCTAAAACACAGGAAAGTGTCGACAATTTTTTCATGAACGCTCGTATTTTTCGAGTATTCTTTTGTGTGGAATGAAAATGTTTCTCAATCGATTAATGAATTTCGAACAGCGGTATACTACTGTTGCCTTTATTTCTTAGAGAGCTATTGGACAAATAGGAGAATTGTTTACCTTTTACCTTCCAGTCTGTTCATCAGTTTCTCAGTACACATTTTTATTATTCTATATGCCTTTCAGGTGAGTTTTGCTAAATTTGTTGTCTCCCTGTCTTATTTAAAATAGCTTTTTGGATTCTTAGACAATAAATATCTACATTGTATATATGTAAATGTCTTTGCAGAACTAGAAAATGGCATTTGAGAGTAAATGCTTGTTAATATTAGTAGTAGTGGCATCTGTATACATTCTGCCATGTGAATCACTCAATCATAACATCAAAGGTAAGCAGAATAAAACATATTAAATGATCGTTTTCTAAAAATAAAATTAAGATAAACTGTATTTCATTTCTCATATGTATGTTTTAATCGTGTAAATATAGTGCATGTAAATGAGTCTTATTGCCATGCTTTATTTGTAGCAAAATCCGTTAAAGAATATTCATTTCATATCTTTAAATTTGATCATGTTTATTGTTTTGTTTTTGTACTTAATATTTTCTGATTTTGATATTAACACATTTTCACCATTCTATCTTTTCGTCTCAGAGAACTATACACAGTGCTGGGACAGTACAGTCATTTTGTCATCGTGGGTTTGGGATTGTGATTGTGACTGTAAATCTTGTGAGGACGAACTCGTTTGTTCTGGTAAGAAACATTATAACATAGAAAATTAACACTGAATGTTTAATAGTCAGTGTATATAGATTACAAATTCCAATTGTTTACATACTAGCATTTCCGATATACAGACTTTGGAAAGAAAATTTCTAGACCGAAACCTTGTTAAAATTAAAGAAATATTATAGGCCAATTTTGTTTAGTCCAAAATGAATCCCGTTGCTTTTATTAAAGCAGTTTTTACTTATCTCCATTGACTACCAATTCTGCTCTTAAAAACGTGTTTTTTATAACGTAGAAAAGACTTATTATATTATTAAATATTAGTCTGCCTTTGATTTAATGCACAGTGCATGGAGTGTCTAGTAATGAAAAAAGATATTGACTGAACACAACGACCAATCAGGATAAATCATAAAATTACGAAAGCGACCATTTTTCCTTGAAAGAAAGTCACTACAAGTTCTTCCAGCTTGATATTTGAATTGTGGTGATTTATTTTTTTAACTATACCTATTCTACTAATTAGGTCCTATTTAGATTCATTCCTGTAATCAAACATAAATAACTGTCATCTGTACATTGATCAAATTTTTATTTAGTTTATAATTCCAATATGATCAGTTTGAGATAGACGAAATTTCAGGTAAATGATAACTTTAATTTCCTTTTTTTTTCTAATAAACTTGTTTTAATATGACGGTGTTTTTTTTTTCAAGCGAAAATGGAATTTAACATGAACATGAATTGGTCACATTACGACACACAGTTTTTGCAGTCATTTACAAAAAGAGCCTAATGGACCTTTTTCTTTGTTTTTGTTGCTTTGAAATCTTTTTGGTTTGATGTAGAAATAATTGTTCATCAAAACGATTATAGACTTAAGCAAAGTTGACCTTAGATGGATTTGGCTACTTTTTTAGGTCCTTTTTGGTCATATAGCTCTTAAACTGTTTCAGTTCTTATACATAACATATTTCATATTCTTATACAAACTTTTATTGATGGTATTTTAAAAAATATTCTTTATCTTATCTTTGTTTTTTGTTGGCAATGATATTGTTTGTTTTCGTCGATTTTTTGGTTATTATAAAAAATGAAAACAACGCGTTACAAATTTCATGCGTCCGAAGCGCTTTTCTGGATTTACCTTCATCAGGAACGCTCAATGCCAAATATTTGAAAGCCAAGGATGTTTAAGAACCGAAACAGTTGAAGAGCTTTTATTGTACACATTGGTATTTTTCTCCCTCTTTAAAAAAAAACTTTATTTGGAATTTCATCTTCACTTTAGGCGCCTGTCAATCTTTGAAGTCTTGGATTGCAAATGAGTACGTTGGTGATCTTCGCAGTGATTTGTTTGGTTTCTGAGTCGTTAAAGTTTAAACTACATCTATCTACTTTCATTGCTGTATTCTCGCGTTTAATCTACATTGGTCATAAGTAATCATGTGATTTCTATCTTTAAAAAATGCTAACACACCGTTTATTGTAAAGTTGTTTAATCAAGTTTGTATATATGTTCTAGTCATAGGTTACAATTCCATATCCCAGCAAAATAGTCTACATGACGGAGAGCAAAAGGTGATTGGAAAAGTCGATGGGATTGGAATCAAATCGAAACAGCTTAGAAGGGTTTCAGGTAAAACTGGTACTTTGAGTATTAAAGCACAGGAACTGAAGAGAGAGCTCGAAGCTATTAGAGATACTCAACGTTACAGAAGGATGAATGAGGGAGACTAAGTAACAAAGAATATACTAAATTATGCTTTACTCAGACGTCAGAGAACTTAAAAACAAATGACGAAGATTCAACTTAAAAATTGATTGCTTGTAGAGCTACAGTATTGTTATTTATGTAAATAAAACTATTACACAATATGATTCAGTCATTTAATATTGTTCAATTTTTTTTATTCGTCTCAATTATTTACGCCTTGGTGAATTTGATCCGATATGACAATTATTCTTGCCCTATGTTGGCTTCTATAAATTGAAAATACTCCATCACGAATATAAAGAAGCAAGACCTTAATTATTACTTAAACCTAAATTTTACGGATAACTAAAATTGAGAATGGAAATGGGGAATGTATCAAAGAGACAACAACCCGACCAAAGAGCAGAAAACAGCCGAAGGCCACCAATGGGTCTTCAACACAGCGAGAAAATCCCGCACCCGGAAGCGGGCTTCAGCTGCTTGTTCTTTAAAATGTTTCATGTTTCACCTGTCCACTATTGTCCATCTGATGATTAACAGTAGACGGTTAAATGCCGGATCTGTTTACTTACCCTTCCGGAGCATCTGAGATCACCCCAAAATTTTGGTGGGACCGTGTTGCTTAGTCTTCATTTTGTCATGTAGTGTTTTATAGATTTGTTTGTCTTTTCGTCGATTATCGATTTTTGCAATGGCGTTGCCAGTTTGTCTTTGACTAATGAGTTTTGAATTTCCCTTGGTATCTCTCGTTTCTTTTTTTACTCATTTTACTGTCTTTGACACTTTGTCTAGCCACTTAATATAACTTGGAATTGTGTGAAGGATGATGCACGAATATTAGGAGATGGTAACTATAGCTGTCGACGCACCATTACTAACTCAGTTTTTATTTGTTGGGATTCTGTATGTTTTACAGAAGTGTTTACTGGTTTAATGTTCTTCAGCCTATTAATTATTTTGACCTTCCAATTGTTTTAATTGAGGCACCACAGATGAATATTTGTTTAACTTTTCGTGCGTCTGACATATAACATTATACGCCTGGTATCTTTTACGAGTTTTACAACTATTGTTGTTATTTATATGAATATAATTAGGATCGACATACCTGCATTATATTGAAATTTGATGGTTTTATCAATGGAATCAAATTTTGCTTAATACGAAATGTCAATAGTAGAACAACGACATATGTTTCGTACATGTATGTGTGATATCTATTCTACCACAGATGATAAGGTTAAAATATAAACGGGTAATCAAGGTTGTCACTACGGTGATTGCATTGTTTGTTGGAGTATACATAATTTATAAAATCAAATCTGGTAAGTAAAAACGTAATTATCATTTATGACAGACACTGTATTTTGAATGAAAAGGTATCTTACACTTCAACTGGAACTTAATTGGATACTGGTTGGAAAACTTTCATTTGATCTTATAGGAAGTAAATTTTCAGACATTTCCATAATTATACCCCGCTCCGAAGTTCAGTTGAATGAACTTTTTGTATCCTTTGACATTTATGATCTCTCTACTCTGTAAACTCCACTTTCACATCATCTTATCAAGTAAATGTGTTGTCTCCAATTGTGACTGGTGAATGGAAAATGGTCACTTTTGTCTTCTTCCGACCGGCAGTAAAACCCTTGCCAAAGTTGTGTGTTCGTTTGGCTTTGAGGGATGTACAAATACCAAGTCACGTCTGGTCAGAATGTGGACGTTTAATCTGATGCATCCTGTAGAGAGATTGCCATGCTTTTTGCACGTTCAACAACTGTTTTAGGGGGTCCGTAGGTAGCTAGTTGCAAGGCAAATTATGTCCCTATCTACTATATCCTCATTTTCCAGTAGCAATCAAATTTCAAAAATTGGGCATGCTAAAAAAACGTTTGGAGATCAAGTTGTACTCTAGTGAATGGTATTCCGGTAAGGAATTACTTATTGCAGATTTGTTCCTGTACTGCGATAAATCATAGTTTATAGATAAACTTTATTTAAAAAAGCACGAAATATAACTTGATAGATAGTTTAAACAAACCCTGCATATATTTAGACATAAAGATTTTTCTATGAGTACAGATGAGATGTATCCTTCTCAAATTACCATATAAACACCGAATGTGATCACTGTTACTTTTAGAACAAACACAACAAACGAACTTATTGTTCATAGAGCTCATGTTTTCTGTATGCAAAATTGATCTATAAATTAAAGCTTTGGAAATTTTGAAAGACTTGAACTCATTAAATTTCATTCTGTGACATTACTGATCCGTTTGCTACTATATATGTTAAGGTCCTTTTGGGGCATACGGGTTGCTGGTGTGTATTGCGCACTCCTGTCTTTCAAATGTTTAGGTTTGTGCGTTCCTGTTGAAAATAAATCCAGAAAAGCGTTTAAAATTTGTTAAGGATGTTCGCTCCTCTTGTTTTTGATTTTTGCCAGATATTCGAGTCCTCTGGTTTTATCCATGTAGTTCCATTAAAAATTTTGCCCGCTAACCCCTACTTTTCTTTTCATAATTTCTAATAAATGTTTTAAAACTTAAACTGCAGACTGTATGTAATGTTAACTGGAAGAAAAACTAAGTCCATTTATAAGTAAAATACGGAATAAATGGATTTTTTTTTACAAAATTTATTTCTGGATACTATCTTATGATCATAAACAAGCTTCTTTCCAAGTTTGGTAGAACTCCAGGATAGTTTATGAATCTAATAAATGTTTTAAAAACTTAAACTGCAGACTGTATGTAATGTTAACTGAAAGAAAAACTAAGTCCATTTATAAGTAAAATACGGAAAATGGAACAAAATTTTAAAAATTTCCTTCTAGATACTAGCTTTTAATCATAAACAAGCTTCTGTCCAAGTTTGGTACAAATCCAGGATAGTTTAAGAAAGTTATTAAAATTTTAAAACTTTAACCACAGAGTGAATGTAATGTTAACTGGCAGAAAAACTAAGTCCATTTATAAGTAAAATACGGAAAAATTGGGAATTTTTTTGACAAAATTTATTTCTGGATACTATCTTATGATCATAAACAAGCTTATTTCCAAGTTTGGTAGAAATCCAGGATAGTTTAAGAAAGTTATTAAAATTTCAAAACTTTAACCACAGAGTGAATGTAATGTTAACTGGCAGAAAAACTAAGTCCATTTATAAGTAAAATAAGGAAAAATGGAATTTTTTTTTAACAAAATTTACTTTTGAATATTATCTTATGATCATAAACAAGCTTCTGTCCAAGTTTGGTAAAAATCCAGGATAGTTTAAGAAAGTTATTAAAATTTCAAAACCTTTAACCACAGAGTGAATATTTGTGGACGCCGCCGCCGACGACGACGACGACGACGGAATGTAGGATCGCTATGTCTTGCTTTTTCGACAAAAGTCGAAGGCTCGACAAAAAGAAAAAAAGGATACTTAATTGTGTAGTAACATAAACGGTACCAATTTTTCTGCACCAGATGCGCATTTCGACAATCAATGTCTCTTCAGTGATGCTCGAGGCCAAAATATTTGAAAATCCAAAGCTTATTAAAAATATGAAGAGCTATAAACCAGAAAGGACCAAAAAGTATAGCCAAAGCTGGGCAAGGAATCAGAGCTTTGCATGAGGGAGATACATTCCTTAACTTTAAATAATTTCCAAAATTTTGTAACAGCAAATTTTAATAACACAAAATCCAGATTTTCATGCCAGTACCAAAGTACTGGCTACTGGCTGGTGATACCCTCGGGGACTATCAGTTCACCAGCAGAGGCATCGACCCAGTGGTAATAATAACATATAAACGGTACCAATTTTTCTGCACCAGATGCGCATTTCGACAATCAATGTCTCTTCAGTGATGCTCGAGGCCAAAATATTTGAAAATCCAAAGCTTATTAAAATATGAAGAGCTATAAACCAGAAAGGACCAAAAGTATAGCCAAAGCTGTAGGGGTGTTGCTCCGATTACGATACGTGCATGCTTTAAGTGAATAAATTGTATACTAGTCGATAACAATCTTTGACAATAACCCATTACATGATACTAATAAATAGAAATACACGAGCCATTTAAATGTAATCATTATTTTGGGTTTTAATTTTAGTTAGCGAATTATATTTCATATTTATTCAATATATCAACCTACATGGCATGACTAAAAATAAACCATAAGGTTAATTACATTAACTGTACCAATATCAGTGCACGAGATGAACATTTCGACAATAAATGTCCCTCCAGTGATGCTCTAGGCCAAAATATTTGAAAACTTAAAACTTGTTAACCAATTGAAAATGCAAATTTCTTGACAGCTTTAGCAGATTGGAAATATCTGAGAGGAGCAGAAATGCTTGGAAAGTCAGGATCTAAATGTAATCCACCAAAACTGTCAGATTTCTTATAGGATTCATTGCCCTTTAATGATTATTTTTATAGTAGTAATTGATTTCATCTGATTCAAAATTATTATCAAGAATGACTCAGGAAAAAATTAATCATAGAAATTCAACATATTCATTTGTGATGTATGTTTCATTGAAATATGATACAAGGGCAAAATGGACAACCATGCACAGCACACAAAATTTACGTTGCCAAGTAATTTTACTAACCTTAACGTTCAAGTCTATCGTATCTGATATATTTTGAAATATTTCTTTTAAAACGAAAGCGGAAGTACATATTGACTGTAAACTGCAGACATAAAACAATTCTGGTCGTCTGGAATATCCGTTCCCCAAGAACAACTCTCTTTATGCAAAAATCTATTGCCTGCCCCCGGAGCAACAGTAGCTACTTTGAGGATACAGGTTTTTTAAGTGCAATTTATCATGATCGCACCGTATTTTTGATAAAACAAATATTTATATTTCGCAGTCCCATAAAAATAGTCATGATCATTCTATGATCTTTGCAAATTTCTTAACTCTCCATCAGAGTCTAGTGGGGGTTTAAAGATTAGAGAATAATGGGCGAAAAGTGCAGAATAAAGGGCAAAAATATAAATAATAGAGAAAAATAGGCCAAAAAAATAAGAATAGAGAATAATGGGGTGCTGAAATATGAAGAATAGAGAATAAGGTTCAAAGTAAATAAATAATAGAGAATAAGGTTCACAGTAAATAATGAATAGAGAAAATGGTCTAAAAGGTTAAAGAATAAAGGAATGAAGGCCCCAATCCAAACCATACTCTATTGTCTGCCTTAAAAACGCATGTCAAGTCAAATTTAGATAAAAGTTCTTTAAGTGTATTTATTTTATTATATTTTTAAAATCTATATTCTACTCCAGAAAGGGAAGGACGAAAAACTATTAGGAGTTGGAGTGAAACACCGCCGTTGCAGGAAGTTCTTGAAATTGAAACATTACACGACCTTATTTTTACATCAGATTTGGCTGTAGTTTTAGAGGACCATGAATTCAATGTTAAGATTCAAACCTGTTTTAGATTCTCATTAAGAACCGACAAAATGATTTCGGAAAAGTGAAAAATAAAGGGGCGATTATCGTAATCATATAACTACTCAAGTATTGAAGTACTAATACATTCTTGGCTTTCAAAATTTGTGGGTTTATGTTTTCGTCATGTAAGCAAATCGGACGTACACAATTTACAAAGTATTATTTTCATTATCATGCATGGTCATGAAAAAAGTTCACTATTGACTATGTACTATTTCAACTGTTTTACAAACGATTATACGAACATTGAGTTTTTTATCAAAAATGTCATGGCAAAATTTTTGAACGAGATGTTATGAAATTGTGGTTTCCAAAAGTAGCCTTGTATCCACCCTTAATATCGCGTCGGGAAAGCAATTGCGCTTAAACGACAGTGAGCTTCATGTCTGAAGGTGTTTGCTAGGACAAATCATTAAATATTTTAATGACGTCGTGTCAAAACTGAAAATGTGAAATGATAAATCAAAGTATAACTGAATATTTAAGTCATTTTCTTTTGAATTGCCCAACTTATGATATTTAACGATAAAATGTATTTGTTTGGTTTAACCATGTTTTGATCCAAAATGTTAACATTCTATTTTGTTCATCTGCTGCATGAAAACTTTTTAAAATAATAAGCGATAATGGAGGTTTTATAAAAGAAGAAATAGGAGACAGTGTGAACCTTCTGATATGTAATACATGTCGAGGCTAAGAATACAAGAAATAGGTCAATGACTGCAAACAATCCTAGACAGACATTATGTACAGTATTCTAGTAACTTAACAAACTATTGTCTTATATTATATAGTGTGAATGTATCAAAAATTGTAAACTAGGCATAACAATTTGCATAACTATAACGATAAAATGTATTTGTTTGGTTTAACCATGTTTTTGATCCAAAATGTTAACATTCTATTTTGTTCATCTGCTGCATGAAAAACTTTTTTAAAATAATAAGCGATAATGGAGGTTTTATAAAAGAAGAAATAGGGAGACAGTGTGAACCTTCTGATATGTAATACATGTCGAGGCTAAGAATACAAGAAATAGGCCAATGACTGCAAACAATCCGTGACAGACATTATGTACAGTATTCTAGTAACTTAACAAACTATTGTCTTATATTATATAGTGTGAATGTATCAAAAATTGTAAACTGGGCATATCAATTTGCATAACTATAACAATTTTACAGTTTATCTAGTATATCAAAACAAATGAAAATAACACTATATGAAATTCATGCGTCCGAAGCGCTTTTCTGGATTTACCTTCAACGGGAACGCTTAAAGCCGATATTTGATAAGCCAAGGATGAATTAGAATCGAAACGATTAAAGAGCTATATGAAATATCTCTATAATTTTGTATATCATAATTATGAAGCAATAAATATTATGTAACCTATTATTCTATATGTTCTAATACTTTTATTGATTACCTTTAGTACTTATTTCTATACTGTTAATAAAATGATGATAAATATTTCAATTGCATGTATTTTAACCTGTATTTGTATGTTTTAACAAAATATCTTGAAGACGCGCCGGGTTCGGGTCCTCAATGTGAAGAGATAGTTTTCTAAATAAATATCTAATACATGTATGTATATTTATCAATGTCAAAGTGGTCTAAAAGGTTAACATATGATATTTTGATAAATGAAGTCGATTGTAAAGTTAAAGCTAGAAGAGTACTAAGGTAATCAAACATATTTTGATTGAGAGAAGGCATTATTAGTACTTATTCAATATTGGTGACTGTTCGTTCGTTTGAACATAGGCGATACAACAGGCTTGGAGAGACAAAAGTTAACTGATCCAATCAAATTTTTAGGCCAATGGTTTTAAAGCTAAGGCTAAATGGAACAATAATTAAAACATTTTAGGAGCTTTTAAAACTATTTCAGAGATCAATTTCGATGAATAGATAGAGTTGTTAATAAAGAAGAAAATCTCAAATCAAATATTTTGCCAAATACTTCCCACAATTCGTAATTAATTCTCGTCGCTTTTGCATTCAAAGTTAAAGTAAGTTATAGTTTCTTGGTTGTAATTTGGAAAGATAAAATTGGAAGTCAAAACAAACCGACTTCAAAACAAGGATAAGTTATGTTAACAAAATCGGGAATAGACCAATAGAACGACTGTTACTAATTTTCGTGTGCACAAAAAGAAATTGAATAACCAATTGAAAAAAAATGTTTATTTTTACGTGCTAAGTGTCAAAATCTTCTATTCACAAAACACAAACTGCCTAACGGGCATCTTTTCTATGAGAAAAAATAAATATCTAATAAGAATAAGAAAGTAAAACTGCGTAGAAAAAGTCGTGATTACTTTCTATGCAAAATCGGAACGAATTATGTATCTCTGTCTTATATCTTTAGCACTGCTTTAAATTTTTCTTTGTTTATTTGTTATATTAATTGCCCAGGAATAAAAAAAAGATATACTTTGATTCATGTGTACTGTTGCTGAAATATTATAAAAGGGAAATAAGAAATAATAAAATCAGAAATCCTCAAGGCTTTGGATACATTTATTAAGGTAAGTGATTGAATACACAAAATAGAGGAATCTCTTTTTTTTTTTTTTTACATTTTACAATTAATAAACATAAATCAATGATATTCGTCCAATTATATTTATTATCATTTTTGTTTATATGTTTATTTATATATTTATATATTGTTTCTTCAGTAATGTACAGAATTATATATTTGAAATAACGTTAACATAATGTACAGAATTATATATTTGACAAATGTTAAAAGTCTAGCTCGGGACTTATCAACGTCTTTTAACATTTGTGTTTATTTTGCTATCAATTCTATTTCATATATAAACGAACGCACATGGAACACTTGTGTACAAAAGTAATTTAAAAAAATCAACATAAATTGAAATAGTAACCGACGCAAGCGGTCGTCACCGAATTCATAGAAACAAACAAAGAAAAGGCTACACAATTGCTATTCTACATGTTACCTTATAACTACATGCTACACGCGGGCCTCGTTCAAAATGATGTTTCTCAAACTAAACCCAGAGAACACAAACACTCTTGTTATTTCATTAAAAGTACAAATTGGTAAGCTGATATTATTCCAAATTTCTTTTTACGGCTGTATCATCGTTTCTTCATCAAACGAGGAAATGGTCTCTGATAAACAGCATGTAAAATGTACAATTCAAAAGAGACGACTTGATTTAAGCTAGCAACCTTAAACAGAAAGCTTTTAATTAATAACAGACAGCAAAACTCACCAAAGATACCAAGCTTATACTTGTGTACCCCTGACGCTCGTTCGTCTACTCACCAGTGATGCTAGATTAAAAACAGTCGGAAGGTCAAATTAAATACTAAGTTAAAGAGTATTCAAAATCGAAAATTCCAAAAGTTGTGCCAAATAAGGCCAAGGCAATCTATATCTGGGGGTAGCAATACCTTTATGTCTAGGAAAATTCAACATTTTATAAACAGTAAGTTTACATAAAAATGTACACACAAATAAAAAAAAAAACAAAGGAATATTGTTTTATTGCTGCTCTTCGCGCATCTCAAAGTCCAAGTGAGGCCTTCAACATAGAGAAAAACTCTCACCTCACTCCAAGTTCAAGACTGACCCTACCAACGGTTTATTATACATGTTTTTGAGCGCTTAACCCTTCCCCATACATGGAAAATGTTCTAACCGCACAGTTATACAGACTGTAAAAATCAATTGATACTGACATTAGATCGTTACCAAGCAACGACAAAAATCAACAAACAAAAAGACATAAAACACAGAGCTCTATGTTTTGTCTTCCTGTTAGTTTCATCTTTCATCTTCTCAAGAGTATTCCATATTTTTATTACCGTGCATCGTGTATAGCTTAATATATTGTGTTTTGACTTTTTGACTACCGAAGGCCCTTTAGTAAGTTAATTTGAGATATCTATTTTCGCCCTTTGTTTTGAATAGAATAATTGACTTTTTGAATTATACAACATATTCTCCTTTTACTTCGTATAAATGAATAAATGAAGCAATCATGATTAGACAATACAAATACACTTTCTACAAAAAATTTAAGATAGTCATTCAAAAAATAAGAAGTTATTTACGAATAGATTTCAACAACAGCGCGAAGTAAGCGAAAAATATATTTTAACTAAAGTTTCCCTAACAAGAAAGAAATTGATGGATTTTCCCCCGAATTAATTTAATTAGAGACTTTGCAGCTAGAAACATGCACACTTCTACAATAACAACTGCTATTTAACTTCATAAGTATTGATTTCCTAGCTTGCACATAAAACCTGAAAGTATTTGATTGATATCTGCATCACGTAAATAATAACAGCTTTGAAACAACCATTAAGGAACTTATGATCAAGATTTGTGACAAAATTTAAGATATTTTCCCTATGTAAATACATTTGATATTCTCTTATATTCATTGATTAAATGATTGTTGCTTGATTAACGTTCATTGGCAAAGATATGAGGAGAAGAGCAAATTAAACAATAACGTAGGTTCTCTGATGTGGGTAGACTGTGGTCGGTGGTGGGAATGGGAATGCGAATAGGAGAGAAGGACATGTATATGGTCAAAAATAATGCCTTGCAAAAGGTCACATACTGAACATACAGGACACCCCCAAAGAGTTGTTGGGAGCATGATACTCTCCAATTACGGAATATCGGATTTAAATCCCCTCTAACGAACGGACGTAGTTGCATATTTGTTCATCCCGCATTTATAACCAAACGGGACCCCACTCTCAGCCTCGGTCTTAATGCCGGACGTTAGAAGTCTAAGTTACAATACTGCTACACATATTTCACGTATGTTCAAACTAGTATCTGCTTTTAATTCGTGGGAATAGTAGATATACTTTTAATTACGAAAATGATAAAGGACAACATATAATGTGTTCTAAATACCTCCAAGTTCATAGGATCCCTTAGGTGTGTAAATCTGATTGTTTATACATTATACATAAGCTTTCTGTATGCTATTGGTGTTAAATTAAAATATTTGTAGTTTTATAGTTGTTAGGAAATTATCATTCCCCAAGGTGAATTTAAGATATATTTCTTTAGATTTTATCAAATATCTACAATATCGTGAACTGGATAAATCATGAATAATTCAACTGCGTTTTAGAAAATAGTTCTTCGACAACTTTTCAACAGTCACAATATGTACAATATGTTACCACTAAATCGGAGGAAAAAGGGTACATTGGTGTATCAAGACACTTAAGCATTTAACTCATGTAATTATTCATTGTTGGTATAATTTTGACAAACTTAGATTTTATGAGAGATTACCTTGCATTAAACTTCAAGGTGTGAACACCATGCAGTACTTTTTTGTGCAACTGTTTTATTCATGAATATTTGTCTTTGTATTGTTTTTATCTTATTTCATTCTATCTGTTTTCAGATCTTAAAAATGTTGATAAAAGTAACCATGAAAACATCATATTTTTTAAAGAATTAAACCTCTAGGTGCGAGCACCATGTAGTATTTTTGCAGAACCTTTTTTTTACTTTCATATTTTTCTTTTATTAATATCATCTGCCTGAAAGTCATCCATTTTATATGTTTTAAGTTTAAATAATTTTGACAATAGTCATTTACAATGAAAAGAGCAAAATTTTAAATTATAGTATCGCTGAATTTCACTTTTATTTATATTTCGATATTTCCATAATGAGACATAAGGTAAATATATTTAATTTCTACTTAGTTTGAAAGAATTTTATTCAAAAATTATCATGCTATATAAGATAATACATTTTAAACAAATATGAGTCAGAAACAAGCACCATTGCTTATTTTAATCTGTCTCCAAAATATGATGACATATAAAATTATAGTTATTTGGAGCATGCTCTGTCAATTTGGTTATAATAAGAATGATAATTACGAAATAAGTTTGATTATTATAAAAAAAATATAAAGTAAATGATATCAACGAAATGAAATGTAACGTAAGCATTGAAGTTTTCATAATATGGTGTGAACCTTTTATTTTTCAACATGTGATTTCTACTTTTCCGTCCTGTTTTCATAAAGTGTGTCAAATTACACTTTAGGTGTCGGTAAACTCATTATGGCAGAATTTTCTCTTGATAATTTTCAAGAATTTTGTCCGTCCGTTCGTCCTTCGAAATTTTTTATGAGCACCATTTCTATTATAGAATGCTCTTAAATGCAATAAAAATGTTACACAGTACAGTTGTTAACCATCTTACAGAAATGTGCACATATATATTTTGTTGACAATGTACTTATTCGTTACAAATCGTTAACAGTTTTGATTCTCCTACAATAGGATTTATAATGCAACGGAATTTAAACAGTTGTTGCATTTGTAACCATAGCTTTTTTACTACTTTCGAATAAGTATTTCCAGATTGAATTGACCTTAAATCCAAATGTTTAGAAAATCATAGGCAATTGTGTTGTGAGCACCAGTGTTCCTACAGTATGCATCGGCATGACATGAAATTAAAGATGATTTTAATCGTCTAAAACACAGGAAAGTGTCGACAATTTTTTCATGAACGCTCGTATTTTTCGAGTATTCTTTTGTGTGGAATGAAAATGTTTCTCAATCGATTAATGAATTTCGAACAGCGGTATACTACTGTTGCCTTTATTTCTTAGAGAGCTATTGGACAAATAGAATTGTTTACTTTTTACCTTCCAGTCTGTTCATCAGTTTCTCAGTACACATTTTTATTATTCTATATGCCTTTCAGGTGAGTTTTGCTAAATTTGTTGTCTCCTGTCTTATTTAAAATAGCTTTTGGATTCTTAGACAATAAATATCTACATTGTATATATGTAAATGTCTTTGCAGAACTAGAAAATGGCATTTGAGAGTAAATGCTTGTTAATATTAGTAGTAGTGGCATCTGTATACATTCTGCCATGTGAATCACTCAATCATAACATCAAAGGTAAGCAGAATAAAACATATTAAATGATCGTTTTCTAAAAATAAAATTAAGATAAACTGTATTTCATTTCTCATATGTATGTTTTTAATCGTGTAAATATAGTGCATGTAAAATGAGTCTTATTGCCATGCTTTATTTGTAGCAAAATCCGTTAAAGAATATTCATTTCATATCTTTAAATTTGATCATGTTTATTGTTTTGTTTTTGTACTTAATATTTTCTGATTTTGATATTAACACATTTTCACCATTCTATCTTTTCGTCTCAGAGAACTATACACAGTGCTGGGACAGTACAGTCATTTTGTCATCGTGGGTTTGGGATTGTGATTGTGACTGTAAATCTTGTGAGGACGAACTCGTTTGTTCTGGTAAGAAACATTATAACATAGAAAATTAACATTGAATGTTTAATAGTCAGTGTATATAGATTACAAATTCCAATTGTTTACATACTAGCATTTCCGATATACAGACTTTGGAAAGAAAATTTCTAGACCGAAACCTTGTTAAAATTAAAGAAATATTATAGGCCAATTTTGTTTAGTCCAAAATGAATCCTGTTGCTTTTATTAAAGCAGTTTTACTTATCTCCATTGACTACCAATTCTGCTCTTAAAACGTGTTTTTTATAACGTAGAAAAGACTTATTATATTATTAAATATTAGTCTGCCTTTGATTTAATGCACAGTGCATGGAGTGTCTAGTAATGAAAAGATATTGACTGAACACAACGACCAATCAGGATAAATCATAAAATTACGAAAGCGACCATTTTCCTTGAAAGAAAGTCACTACAAGTTCTTCCAGGTTGATATTTGAATTGTGGTGATTTATTTTTAACTATACCTATTCTACTAATTAGGTCCTATTTAGATTCATTCCTGTAATCAAACATAAATAACTGTCATCTGTACATTGATCAAATTTTTATTTAGTTTATAATTCCAATATGATCAGTTTGAGATAGACGAAATTTCAGGTAAATGATAACTTTAATTTCCTTTTTTTTCTAATAAACTTGTTTTAATATGACGGTGTTTTTTTTTTCAAGCGAAAATGGAATTTAACATGAACATGAATTGGTCACATTACGACACACAGTTTTTGCAGTCATTTACAAAAAGAGCCTAATGGACCTTTTTCTTTGTTTTTGTTGCTTTGAAATCTTTTTGGTTTGATGTAGAAACAATTGTTCATCAAAACGATTATAGACTTAAGCAAAGTTGACCTTAGATGGATTTGGCTACTTTTTTAGGTCCTTTTTGGTCATATAGCTCTTAAACTGTTTCAGTTCTTATACATAACATATTTCATATTCTTATACAAACTTTTGTTGATGGTATTTTAAGAAATATTCTTTATCTTATCTTTGTTTTTTGTTGGCAATGGTATTGTTTGTTTTCGTCGATTTTTGGTTATTATAAAAAATGAAAACAACGCGTTACAAATTTCATGCGTCCGAAGCGCTTTTCTGGATTTACCTTCATCAGGAACGCTCAATGCCAAATATTTGAAAGCCAAGGATGTTTAAGAACCGAAACAGTTGAAGAGCTTTTATTGTACACATTGGTATTTTTCTCCCTCTTTAAAACAAACTTTATTTGAATTTCATCTTCACTTTAGGCGCCTGTCAATCTTTGAAGTCTTGGATTGCAAATGAGTACGTTGGTGATCTTCGCAGTGATTTGTTTGGTTTCTGAGTCGTTAAAGTTTAAACTACATCTATCTACTTTCATTGCTGTATTCTCGCGTTTAATCTACATTGGTCATAAGTAATCATGTGATTTCTATCTTTAAAAAATGCTAACACACCGTTTATTGTAAAGTTGTTTAATCAAGTTTGTATATATGTTCTAGTCATAGGTTACAATTCCATATCCCAGCAAAATAGTCTACATGACGGAGAGCAAAAGGTGATTGGAAAAGTCGATGGGATTGGAATCAAATCGAAACAGCTTAGAAGGGTTTCAGGCAAAACTGGTACTTTGAGTATTAAAGCACAGGAACTGAAGAGAGCGCTCGAAGCTATTAGAGATACTCAACGTTACAGAAGGATGAATGAGGGAGACTAAGTAACAAAGAATATACTAAATTATGCTTTACTCAGACGTCAGAGAACTTAAAACAAATGACGAAGATTCAACTTAAAATTGATTGCTTGTAGAGCTACAGTATTGTTATTTATGTAAATAAAACTATTACACAATATGATTCAATCATTTAATATTGTTCAATTTTTTTATTCGTCTCAATTATTTACGCCTTGGTGAATTTGATCCGATATGACAATTATTCTTGCCCTATGTTGGCTTCTATAAATTGAAAATACTCCATCACGAATATAAAGAAGCAAGACCTTAATTATTACTTAAACCTAAATTTTACGGATAACTAAAATTGAGAATGGAAATGGGAATGTATCAAAGAGACAACAACCCGACCAAAGAGCAGAAAACAGCCGAAGGCCACCAATGGGTCTTCAACACAGCGAGAAAATCCCGCACCCGGAAGCGGGCTTCAGCTGCTTGTTCTTTAAAATGTTTCATGTTTCACCTGTCCACTATTGTCCATCTGATGATTAACAGTAGACGGTTAAATGCCGGATCTGTTTACTTACCCTTCCGGAGCATCTGAGATCACCCCAAAATTTTGGTGGGACCGTGTTGCTTAGTCTTCATTTTGTCATGTAGTGTTTTATAGATTTGTTTGTCTTTTCGTCGATTATCGATTTTTGCAATGGCGTTGCCAGTTTGTCTTTGACTAATGAGTTTTGAATTTCCCTTGGTATCTCTCGTTTCTTTTTTTACTCATTTTACTGTCTTTGACACTTTGTCTAGCCACTTAATATAACTTGGAATTGTGTGAAGGATGATGCACGAATATTAGGAGATGGTAACTATAGCTGTCGACGCACCATTACTAACTCAGTTTTTATTTGTTGGGATTCTGTATGTTTTACAGAAGTGTTTACTGGTTTAATGTTCTTCAGCCTATTAATTATTTTGACCTTCCAATTGTTTTAATTGAGGCACCACAGATGAATATTTGTTTAACTTTTCGTGCGTCTGACATATAACATTATACGCCTGGTATCTTTTACGAGTTTTACAACTATTGTTGTTATTTATATGAATATAATTAGGATCGACATACCTGCATTATATTGAAATTTGATGGTTTTATCAATGGAATCAAATTTTGCTTAATACGAAATGTCAATAGTAGAACAACGACATATGTTTCGTACATGTATGTGTGATATCTATTCTACCACAGATGATAAGGTTAAAATATAAACGGGTAATCAAGGTTGTCACTACGGTGATTGCATTGTTTGTTGGAGTATACATAATTTATAAAATCAAATCTGGTAAGTAAAAACGTAATTATCATTTATGACAGACACTGTATTTTGAATGAAAAGGTATCTTACACTTCAACTGGAACTTAATTGGATACTGGTTGGAAAACTTTCATTTGATCTTATAGGAAGTAAATTTTCAGACATTTCCATAATTATACCCCGCTCCGAAGTTCAGTTGAATGAACTTTTTGTATCCTTTGACATTTATGATCTCTCTACTCTGTAAACTCCACTTTCACATCATCTTATCAAGTAAATGTGTTGTCTCCAATTGTGACTGGTGAATGGAAAATGGTCACTTTTGTCTTCTTCCGACCGGCAGTAAAACCCTTGCCAAAGTTGTGTGTTCGTTTGGCTTTGAGGATGTACAAATACCAAGTCACGTCTGGTCAGAATGTGGACGTTTAATCTGATGCATCCTGTAGAGATTGCCATGCTTTTGCACGTTCAACAACTGTTTTAGGGGTCCGTAGGTAGCTAGTTGCAAGGCAAATTATGTCCCTATCTACTATATCCTCATTTTCCAGTAGCAATCAAATTTCAAAATTGGGCATGCTAAAAAACGTTTGGAGATCAAGTTGTACTCTAGTGAATGGTATTCCGGTAAGGAATTACTTATTGCAGATTTGTTCCTGTACTGCGATAAATCATAGTTTATAGATAAACTTTATTTAAAAAAGCACGAAATATAACTTGATAGATAGTTTAAACAAACCCTGCATATATTTAGACATAAAGATTTTTCTATGAGTACAGATGAGATGTATCCTTCTCAAATTACCATATAAACACCGAATGTGATCACTGTTACTTTTTAGAACAAACACAACAAACGAACTTATTGTTCATAGAGCTCATGTTTTCTGTATGCAAAAATTGATCTATAAATTAAAGCTTTGGAAATTTTTGAAAGACTTGAACTCATTAAATTTCATTCTGTGACATTACTGATCCGTTTGCTACTATATATGTTAAGGTCCTTTTTGGGGCATACGGGTTGCTGGTGTGTATTTGCGCACTCCTGTCTTTCAAATGTTTAGGTTTGTGCGTTCCTGTTGAAAATAAATCCAGAAAAGCGTTTAAAATTTGTTAAGGATGTTCGCTCCTCTTGTTTTTGATTTTTTGCCAGATATTCGGAGTCCTCTGGTTTTATCCATGTAGTTCCATTAAAAATTTTGCCCGCTAACCCCTACTTTTCTTTTCATAATTTTATAACATAAAGTTTAAAAAGCCATATTTGAAAATCTTATAAAATCTTTATTATTTTTTCATTGTTTTTGAAAGAAAAAAGGTGCCAATGTTAAATGTACGAAAAATCTAGAGAGAATTATTTCCCGCCAAATTTTCAATGGCTAATATCTCGAAAACAAGCACACGGACCCTTCATTTTTTTCTGCTTTTTTAGTTCCTTTATTTACATACTATCAATATATAACAGTCTTTTGAAAAGCTTGTTATTTTGAAACAGAGTAGCGAACATCATTAAGTGTTATTTCATTGTATGGATTGATTATTTCTCAGTTGATTTTGTATCAAAATATCTGATGTAAAAAAACACACAAATACTGGTAGTAACATGTCAAGTGCATCGCATATAAATACACTCAAAATTGAAAACTACTTAGAAGCATTGAGCCAAAAGGAAAGTAGGAGAAACATCAAGTGTTAAAGAACGGCATGCAACATTCCCGTCACCCTAGGCCTGAAGTCAATTCAAATACTAGTAATTCGTATCAAATATGTTTCATTTCAACACAAAAGTGCTAACTATTAGGCTAGTGATAGCTTTCAGGGACGAAACATCCACCAGCAGTATAATCGACACGTTGGGTGTCAAATTTATTTATGATACAATGCTTATCATTTTTCGTCTACATAACCACATCAGGGGTTTTCGTTTCAATAATTGGAAAGAGAAATCAAGAACAAAGTTGATGAGCAATAAAAAAACTATGAGAGGTTGTGCCAAATACGCTCACGGTCTTCTACGCCTGAGGTAGAAAATCCATATTGTTTCGAATGATTTCACGTTTTAAAATTAGTAGCATTACAATAAATGACCTTATCAATGTTATATCATGTCACCACAGACATACTGAGTACAGGGCTAATGATACCCTGGGGGATACAAAGTCAACCAGCAGTGGTACCTAGGTATAAACCATGACCAAGTTCTTTCCAGGACAAGCACTAGTTTCATCAATGAAGTCAACATCTGTAACACGATTCTGAACTGATATTATAAGCATTTACACCTATTTATCTCGCTCAAAAGGAAATCAATAAGCAACATATATTTTAACAGATATAAACAACTTAAACAAATATGACGATTTCATTGATAATTCATTCGTGTCAAAAATGAAAATCACAATATGTGCATATCGGTAATTTATCTGTCATTGGTGCTTTAATTAAAATATTGGAAATCCGATATTATTTTAATATAATGTTGAAAAGCAATAAACAACAACAAAAAAAGCACAAATGAGGATATAGAAATCATCTGGACATCAATAGGTCAACTTCAAAGTTAAACCAATTTTAAACTGATACTGAAAGGTCTACTTCTAACTCGGTTTTGAACCATTACAATAAAATTTCATACGCCAGACGCGCGTTTCGTCTACAAAAGACTCACCAGTGACGCTCGAACAAAAAAAGTTATTGAAAAAGAACAAATAAAGTACGAAGTTGAAGAGCATTGAGGACCCAAAATTTCCAAAATATTTTGCCAAATGCAACTAAGGTAATCTTTTCCTGGGGTAAAGAAAATAAACGACCAAAATCAAACTGACAAACATCAGTATACAAAACACAACATGGAAAACCAAAGACTGAGCAACATCAACCCCAGTAAAAACCAGGGATGAGTTCAGGTGCTCTGGAAGGGTTAACAGATCCTGCTCCACATCTGGCATCCGTCGTGTTGCTCGTGTTAGTACAAACCCGGTGGTAAGTAAATAATTAAATTCAGCAGGTCACATTCGAGAAAAAGAGGTCGACAATTGAAACATATCCGTCGTCATCTGTGAATCTGTGACGGATATTCTATAACGGTCAACTCATGATGGTTTCCGTAAAATTGTCAAAGGGATGATTTCAACTTCACTACTTGGAACTTTTGGTTTAATAGCTTCCTTGTAAGCAGCGACGATATATCAAGAAAATCATGATAGGAAATGCAAGTTCTGGAATATCGTATTAACTGGGAGATATGTACTTCATATGCAAGCGCTGCTAGAATGTTGCTACATATAAATGGAAAACTCACAATTGAGAAGTGAACTTATCTCTTTTGTCGTAAATTTTGTTCTCAGCCGACCCTAGTTGTCAATTTCTAGATGAAACCTGAACATTTCAGTTTCCCTTTGTTTCGTCACACACATTAAAATTCTTCCTTAATAAAGGCTCTTAACTCAAAATAATTGCAAGTAAGATTACAAAATATACAGGGAAGAACAACTGAAATTGACACTGCTACAGTTTTACTGTCACTACACAATTTGGTTGACCGATCGATATGTATGTTTCTCTAATTTTCATGCTATTTTCACATTTCTCGGTCGGTGTGAGAAAAATATTTCTCATCTCTAGAGAAAACTTTGATCTCAGCAAATGATTATTGGTCGGAATTCAATTATCACGTCAAATTTTCTTGATTTCTTCTGAATTTCATATTTTGACGTCAGGGAAAAAATCGAACATGCCTGATGACATCACATATAAAGAACACAACTTTCTGCAAATCTTTGAAGAAGAAGGATACATTTTGTTTAGATATTCTCTAAAAATCATAAGAGAAACAGATTCCACCACTATATCTCGTGTATTACAATATTTCTCAACTCTCAACAGTTAAATTTAAATATTCATAAAGCTCGGCAAACCTCGCGTTTTCAATTCTAAAATTTCACTGTCTCGAGTGGAGAAATATCGTAACATACTTGATGCAGAGGTGGAATCTATATGTTTCAACTCACAATAGATATATTTTCGTAGACTAAGACACCAGACTGGTCGACTGTTGCAAAACATTCCATCGGGCTGACGGAGGTCAAGCATCATTAAAAGGTCAAGTCGTTATATTCCTGGTTTACGAAGATTTGGCTTGTACAAACAAATTCATTAAAGATACCAGGCTTAAAAGTTGGTACGCCAGATGTGCGTTTCGTCTACAGTAGACTCTTCAATGGCACTCGAATCAAAACAATTAAAAGGCCAAATCAAATATCAAATTGAAGAGAAATAAAAAAGAAAATTCTGAAAATGTGAGACGAATACGACTTAGAAAATCTATGCGGGTAGAACAACTTTAATGTTCCGAATAATTAAACATTTTATAAACAGTCAATTTACAGAAAATGATATCAAAGATATTAATAGATATTAATGGGTTGGTGATACCCTCGGAGATGAAACGTTCACCGGCAGTGCCATCGACCCCAATGGTTGTAAAAACTCATCAGAGATACCCTATAATGGGATTGTCTTGGAAACATTTCAAATTTTGGCAAAGGAAGGTTCTTCAATTTTATTTTCAGTTTTATATATCGTGTAATATACTTCCGAGGTATTTTTTTTAACTTGGTCGGTCTATTAAATGCGCTCTTATTTGTTCTAAAGTAATCGTATACACACATATGTATAGGCAATCTCTCATATAAAGAAACGGCATATATTGAGTTAACCTTCCAATAGATTTACCGAAGCGCCAATTTCTTTTTTATTTTGTAGGTTTACAACCAAATCGCATGCCTGTCCCTGTCGTGTTAGTAACATACTCACGAAGTGGATCGTGTTTTGTTGGCAATATTTTAAAGCTTGATGACAGTGTTTTTTATGTTTTTGAACCCCTTCATTTTTTGAAATTCGGTCACAGAGTACTTCACTTTTCCGACGGCAGTATAAGGTAACACTTTTCATATAGGGATATTTGGTAGTGGATAGTTTCATGAAAGATGACTTTTACAAAAAATAGTGCAAAATATATCAAAATTATTAAGTTTAATGTTGAGAGGAAAAAGGCGTCTCTGGATTTTTCGTGTGAAAATCTATGGGAAGAAATTAATGATATGTAACAGTTTATGAAAAATAAAAAGAAATATCGAAATAAAATTATTTACCAGATGAGTTTTTTGACAAATGATGGAAGTTTGACAAAATAAAATATCGAGAATTACAGTTATTACTGGGCAACGTTTTAATGAGTTTCAACAAACTATTAAGGGAAAATGACAATCGAACATGCTTTATTATAGCTATAATTTAGTGATTCATTTTATTCAAAGATGAACATGATAAAGTAACCTTTCAATATGATTAGGAAACATTCGAACTAACCTGGATTTTGTTGTACATGGTATAATAAACTCATCATAGATACCAGGATAAAAAATTGTACGCCAGACGCGTGTTTCGTCTACAAAAGACTCATCAGTGACGCTCGAATAAAAAAAAAAAAAAAAAAGGCCAAATACAGTACGCAGTTGAAGAGCATTGAGGACCCAAAAATCCGAAAGGTTTTGTCAAATACAGCTTAGGTAATCTATTCCTGTGATAGAAAATCCTTAATATTTCGAAAAATTAAGTTTTAAAATCAGTTAATTTATAATTGTGACCATATCAATGATAATTCATGTCAACACAGAAGTGCTGACTACTGGGCTGGTGATATCCTCGGGGCGAATCCTCCACATAATACTACTCTATTATCTAACATAATAATCTAAATTATTTGTTTGTAATTAATGCAAAAGACAGATAACTGTGATTTTTAAACAATTTGTTCAAATCTATCATTGAAATGAAAAACATTTTTAAAAAGGCATTCAATATATTTTAGGACTTTAAATACATATTTAACAGTTGCGGAACGTATTCTGAGAGCTTGGTTTACCTGCCAATTAAATGAAATTCCCTTAGAGTACTGGGATGAAGAAATCTTTCAGACCACAAAGATACAGGGGAAGCACATATTTTATTTCAAGGAACGTTATAAAAGAGAAATTTATGGGAAATATCGTTATCCACGTATCTTTAGAGCAACTCTGCAGTTATTAGAAGACACGTGCGTTAAATCAAAACTCGTTATTATAAAAACTATTCGTACACCAATATTCATGTTAAACAAAGCTCTATCTGAATTGGACAACTTAAAAGTGATATACTTATACAGAGATCCTAGAGGTATTATCCGATCACAAAGACGAAATCTTTATATTTCAAAGGAGAATACGTTTGTTTCTTTAAATGACCATGCAGAAAATTTATGTGCACGTATTTTGAATGACGCCATAACATTTGCCATATTATCGAATTATTATCCAGAAAAACTTTTACCTTTGAAATATGAAACTTTTACGATGAATCTGATGAGAGAAACTAAACATGTATATAATTATCTGAACTTGATATTAACTGCGAGACATGTAGATACCTTAATAAAGATGACAACTACAAAGGAAAGAGCCAAGTACTACATACCTAAAAATAACTCAAAAGAATTGGTAGATCGGTGGAGGACATTAGTCGATATGTCATTTGTAGACACCGTGGACAAGTCGTGTAGTCATGTATATTCCAGACTTGGATATCTACAAATTTCTGATGTAACCATGTTGAAAAATATCTCGATCCCGCTTTATCGGAATAATGATACGAACAAACAATTTCACTTTGGACAAGAAATTCCAGTTTAAATAATTATGAGCGACTATCATAGGACATATAATTTAGCTTATTATGTACCCACCTTACATGCGGCCATATTTGACTAAGTTTAAGTGTTTTGTCTGCAATTTCATTTAATCTTGTCCTCAAAAGTTGTACGCTGTAAATTTTGTCAAATTAAGATTAAAGTTCACAGCTGAAGAATCCCGACTTTTGTAAATAAGGGGGGAATAAAACGGCACTTTAGTCACCATCATGGCCAACAAGAAAGACAAATTACAGTTTACATGACAATACACAGAAAAATTAAAGCTGAGCATCTCGAATCCACACAAAACTCGGGAGACATGTGATCCGGAAGGGTAAGCATTTCCTGTTCAACTAGTGGCATATGTTACGATTCAAACAAAGTTCAAGTGATATGTCGTATTCAGTGATGTCTTAAATGAAGAAATTATTCGAAGAAAAGGTTTGGTTCCTCATTCAAAATAATGAATAGTATATAAAACTATAAAAACTATCAACAATAGGCTAGATATGCTAGAACAAAATCAATTCAGAATGTCAAGGCATTCGAAACCAGCAGACATCAAAAGATGAAAAGCAATAAAATCAACGTAATACCAAAATTTAAGCTTAATTAGAACAGCTAAGCTATGCATCGGGAGGAGATATTTGAATTTGATATATGTTAGTTTTCAATCTGAATGAAATACTGATCCTGTGTCCACGCTTCGCTTACATCGATATGACAACACTCTATAATTCTACTTTCTGTTCTGGCAGTTTTTACACCAGCCAATGAAATTTCAGCATCATTACGACAAAACCAGAGGATCCCGAAAGGTCTCCAAAACAGAAAATAAAACAGACCATTGGCAAATCCTTGCAATTGTAAGTTTAGCATGGACACAGGATCTGTATTTCAATCAGATTAGTTAGATATCTGCTTTCTCAAGTTTCAAACATGCATTTTTTTGGCTGCACAAACTATATCATAAATCAATATGTATTTGCACATTAAATATTTACTTACTTAATTAAGATAAAATCCTCTAGAATTTCTGTTTAGAATTAAATTGAATTCTTCTGAAGGATGTGTTATGCAGACATACCAAAAAAGGTTGTATGGGTTTCTAAAGACTAAAAAAGTATATCACAAAAGACGATAACCCTGAAAGTGAATCACTAAGTTTTCATATTGTATCAGTAGTCAAATTAAACGATTCTGAATATTTGAACTGAAAATTGCATAATGCTGATTGGTAAATGTTATCCCTTCAAAAGATCTTATAAAAATGTTTAAAAAAAAAGTACTCATCATAAAATTCGATGGGATCTCTGAACGAACTAATCAAATACATCTTCAATTATATAACTTCCTTTCTTTTCTTCCAAATTGCAAAACAAAATTTGTGTAAAACGATGTTCCAGATAAAATGAAACAAGTTGCTTTCTTTAAAAAGAAATGCAATCGTAAACCCAAATGCGTGTTTGAGCCAAGGCTCCGTGTTGAAGGCCGTACCTTGACCTATAATGGTTTACTTTTATAAATTGTTACTTGGATGGAGAGTTGTCTCATACCACATCTTCCTATATCTGTTGGCATTAAATATCAGATAATTGTTTAATAAAGATGCATTGTTTTACTCTTGTTAAAGGAATCATTTGCGGGATTTTCTCGCTGCATTGAAGACCCATTGGTGGCCTCGGCTGTTGTCTGCTCTTTGGTCGGGTTGTTGTCTCTTTGACATATTCCCCATTTCCATTCTCAATTTTATATATATATTATTGGTTTATATTTTTAAAACTACTCAAAATATCATAACAACAATGTTAAATCTGCAACTGCGGAAGCAAATTTTGTTTTTTCCTCGCGGAAATGCTTATGCCCCAGTCACACTAGATCACGATCGCACCTCACTCACCACGATCGAAAATAATTTCAGATCGTTGTGAGCTCGCAGTATGAGCGGCATGAAAATGTAAATTTTCGTTTCAATCACGTTGCTAGTACTACGTCTTCATTACGCTTCTACAACGATCCCGCTACGATTATACCACATTCTCACCACGCTTATTCTGCGACCTCACTACGATTATCACGATCTTTCTACGCTCATCACGTCCCCACTACGACCATACTACGATTTATCTGATTGCAACACAATCTTACCACGCTACTACTGCGATTATAGCACGCTCTTACCACGACCATACTACAATCATACCACGTTCATACCGACATCTTACTACGCTCCCACCAATAACGTCAACATCGTGTTCCATATAAATACTGTATCATTCCTTCTATTTCTCATTGATACGTAGAGTTTCTCGGAAACAACGCAGTCATGCAACCAAAATCTACGTAAGGGTAAGGGTAGAGGTAGGGGCAGAGGAAGATCTGATAGTAACGAATCATGATCGATCCAGAAGATATATGTCGGACCGACCAATCCAACCTGAATCACAACTTATTGCTGGTACATCAAGATCAAATGACGATGTTTTAGTGAACGATAGTAGGGTGACACAGATGTGTCAAGAATTATTGAGCCGTTTGAGATAAAGGACAAGAGATCCAAATAACATACAGACAAACAAAAGCTGGAGAGCTTTTATAAATTTTATATGACAATAACAAAGAGCATGATGATCGTAGTATGAACGTAGTCGGGTCGTAAGAACAGCGGGATGAGGACGGCATGGGCGTGCTAAGATCGTACTATGGTCTTGAACAGCGTGGTATAAGCGTGGTATAAACGTGGTATAGTCGTAGTGGAAGCGTGTTTGGGTCGCGGTAAGAACGTGATGGTCGTAGTGAGGTCGTAGTAAAGTCGCTGTGAGATCGTAGCACAGTCTTACCGACTAGAATCGCGCTTTCGCTACGCTGTCGCTACGATGGTACAGCGACCTTTGCGATCTTACCACGACCTTACTGCGCTCTCACTACGCTTCTACTGCGACCTGATTTCGCCACGACCGCACCACGATTGTTTTGAACATGTTCAAAGTTGGCCACGCTCATCACGATCATGAAGACCTCACCACGACCGTACTACGACCTTACTGCGATCTGCACGATCATTTTTTTCACAGATCGTAGTGCGATCGTAGCCTAGTGGGACTACGGTATTATAGATAATCACATTTAATGTTTTCTTTTTAAAATTGGTGTTGTTTTGTTGTTTGGTCATTGGCTATCATATACACGATATTTTTGATTAATTTATAAATACCATGCACGGGCAACAAACTCAAACCAAGCTTTTGGAGTGAAACAGTTTGAAACCGGAATTATTATACTTTTAAAACGAATCTCACTTTTTATTTCTAGCCTGTCCTTTTGTAAATTAGCCCAAATAAAAAGAAGCTGTAGCTTTGTTGTTTTTATACGGCTTTGTGAAAAACTGAGAAGGAAGCAGGAATGAAAAGGCCAATGCAGTTTACATGTAGTTCATGTCCAGTACGCAATTTAAAAAAAATATATATTATGTTTGCAATCGCCTGTCGGTTGAATATGGATATTGATTTTCATTTTAAGAAAAATAATTTGTACTAAGCTGGTTTTTTTTTTTGTGTGTGTTTAATTTTGCTTATAACATATCGTCCTAACTTTTCGCCAAACACGCTCTGGGCATCTGTCAACTAGACCCTCTAACTTGACTTATAAATACAGACTGCCGCAACTCCTTGTAAATGAATTGACAGAATTCCCAAAACTTCTTCTATAAGACTTCTAAGACACAAAGCTGTGCACCTGCTACATTATGTTTTAACTAGGTTTATTTGGGAGGGTTTCACATGACAAAAACAAAAGGATGGATTTTAAATTTATAACTATATTTTTGGAGAGGGTAGTCGACACAGGTCAGTGTCCTTTGAAAGCTCGACCCTCTCTTCCCAAACAAAAGAAAACAAACAGATCTCTGACTTGATAAGATAATCATCACTAAATAAGTACGTAAACAATATTGATAATCTTTTCTCGAAAACCACATACCGGTAGTAATTTACAATAGTTTTCGATGGCAAACATCGAGGAATATATCAAACCCCATTTTGTTTATCGCAATGACCACAAGTTTTAAAGAATTAGGAAGTCATCGATTAGTGTTCGTGAATCGTTTTATATAGATCTATAGAATAATTTCAAGGACTTAGTCAGACGCGTATTCACCAATCAAATGTTTCGATATGACATAATTTTGCATTTAATTGGCCAGACACTTATAATACTGTATTATATTTCACTGAATTAACACACCCAAAGGTGCCTTTTAAATTTCGACTTAATTTCCAGCATTACCTGGCATTGTTTTCATATAAGATTGATAACAAATATGGACATATGTATGATTGCCAAAGAGACAACTATCCAGTAGAGAAATGAAGTGGAGGTGAGCTATTACTGGCAACCGCATGGTCGTACTTTATTCAGTTATTATAAAGAATTTAAACCTGCTTGAATGGACTGCGCTCTTTTTTTATTTCGTTAAATGGCCAAATTTTAAAATCCTAAAACGCCCTATCTATTCACTAACAGTCACTTTTTCGCTTAAAATCTTATCCCAAATGGGAACACAGCTTGTTCTTCAGAAAACGTTACACAACAGCTTCTATCAATAACTACTGATGTAGGATATTGTGACAAAATATGTTAGTATAATAGTCCCAGAGGATATCAAATATATATATATAGTCTCGATAAACACTTATCTCTTCAACAACTGTATAGCGTTAATGAATATTCATTAGATCAATTAATAACCTATTACGCAGGTGGTCATAGAAAAGAACAGATGTATTCCGAAAAGACTTCCGGTGTTCCGAAAGACTACAGAGGTCGTCCAATATATACTGCGTAAACCCTCAGGGTTTACGCAATAAACAATTAATGAATTTCTATTACTGGATTTCAATTGCTAAATTCGCGATCTTTATAGCGCCTGGGTAATAAAACTTCCCATATAGAGACAATGATGTAAAATTAAACGTATAATGTGAAAATTGAATTACATTTATAGCAGGTGGGGTATTCAAAACGTATTTGCAGTGCTTGTAAATACAAAACACAGCTGGCTCATGCCTAAAATTATTTCTGCTTTTTGCTATTTGATTTACATTTTTGTTAACTGCTTATTAGGTGCATGTTTTGCTATAGGCTTTGACTACTGCCTTCTGGGTATACTGTGGGTTTCTATGATTTGAACACAATGTTTTACTTAATTTAATTGATATATGTTGATATCACGTTTGAAAATGTAACTGGATCCATATACCGTTTTAATTTTAAGCTTGTGTGTGATTACGCGGCATTTTGATGTGCTTTTGCCCATATACTAATTGATTTTATGCTTTAATGTGATTTGTTAATTAGACTGTGTTTTGGTCCATACAGTGTTTTATTTGATGCTTTGTGTGCTTATGTGACAATTTAACGTGCTTTGGTCAGTGTACTCATTTATTTTATACTTTTATGTGCTTTTGTGGTATTTAAATGTGATGTGATCATTAAATTGCTTAATGTGTTGCATGTGTGTGCTTATGGTACAATATAACGTGCTTTGGCCAATATTCTAAGTTATTTTCTGCATTATAGTTAACTACAAAAGGTCATGACATGAAACAATTCAAACGAGAAAACTAACGACATAACTTATAACAATTCAATTCACGATAAAAAAAAACAGAGTTCCAATGTTGCACATATTTTATCTGTCCAAAGCAATACCTAAAAAAACTCTTTTTTTGTTCTCTGAAATTTTCACAAATATCTTAGAGAAATTGAGGCTTGAGAGCAAACAAGGGGTACATATCTTTTAAAAATATTTGGTCGGTACTGATTTCCGAAAGTTGTCCAAGACATTGCTAATATAAACCTTTGATATAAATTTGATAAAAATCTGGCAAAAATTGTACACGTGAGAGCGCTCACAATGCAAAGTTCCATATAATAAATATTTCAAGGGGCATAACTCTTTGAAAAATAATTGATCGGCACTGATTTTCCAACTTGTCCGCGACATTGCTGATATAAACCTAGGATATCAGTTTCATAAAAATTTGGCAAGAATTGTACACTTGAGAGCGCTAATAAGACCGAACGGACAGACGCACGGACGGACGGACGCCCGGTATTTCTATGTGTCCCGCAACGCGTTCCACGGTGGACAAAAAAGAAATCATATAGACATGAACCAACGACAACCACTGAAATACAGGCACATAACATTGTGGCGGAGTTAAACATGTTTGTGAGCGCTTAACCCTCCCCCAAAACACGAGCAGTGGTGTTACAACACAACATAAGTACAAACTATACAAATCAGAGGCAAAAGGCTATACTCAATAGATCGGTACGGAGCACAAAAAAACTTGCATCAAAACAGTAGACACAAAGTATCGATATAAGAGTACTCGTATTTACTGAAAGCTAGTCCAAAGCCAATTTTAACTAATAAATAAATAATGTTCTCCCAGACTAAGGAATCAATAAGTACACATCCAACAGATTTAGCGTAGACGTCATAAACAGTCTGCGAAACGCATGACCTTGTTCAATGCAAACATATAAGTAAACAGCATCGACAGGATGTCGGTTCATGAGTATTCACAACTGTACATATATATATATATATAAATAAAAATAAGGAGTTGTGGTATGATTGCCAATGAGACAACTATCCACCAAAGTTCAAATGAAGTGGATGTAAGCAATTTTAGGCAACCGTACGGCCTTCAAATTGAGAAAAACCCATACCGTATAGTCGGCTGTCGGCTATAAAAGGCCCCGAAATGAAAAATGTGAAACAATTCAATTGAGAAAACTATTGGTATATATATTCAAAATTGAGAATGGAAACGGGGAATGCGTCAAAGAGACAAGAACCCGACCAAAGAGCAGAAAACAGCCCAAGGCCACCAATGGGTCTTCAACACAGCGAGAAAATCCCGTACCCGGCGATGGGCTTCAGCTGGCCCCTAAACAATAATGTATATCATCGAAAATGGACGTCACACTAAACTCCGACACATATAAATGATCCAAAATTAAAAAAAAAAAAACATATAAGACTAACAAAGGCCAGAGGTTCTTGACTTTGGACAGGCGCAAAAATGCGGCGGGGTTAAACATGTTTTGTGAGATCTCAACCCTCCCCCTATACCTTAAGCCAATGTGGCATAAGCAGACACACAGCAATACGCACAGTGAAATTCAGTTTAAAAGAAGTCCGAGTCCGATGTTAGAATAGGTAACAAAAGAAACAGAGATATATAAACAACATAAGATGGTGCCTAGGGAACGTCACCATCTAAATATGGATAATTGACAATAGGAAATGAAAAATCATCTCTTTTATTATTAAATTTTAATATTAAGCTTTCAGTTAAAGATCTAGATATCAAGATCCAGGAAATGGCAGTGTTCATTGTTAGTATTACCTTTATTTAAATTCAGTTCAGCAGGATGAATCTCTTTACTGTACATACTGAAGTCGTCATTATTGAGAGCAAATATATCATCCATATTTTTTAAAAGTTTTATTAAATTTTTGTATCAGATGTTGTTTCGATGGATCTTTGCTGATTCTAGTCATAAATTGTAACTCGTAACAATACAGAAACAGGTCCGCAATAAGTGGTGCACAGTTAGTCCCCATTGGAATTCCGATAACTTGATGATATACGGAATCTCTATAGCGAACAAAAATGTTATCTAATAAAATTTCAAGTGCAGTTATCGTATCAAAGCAGGGCCAATTGAAATAGTTCTTTTGTTTGTTGTTACTAAAAAATGACCTAAAAGAGTTTGAACATATATATCCGCATTCTGACTTTTTAAATGCCCATTTAATTAGGTATGTGAATTTTTTCTTAATGAGATTATGAGGCAAAGTGGTATATAGGGTAGAAAAATCAAAACTTTGAACAGATTCGAAATCACCAATATGAGCATGCAATTTATCAAGTACTTAAAACGAATTTTTGACACTTCAAATGTAATTAATTCCACTATTTTCAAAGGCCTTATTTGAACTATTTATTAGACCTCTTTATGTGGAAACTGTTTTCAGTGTTCAAGACTGAAAACAGTTTCACACAATTCAGCGATCTTGTTCGGTCCTAGATTGGTTCTGAATGCTGTCGCTCTGCTTGCAGTAAACTTATCCATGTTAAAGCATTTTTATGTTTCCTGACAAGCTTACATTACAATTTAAATTTCGTAGTAATGCTAGCTGCCTCTTTTTGCATGTCTGTTTAGTTATGTAGGATATTGTCTGTATTTTGTTGTAAAAACCAGATAAAGAGCTCACCATAGCTGTTTCTTACAAATCTAAATATATGTTTTCTTACTTACTTACTAACACGACGGGTGACAGTAGTGAAGCAGGAACTGTTTGTCCTTCCGGAGCACTTGAGTTCACCAATGTTTTTGTGGGGTTCGTGTTGCTCAGTCTTTAGGTTTCTATGTAATATTTCTTATTATTTTGCAATGGTATTGTCTTTTTCATTAGACTTATTTTTTCCGAATGCAGTGGCGGATCCAAGGAGGGCGGGGGGGTCCGGGGTTGGAACCCCTTTTTGACAATCAAGGCATTTGAATGGGGACATATAGTTGGAACCCCCCCCCCCCTTTTATCCTGGGTTGGGACCACCCTTTTAAAAATGGCTGGATCCGCCCCTGGAATTGTCCCCTAAGTATCTTCTCTTTTTTTTAAATGTTTATGAAAAGTACACAATTCCTATATTTCAATAATGTTCTTCCAAGTAAACAATGCTTTAAACATTCTGCGTTTTCAAACTTTAGAATAGTTCAATGCTTTTATAATATATAACAATAAATTTTAAATATTTTTACAATCTTTTTGGCAATTAAAACCAAGAGAGATAGATATCTTTGCTAGCATATGCGTTGTGTATTAGAATGAACAGAAAAAAAATAAATCGGTTAATATTTTTGAAGTAACTTGTATCCTTAATCCGTCCTAGGTATCAGATGCCTTTTTTCACAAACATTTTTAGCTGGAGCAAATTGATGATGTTGAATCTGTGCGATGTTTGTTTTTCTCCATCAAAAATCGAATTATTCTCGTAACGGAACTACTTGAATGAACTGGACGGTGAATGCTCCCGGATATTGAGTCAAACCTACTTCCCGTAACAGATGCCATAATGTTTTCTTGGTTCAGCAAACAACGAAGTCCGAGAAAAGCGAATATCAACGCTTCTTTAAACACAATTGTGTCACTGTCAGCAATCTCAATGTCAAACCCCTCATTCAGTAACTTAGATTTAAATAATGTGATTAAATGTGTATTAAAAGATCCACCTCCAGAAACCAGAACTTTAATTACGCAATTTTGCTTGGAAACATTTCCCGCATGTAACATGTTTCGTCCATCCTTGCAGGCATCTGCCAACCTGTTTGCAACGTGTTCAGCAAATGTTCTTAATAGATCAGGAATTTTGTATTTATCAGTCTGGAAAATAAAATTCAATTAATTCAACCGGTATTATTTTCCGTCTAATATATATGAAATGTTATTAACGCATAATCTTAACTAATTCTTAGTGAGTAATTGATTCCCATTGTGTGTTGCATTATTAAATGAGTGGCCATTGCCCACACCAGGCACCAGGACCAGTGTAGGTTATTGCATCACTCTGCGTTCGTCGTCCATTATTTTTGTCATCTTCATTAAAACTGCCGGTTCAAGTTTAAACCAATTTGAAACTTTATTATAATCATATTTTGTGACTTATGGTGTTTAATAATCATATATGTTCCCTAAGTGCATGCCAACTTATCAGCAAGGTCATAGAATATATAGGGTGAAAATTCGTCTCCAATTCGATCATTTTTTCTCAGTGTTATGTTTTTAATGTGGCATTCAATTGTGGGTTAAGTTCTTCCGTAGTCATCTTTTAACATGTTTAAAAATGTCTCAAAATAATTTAAAATGTCCAAATGAATAATTCCCGTTATCTAAATAAAAAGAGCAGTTTTTGGTTGGAATGTTGTTAAATTAGGTGACTGACTTAAGTCAGATACCTATATACAAATATCACGGAATAAAATCGTATCAAATATACATTCATTAGACAAAACCTTACTGTTTACAGATCATGCATACATAACGTACAAATGTACTTCATTCTTAGTGATCACGTACACAGAAATAATATCTAATACGTACACTCGAACTTAAGGTTTTAAGTTGTTTACAAAGTAAATTCAACCGGTATTAAAAAGGAAAAAAAATACACCATTTAAAATATTCTACATATTCATTTTTGATACATTGCTACACACAAATTAGCAACAAATAGGATTTTCCTGATATACAGTATTTTGTAGTTTAGATTACAAATATTTTGAAAGATTGATTTTTCGAGTTGAAAGTGTGATATAAAGGGCATTGGACTGTAGCTTAAAATAGGTCAATGTCATTGCACAGGTTTTGGATGAATCAACAACAATAAATACAATAATAAAGAAAAAGTAATGAAAAGTAATTAGTTGAGCTTAAACTTACATCAAGTAAAGGAATCATACTATTTTCAATCTTTTCTGATTCCATTGACTTTGGTGGGAGTTGTTTGTAGTAGTCTAGCTCTTCTAACTGACATAAGACATCGTCTATTACTTTTCCAGTCCGTGCTATGTCGCCTTCTGGGTCATACTCCAGTTTAGAGTCGTGTAGATTAGCCAGCATGTTTGAAACATAATTACATGGACATACATCATACCCTTGAAGTCCCCTAAGACCAATGTTAGCTATCCCACTCAAATTAATGCATATATCTTTGTGACTAAATAGAAATTTTTCTCCGTTAGGAACTAGCGGGGCGCCTTGACCGCCAAGTGCAACATCTTTATTACCAAAGTTACATACAAACGGATATTTCAAATGCACAGCAGTTGTCTCCCCATCTCCGAGCTGGAATGTATATCCCAAATTTGGCTGATGGAAAACAGTATGCCCATGAGCCGCTACGAAATCCAAATTGTTAATTCCTTCAGTTTGAATGAATTCGTCAATCGTTTGTCCTACAAAATGTCCATACTCCACGTGAAGCCGAATAAGCTGCTCCCCGCTAAGCTGGCATGCTGTTCGAAGTAAACCTTGCCATTCCGGGGTGTATGGAATCGTTGTGGCTTTCATTATTCTGTATCCCCATATGTCCGTTTGCACGTCACCTGTAAATTCGACGTGACATAAGTCCAAACCATCCAAAGAAGGTCCTGATGTACAACCTATTCCGGAAAATGATGCCATATTTCAAAAGATTTCACGACGATTAAAACTTAATTAATTTATCTCAGTATGTTTCGTTCATCGGAAATAGAAACGTCAATCTATTTCTTGTGTGTTATCACCTTCCTGACTAAATGTAAACAACTTGTGCTCTATTAATTTTCTTATCTAATGATTACAGTTTATCTCTCATCTCTCAGGTAAACCTCTAGCTGTCCACATGAACTGTACAACTGCACTGTTAAAAATAAGTTTTATGAATCAATATTGTTCCCCAGCTGACAACACAGTTTTTTTTAACGACGGTAATTTCTCTAGATATTTAACCTTCACCCCAAAAAAACTGCTGGTTTAATCATCTTCGTCCTTGGCTATTTGAAATACGATAATCCTTGGAAAGAGTGGTCGCATAGTGCTTACAATTGCAGAATTGAATATTTGTCACACTCTGAATTATGAATGCTAGCTAACTACTCGCATTCAAAATAGAAAAATCATCACGATAATGTTTCATTTCTCCCTTTCACTATTTCAATTGATTTACAAAATTATGTATTACAAAATTGATATATATTATGTTACTTCAATGCACAAATGAGTCTTGTTTGTTATTAACATGCAAGGCGAAAACACTGCATTCGTGATCATAACTACTCTTACAAGGATACATCATCTATGTATATAGTCACCACTTTACAAGGCCTTGAATTTAGTGTATTTATAGGAATACATCGTCTATGTATATAGTCACCACTTTAAAAGGCCTTGAATTTAGTGTTATGATTATCATCTACGCAAAACAGGAATTCTTTATTAAAAAGGTATAACCTTTACTTGTAAAATTGTGAAACACATATTTTTTTCCTTTTTTTTTTTTGATAAAAAAAAAGTTACATTTTTTGCATTTTTCTCTGTAAATATACAAACGAGTTGTTGGTAAACCATCAAATTATGAGATGGCAATCAATTTAAAACACGATCTTTACAATATTAACATAAACGGTACCAATGTTCACAAGTTAGTAATACTTTAACGGAGGCATTCCAAGATTTGCCATCAACACTTATAAAACACAAAGAAAAACCATAAAGATATCATTATTGACCATGTTCTTGACTTGGGACAAGTTGCGAATAATCTTGTGTGGTGTTTTTTTTTTTTTTTATCTGCTGCACTAACAGCTCCCCGTTTTAACCTTGCTTAGTGGAATAATAATTAAAAATATCAAGATAAGCACTTATCTTTTTAGTACCGGTATAATAAATAACAAAAACACACTTTTAAGTTAATGAAAAAACAAATATCATGAAAAACCTTAATCTACTGATATAGAAATCATGTTGTCCTTGACTAATATCAGCAGTTCTTCTTTGGAGTATATTACACATAATTAGCAACGTCATAACCGTGCTTGAAGACACAATCTTGTTCAATGTCCATAGCAAATTTGCAAAAAATATTATTCCAGTAAAAATTCAAGAAACGTTTTAGTCTGTTAGACTCAATGAATTATCGCCAACAAATATACTTGTACAGCAGTATACTAGTAATTGTACTGTTTGTGACAAGGACTACAATGATCAAGAAAAAAGGTTATTGGTGACATTTTATTAGGACATATAATTTTAAAACCGTATTTAGTAACTCTTTACCCTTGAAGAAAAATCGGTGAGCACACGAACGGGTCATTTTGAAGTTGTGCGACTGATACCCTGAACAACTCTTGAAAGTATATGACAGTTCTTCTCAAGGACAGATCAAGGTACAACTTTGCTAATTTCAAAGTCAAATCAAGGTGCAACTTTGATTACCACTGAAGATGAAGTCGATACTACGATTTTTTAATATTTTGCTTAACAATCAAAATTTTCCATTTCCTTTCCTCAATTTTGAAATCCGAATATTTAATAATAAACCTGGATTAACGTGTAATTGTGGATAACGGGATAATGGCGTACGGGGTAATAGGTGTCGGAATGAATGGGTGGCCAACATGGCACAGGTGCGACAGCGCTGATGGTTTTTGCTAGCCTTGTTTCTCGTCCTGAATATGGATGAAATCTTGCTACTTGGAATGCAAGCAAAATAGATCAACAAATGATCTGAAACGAACTGATTAATCCACCAAATCTACCATAAATAATAAAATGTTTATTTAAATATTGATAAATGAAGATTACAGTTTTTTTTAACGCTACTGTCAGTACGCATAGGCTAAGCGCATAGGCAATCAATACATAACATAAAAGTTTTAGATTGTTAAAAAAAAAAACATGTGTTGAAAATGAAATGTATAAATACATTTCGTGCGATGCGCTTTTCTGGATTTTCCTTCGTCAGAAACACTTTAACCTAAATGTTTGAAAGCCAAAGATGTATGAATACCGATTAATGTGTTCAATAACACCTAATGTAACAGAAATAAAATTATCAAGTACCAGTATCAGTGTATGTAATGTGCGAATCCTAAAATGTCATTTTTACTGTATCCGTGATGAATTTCTGATGTAGAATGATAAATAAACAGACGACAAATTCAAGATTTTTTAATAGAATAAGAAATAATATATAATGTGTACTGTTTCTATAAATTCATGATATAGGTATGAAATGAGGACGGGTTTTCATCGCGCCTACAGCCATCCAGGTGCAAAATTGATACACAAATAGATAAATATTAAGAATAGTCCACGAACAGAGCGTGCAAGAGATTTAAAAGTAGCAGTTAAGTTTCATTTGCAGAAAAATGCACCTGTTAACATAATTATTAATGTAGTTTAACTTAAAACAGGTTTTGTTATTCAGCTTGTTGATATTGAATCAAATTCCACTATACTGTTTTCGTTATGCGATTCATGTTTACTGTCGAATAATGATACTAGACTTTCATTTTCATTGTAGGGCGATTCATTTCTATTGTATATGCGATGCATTTTCCCAGAAGGAAATTAATTAATTTTCATTATATAAAGTCTTAATTCAGCCGACTCTCTAACAAAATTTATGAAGTCAGAAGGATTGGTTATATATGCATACTTAGTGAGTGAAAATCTGAGGTAATATATCAATAAATTCCTTAAACATGGTATTTATTGCAAATATAGTCAATTCTATTTTCCCAAATAATTTGTCCTGATCTATATGTAGGATAAAATTTATTCTTTCCTATGACACGTCATCATTAAATATATCTTGGACAGTTAAGCCAATCCACGTCACCGGAAAAGCAAAGTTTCTGTTTCGGTCTAAATCGACATCGCATACTAATAAATTAAACGTCATTAGAGCTAATTTCCTAATGCTTGTAGTTAAAAGGTGTGGTTGGCCTTGATTGTGTAAATGTTGCCTAAGCATTGTAATTAAGATTGAGCAAACGTTTATACAAACAAAGCAAGCAAGCCAACCAAACCTTTAAACTACAAGCGTTAGGAAACTAACTCTATTGGATGCATTTGAGATAACAAAGAGCATTCACAAAACGTTCTTCATTTCACGCACAAAACGATCTTCATTTCACGATTGAATGAGTGGAAACGTTTTCATCTTACACAAACAATTGACGCTTGGATGACTGGATAATTGATATTTATCATGCCATTGTGTATAAATCTTATACAGTAAAGAAAATTCGAGCAACAGTCGAGTAACCTCAAATATGCTTGAATTTCTTATAAGTCGGTGTTACAAATAAGCCAATACGCAATTGTGAGAATACAAAGAAATATTGAAAACAGTTTATTGTTACATGTTTAAATGGTTCTATACCACGGGGTATAACCGCCGTACAGTTGATTCCGGAAGTTAATCGCTACATCGCGAAGCAATGTTGGTAGATATACCGTTCTTATATTTACACGAAAGACTTATTGACTAACTGTTCAGTTAAGTATTCAATGTTTATGAAAACAAAGTTTACTGCTCCTGGCAGCATTGTATATCATTTATATTACATGAACACTATGTGACTATTTTAAATAGACAGGTCTGTGAATTAATTACTTGTAAACATCGCGAAACAAACACTATGTTTAACTCAAACTTGATTAAACTAAAAATAGAGCATAGTTGGTTGGCTCTTTCACTAAATGCGACCGTGTATTTTATGCTTTGTTGTTAAGATACATAATACGAATGAGAAACCCGTTGTTTTAATTTTATTTGAAGACATTTACTTGAAAAACTGACCTCAGAATTTGGACACTGTACGATTCATTCTCTTTGTAGTTTGTTTTCTTTCTTTAGTACCGTTCGTTGTACATTCTTGTACTGTTCGTTGTGCAAAAGCCTATCAATACGGTAGAAATATGTATGACAAATGTTCAAAGCTTTTTTAAGCGAATTATAAAACTTTTCGAAGAACAAATCGTCGTAGAAAAACGTTATATTCATGGATGTTCTGCTCCAGTAAATTTTCGGATCCATGACAAGCTAATAGCAAACTCACCAACAATATTTGAATATTCATGATATGAACGTGGTTATACCCGTGTATATTCAAGTAAGCATCTACGACTAGCTTGCACTTCAAATTGTAAATATCATCAATATTAAAGTCATTTAAAAAATATTTTCAGTTGTTGTATGTCGAATAATCATATAAAACGACAATGAAAATTCATCGCACTTCCAAAAATTCCACATCAGAAATGATTGCACGTACAGTGATAATTCATCGCATTTATAGTTAAAATGAATCGCATTCAGTAATCAAAATTATGGATTCTGTTGCTTAAATAACACTTTTTGGGACTTTAATCCTGTTATTAAACATTAAAAGTTATATTCTAATGAAATTCTGTTAAAACATACATTCAAATCTATTATTTTATATTTTCAAAAAGTAAACAAACGCAGTTTTCCCCATCATCCTTTATTCTACAATAGACATACTCGCATACAACAGTGAAAATGAACTAACTGGATTCGCACTTTATATACACTGAGTATAATATAATTAATCAATTGTATTTTTGAAAACAAATATTCTATTTCTGTATAAATAGCCTGATGTCAAATGGAGTGACGAAACAAGTTATTGGTGAAAGAAAATTCAGTACAGAGACAACCTTCGACAGGAACACTGAGCCATTGTGACTATAAATAAACTATTTTTTTAATCTTGAAAATTAGTGTATTTTACCAGATTATTTCAATAATGAATTGATAGGTTCATTTTATTATCATTTAGTTTGTTTTCCTACTTATCGAGGGCAATCAATAAAAATAAAAAATAAATCCGGTACAATCCAGAATTATAATTACTGTAGTTTTAGTGATATTCTGGATCCTACCAAGGATTTATATAGTAAGGCTTACTATATATATCCTTGATCCTACTATAGAAATATAGGCTGTATATCCCAATGTGTTTTTTGCTGTGCTTGTACCGATTTTGTGTCATGGATGGATACCCCATATCCTTTGTTATTTCTATTATAGGAATTCTGATTTGTACTGGAGTTTTATTAGTATAAATCAGAATTTTAATTTCTACTAGTAGATATTGGAAATCCAATTTGTACTAGGAGGATCAAGAGAGCCTATTAAATTCCAATTTGTACTGTAACAAAATTATGTATTGTCAAAATAAAAAAGGGTTTGAAGAAAATCTGTAGAAAGATTAAAATGACAATAGAATACACGTATTTACTGTATTTATGTAATGTAAACAGCAACATTTCTCTCCTCACTCATCCAATTGTAATCGTTGTTTCTATTTACATATTCGAAACCTTGTGGGATTCTGCCCTATTTAGAGTAGGCCGTGTGATTATAAATGATAATAACAGTAAATCTATTGAGATCTATCTGATTTCAAATGGGGCTGATTAGCTCAATCATAAATACCTCGATGGCCGTTCATACGAATATAAATCGGCTGTCATGAATCAAAATTTTGAATATTGTATGCTGCACTTACATTTGTTACTAACATAGCAAAATATGATGCATATCGTACAATTGAAATACTAGTTGTTAATAATCCAATTATGCAGCTTTAGTTTGCAAGTCTGAGTTCGTTTGATTTCAAAATTTTTGTAATAGCCTGCTGACGAAAAGCATAATTTAGAACAACTCCACTCTAAGATGTCTTTACGACAACGTAGTCTACGAAAACCTAAAACGGAATCTCAGGAAAGATATTGGATAGTAAGGAGGATTTTTTTCCCCTTAAATTTTATCGGATAACCCGTGTTAGTTGATCAAAGTCGAATGGAAAGTTATTAACAAAGTGTCGTCAACGGGAACAATATGTGCACCTTTTTAGATACTGCATTTACATTTGCAATACGCATAACAAAAATATGATGCAAATTATACAATTCAAATACTAGTAGTTAAAACTCCGGTTATGCAGCATTTGTTCACCTCACCTCACCTCACCTATCCTCTTCATGCCGGTCGGCATTTAAGGCCCTGATACATTTTTTCCATTGTACACGGTCTTTAGCTGCTGTTCTTGCTGTAGCCCAGCTGTTCCATCCAAGGGATGTTCTTTCAGTCTCTACAGTCCGTCTCCAGGTGGTTTTGGGACGTCCAACATTCCTCTTTCCCTCAGGTTTCCATGTCAATGCAACTGAGAATATTCTGTTGGTATCCATCCTTAGTACATGGCCAATCCATCTCCATCGCCGTTCTATTATATCATCACTTAGCTTCTTTGTTCCAGCTTTTATGTGGAGGTTTTCGTTGGATATAGTATCGGGCCATCTTATTTTCAGTATCTGTCTTAAACATCTGTTTTGGAAGGTGTTCAATTTCTTTTTGTCTTGTTAGGTTGTTTTCCAGGTTTTACATCCATATAGTAGGACTGATGTGACTAAGCTGTTAAATAACCTGACCTTTGTTTTAAATGACAGTAACGATGATCTCCATATTTTTCTTAGCTTGTTAAATTGGCCTTTAGCTTTCTTCAACCTGTTGTCCATGTCATTGTCACAGCCACCTTTCGTTGTTACTATTCCTTCTAGGTAAGTGAAGGTATCAACATCCTCTAGGTTTTTATCATTTAACTTCACAGGGTTGTTATTTGTGGTGTTCATCCGCATTACTTTTGTTTTAAAGGTGTTAATCTTAAGTCCTATTTTGCTGGCATTCTCTTGAAGTTTATCTGTTTTCAGTTGTATGTGTTGGAATTTGGAAGACAGTAGTGCTAGGTCGTCAGCAAAATCAAGGTCTTCTAGTTTGGTGGTGAATTTCCAGCTGATTCCTGTTTCATGATCTTTAATCGTTTGTTTCATGACATAGTCAATGGCTAACACAAATAAGAAACCAGACATCATACATCCTTGTTTTACTCCCGTTTTTACTTTAAACCATTCCGATTGTATACCTTCGTCTATGACTGCACACTCAAATGAGTCGTAAAAGAGTTTTATAACTGTGATGAGTTTGTCTGGGATGTGGTAAGCTTTTAAGATGGACCATAAGCTTTCCCTGTGGATGGAATCAAACGCCTTTTCAAAGTCTACAAAGTTGATGTACAAAGGAGCATTCCATTCCGAACATTGTTCTATGATGTTTCTTAATGTGAAAAGTTGTTCGGTAGTGCTTTTACCCCTTCTGAAGCCAGCTTGTTCTTGTCTCAGCTCTTCATCTATTCCTTCTTGTATTCTTTGGATAATGATTTTTGTGAATACTTTACTTGGCACAGAAAGTAGTGTTATGCCTCTGTAGTTATCGCAGCATGTTCGATCTCCTTTCTTTACTATTTTAACTATCAGACCTTTATTCCACTCTTTTGGTATTTCCTCTCCAATCCATATCATATTGTAAAGTTTATGTAAATACTTGGTGGTTGTTATTGTATCTGCTTTTAGTATCTCAGCTGTTATGCCATCTATGCCTCCTGACTTCCCATTTTTTAACCTTTTCAAGGCTTCTGAAATTTCCTCTTTCCTGATTGGACCTGTATCTATCTCTCTTTCCTCTATTTCATAGTTTAAATTGATGTTAAATGGTATTTCAGGTTCAGGTCTGTTCAAGACTTCTTGAAAGTGTTCTTTCCATCTTTTAAGTTTTTCGTCATGGTTAGATAATGAATTTCCAGACTTATCTTTGATGACTTGAGGTGGTTTCTGTTTTTCATTACAAATTATTCTTATTACTTCATATACTGTTTTCATCATACCATTGCTTGCTGCTTTTTCTGCTTCTTCTATTAAGTTGTCTGTCCATTGCCTTTAGTCGTTTCTCATACTTTTCTTCACCTCCTTGTCTTTGTCACTGTACTTGGCATGTAAGTTGTTCTTAACTCGTTCTGATCTACTGTTGTTAGTTCTTTCCTTTAGTTTTCTTCTCTCATCTACAAGTTTCCACGACTCATTAGAGATCCAGGGCTTTTGCCCACGCTCTTTGAAACCTAGTGTTTTAGTTGCTGTTTCTTTATAGCATTTTGTTATACCTTCCCAGAATGTTTCTATGTCCTCTAGTTCGTCTAAGAGTTGGAACCTGTTCTTTAGCTCGATTGAAAATGCCTTACTGACTTCTGGACGTTGTAGTTTGGTGGTATCGAGTCTCTTTCTTGAAGTATCTGTTACTATTTTGTATTTCTTAAGTTTGATTCTTAATTTGCACTTGAGGAGTTCGTGATCGCTGCCAATGTCTGCTCCTCTCATAGCTCTTGCGTCCAGTATTGATGTTCTGTGTTGTCTAGTAACCAGGATATGGTCTATTTGATTTTCTGTTTTCTTGTTTGGTGATATCCATGTTACTTTGTGTTTGTCTTTGTGTGGAAAGATTGTGCCAGTAATGACTAAGTTGTTCCTTTGACAAATATCAAGGAGGTTTTCTCCATTTTCGTTTCTTCTCCCTATTCCATGCCTTCCCATGATGTTCTCATGACCTTCATTGTTCATCCCAACCTTTGCATTAAAGTCTCCCATTACTAAGAGGATGTCATGTTTAGGTGTTCCTGCTATGACTCTATCTAGCTGTTCTATGAAGCTTTCTTTTGTTTCATCTGTAGCATCGTTGGTCGGTGCGTATACAGTGATTATACTTATTTTAATGGTTGATGTGTGAAATCTGGCATACATTAATCTCTCAGTGATTGGCTTCCATTCAATCAGTGCCATTTTTGCTCGGCTTGACAGCATCATTCCAACTCCTGCCTGATGTAGTCCATCATTCCTGCCTGAGTATAATAATACTTTACCATTTTGAAGTGTAAGCTTTCCACTGTCTAGCCATCTGACTTCGTTTAAGGCTAGTATTTCTATATTGTATCTGTCCATTTCCCTCTCCACTTCTGCAGTTTTACCTGTGGCATACATAGTTCTTACATTCCAACTGCCTAGAAGTATATTATCTTTTGGTGTACACAAGGGTGTCAGCTTGTGGACTTCCCGTGGGCTTTCATCCACCAGCGTCATGTCCCTTAAACCATGTTGTACAGCAGAGGTGTTATCCTCATGCTGATTTCTAAATGTATCTTGGGTTTCCGTAATCATCAATTTTTTACTCTGTCTGGTGATTAGCCATTCGAGAAACCTATTACCTGTAGGATGGAGTTTTGTTGTCTAGGTTTTCCTTCCCATAGATGGTTGCCTGCCATGGCTGACGAGTTCCATCTTCCCGGCTTTTCTTTCTGGGTCTGCTCCCATAGCCTTTTGATCTTCCCAGATCTAACCACAAGGCAGCGGTACTATTTACCAATAGTTGGGACAAGGTTGATGAGTGCAAGGGCGTGTCCACGCGCTGATGGGCCTACACACTGCATCTCTAGGGCCCTTGCTGCTCCGAGATCCTCTACAATAATGCCTAGAATGCTAGATCCTAGTTACCATGTGCTGTCGCGGGGAGGCATTGTAGAAGTCTTGAATAGTGTAGAGGCTATGTACTGGCAGAAAGACTTACGCACTCGGCTTTCTTTTCACCCATAAAGTAGGCTAGCCAGCGGTGATAGAGGGCCTATGGCCCTAACCACACTAGACGCATACACAGTCCTGTGGTACAGACCACCAGCACATGCAGCATTTGTTGGCAAACTGATTTTGTTTGATTCCACAACCTTTGAAAGAACCTGCTGGCGATACGCCAGGTTTAGAAGACAATTTAACTAGACTATGAAGTATTTACGACTAAAGATAGTTTCTGAAGTTTTATTCAGTGTAGTTAAGCATTTATTCAAATTAAGGGAACTACATTCTATATATTCTCCCACAGCAATGTGTGCTGTTAAGAAAGAGTTAATTTCCTGTTGAACTTTACCTTCGGATAGATTATGTTGTTTTTCTAATAGTGGGGTTTCATACTGAATTTTGCCTGATCTTGTTATGTTTTTTTGGCAAAGAAGGTCTATCATCTTCAGCAGTTTCTGGTTGATTTCACATCTGATCATTACTTAAAATGTCAGATAAGACTGGGTTAGTTCATTTAAGATTATGATGTGCAACAGTGGCTGGTATATAGCATGCCTCATCATTGTGTTTTTGTATTGAGAATGTGAAGTGTCTTGTTTCTCATACTTTTCCATACACGCACCAACCTTTGAGATGTGTGCCTCTTGGTTCCCCAGTTGGAAAAAAATGTTCTTTAAAGTGTCTTTTTAAAATATCAGTTTTCTCATCTGTGAAAAGATCTAGCCTTTTCTAAAAGATTTCTTTTCAGTTTCAGGAATCTATTTAGTACAATTTACTATAAATTCAGTTCGTTTTTAGTTAATTCTATAGGTTTTGGTACTGTTTTTTTTTTTTTTTTTTTAATTTAATTTTAGGTGTTATACTGCCACATTTCTCATTGTAATAATCAAAGTCGAAAAAGATAAAATGTAAGGTCGTCGTGTTAGTAAAGCATACCGTTTGGATTCCTGTCCAACGTTATATCACACAGGATTGGCACTGACTTATTAAAGCATTAATTGTAAAAGGCGGCGGTGGTTTAGATCTTGGTTTTATGTAGATGGTTTTGTCATTGATTTTCTAATCATATTAGTTAAGAGTTCAATTAAAGACTGTTATAGACCTGCTGAGGTTAAGTATATAATTCGAATAATTTTGTAATTGGAAAAACACGAGAATGACTCAGATTGTGTTTCCGATCAGCGAACTCTTGTTGAAATGTAACTACATGTATGTATAGCAAAGTCTTTATGAACTAGCATGGGGACTTCGCCTTAAATACAACCCATGTCCAGTATACCAAGACGCCAAGGCAAAAACTCTTTATTTCTATACCGTTTTTCAAATGTATACTTTCTACACCATTGGAATCTTTGCTCTTCGAGCATAATAAAAATTCTCTAGCGATACACGAACTAATTTAGAGGAGAGCAGCAAGGTTCGTCTTCATTTATAATCAGTACACATCACATACTAGAAGCGCTGAATTAGGACACAAAGAAAATGTGCCGTGATAACAGGTATGCATATATATAAATAAGCTCCATCGTATACATAACGAGCTGATTTACATCGACTTAAGTATTTCTCTCAAATGTTGCGACAGTAGAACTCGTATGGGCACAAGCTTTACCAACAGACGGTCATCAATGTCTACAGGAAATCAAGAACAATCCGGAATTAAACGGAATACGTTACTTGCTTAAGTTGCTGACGTACACATGGGATCTCTAGAAGATTTCTGCTTATGGCTACAGACCACACAATAATGTCAGACTGAACAGTGGAAATATGTTTCATTCTACATTGCCTTATCGACGAACTTTATTATTGTCACCATGTGTAGTCCCTGAATGTTTCAATATTACATATGGAACAAAGGTCTTATATTGAAATTTTATAAATCTCAGAAATTATTTCAAATAATTTAACAAGAATACGTTTCCCAGCTCGCACTATTACATTTACATGTTCATTAAAACTTCGAAATTTAAATCCAAGCCCTGTCTTTGCATATATTTCAAAACGTTCCAATCATAATGAACATTAAATTTCAAGCTGATGTGACTAACCGTTAAACCAAAACTTTGACCTGATCAAAGAACCCTGAAATATATGTCATTTTTTTAAGATGACATGATAATGAACATGTGTACTGAGTTTCAAATTCATGGGATCACAACGTCATTGTTAATATTCATTAAATCAAAACTTCTATTCAATTAAAGTTAAATTTATCATTTATTTTTGAAGCATTATAATAAGAACTCAAATGGACTTTATATTAATAAGTTATACAATACAATCATACAATGGCGCATCTTGGTAATAAATTGTATTTACACATCTCAAATTATATCCGTATCAAAATGGTTTACTCCGTCAAAACTCAAAATACTGGCGCTACTGGCGCTAATGGATATACTAAAACGTTTCATCAGCTCTTGATCAGCTAAGTAATGCAAGCGAAATTCCTCCTGTTAGGGGAATGATAGCTGTTGATTTAAGCAAATATAATTCCTATAACCAATTAATATATTTTTGCCAATGTAATTCCTATAACCAATTAATATATTTTTGCCAATGTAATTCCTATAACTAATTAATATATTTTTGCCAATGTAATTCCTATAACCAATAAATATATTTTTGCCAATGTGTAGTTCCTTTTCACTTAAAATTACTTCATTACTATATCATAATTATGATGTTGGCATTAATCAAATTTTCTCATTATTTCCTATGAGTAATTTTTAAACAAACATAAGTGAACAGTTATAGCATGAAAATCATTACTGATGTGAAATAATACTCATTATAGATATATAAATGATTTCTGCATGAAAAGTAATGAGTAGATATCATGATAAGGAATCATAAATCAGTTCATTCTTTATGAACAATGTAGAAACATTGAAGTATTACCAAGATAAGATGTCCATTGTAGAACTAATTTTCTTGGTTATATGCACTTCAAACAATATGATGTGCTTTCTAAGAATCCATTTGTTTACTCCGGTGTATTCTGTACTCTTCACAGATACAGTTGAAACAAACATAGTGTATGTTCACTGGTATTAATATGGCTTTTGATTGAGTTACGCCATTTCAATTGATATTTTACAGTGTGTCTTTCTATGTTGTGATGTTACACTATTGTTTCAGATAAGGGTAAAGGTTTGGTACCATTAAAACGTTTAAACCCGCTGCAATTATTTGCACCTGTCCTAAGTCAGGAATCTGATGTTCAGTAGTTGTCGTTTGTTGATGTGGTTCATAAGTGTTTCGTTTTTATATAGATTTGACCTTTCGTTTTCCGTTTGAATGGTTTTACACTAGTAAATTTTATAGCTTGTTGTTCGTTGTGAGCCAAGGCTCCGTGTTGAAGACCGTACTTTGACCTATAATGGTTTACTTTTATAAATTTTGACTTGGATGGAGAATTGTCTCATTGGCACTCATACCACACCTTCTTATATCTATTATCAACATATTAAAGATAATCATCTGACTACACGAATACACAGCAGGGGTTTATCTAGAAGACAATTTGTAAGCCAAACCGTAGAGAAAATGGATAAATACCAAATCTAAAGTAATAAGTTTTTTACTAAAAGAGTTATCTCCCTTAAATGGCCAATTTGAAAAATGATTCTAAAACACAAATATTTGGTATTTATTTAAACATTTTGTATACTGCAATAAATCACCAAGTTTTCTTTCATTAAATAAACAGACTAACCTATAAATTGCCGACTAAAGATAGTTTCTGAAGTTTTATTCAGTGTAGTTATTAATAAGCATTTATTCAAATTAAGGTGAACTACATTCTATATATTCTCCCAAAGCAATGTGTGCTGTTAAGAAAGAGTTAATTTCCTGTTGAACTTTACCTTCGGATAGATTGTGTTGTTTTCTAATAGTGGGGTTTCATACTGAATTTTGCCTGATTTTGTTATGTTTTTGGCAAACAAGGTCTATCATCTTCAGCAGTTTCTGGTTGATTTCACATCTGATCATTACTTAAAATGTCAGATAAGACTGGGTTAGTTCATTTAAGATTATGATGTGCAACAGTGGCTGGTATATAGCATGCCTCATCATTGTGTTTTTGTATTGAGAATGTGAAGTGTCTGTTTCTCATACTTTTCCATATACGCACCAACCTTTGAGATGTGTGCCTCTTGGTTCCCCACTTGGAAAAAAATGTTCTTTAAAGTGTCTTTTTAAAATATCAGTTTTCTCATCTGTGAAAAGGTCTAGCCTTTTCTAAAAGATTTCTTTTCAGTTTCAGTTTCAGGAATCTATTTAGTACAATTTACTATAAATTCAGTTCGTTTTTGTTAATTCTATAGGTTTTGGTACTGTTTTTTTTTTTTTTTTAGTTTAATTTGAGGTGTTATACTGCCACATTTCTCATTGTAATAATCAAAGTCAAAAGGATAAAATGTAAGGTCATCGTGTTAGTAAAGCATATCGTTTGGATTCCTGTCCAACGTTATATCACACAGGATTGGCACTGACTTATTAAAGCATTAATTGTAAAAGGCGGCGGTGGTTTAGATCTTGGTTTTATGTAGATGGTTTTGTCATTGATTTTCTAATCATATTAGTTAAGAGTCCAATTGAAGACAGTTATAGACCTGCTGAGGTTAAGAATATAATTCGAATAATTTTGTAATTGGAAAAACACGAGAATGACTCAGATTGTGTTTCCGATCAGGGAACTCTTGTTGAAATGTAACTACATGTATGTATAGCAAAGTCTTTATGAACTAGCATGGGACTTCGCCTTAAATATAACCCATGTCCAGTATACCAAGACGCCAAAGCAAAACTCTTATTTCTATACTGTTTTTAAATGTATACTTTCTACACCATTGGAATCTTTGCTCTTTGAGCATAATAAAATTCTATAGCGACACTAGAACTAATTTAGAGGAGAGCAGCAATGTTCGTCTACATTTATAATCAGTACACATCACATACTAGAAGCGCTGAATTCGGACACAAAGAAAATGTGCCGTGATAACAGGCTATGCATATATATAAATATGCTCCATCGTATACATAACGAGCTGATGTACATCGACTTAAGTATTTCTCTCAAATGTTGCGACAGTAGAACTCGTATGGACACAAGCTTTACTTTACCAACAGACGGTCATCAATGTCTACAGGAAATCAAGAACAATCCGGAATTAAACGGAATACGTTATTTGCTAAAGTTGCTGACGTACAATGGGATCTCTAGAAGATTTCTGCTTATGGCTACAGACCACACAATAATGTCAGACTGAACAGTGGAAATAGGTTTCATTCTACATAGCTTTATCGACGAACTTTGTTATTGTCACCATGTGTAGTCCCTGAATGTTTCAATATTACATATGGAACAAAGGTCTTATATTGAAATTTTATAAATCTCAGAAATTATTTCAAATAAATTTTAACAAGAATACGTTTCCCAGCTCGCACTATTACATTTAAATGTTCATTAAAACTTCGAAATTTAAATCCAAGCCCTGTCTTTGCATATATTTCAAAACGTTCCAATCATAATGAACATTAAGTTTCAAGCTGATGTGACTAACCGTTAAACCCAAACTTTGACCTATTCAAAGAACCCTGAAATCTATGTCAAAAACTCATTTAGGCATTTTTTTAAGATGACATGATAATGAACATGTGTACTAAGTTTCAAATTCATGGGATCACAACGTCATGGTAATATTCATTAAATCAAAACTTCTATTCAATTAAAGGTAAATTTATCATTTATTTTTGAAGCATTATAATAAGAACTCAAATGGACTTCATATTTATAAGTTATAAAATACAATTATACAATGGCATCTTGGTAATAAATTGTATTTACACATCTCAAATTATATCAAAATGGTTTACTCCGTCAAAACTCAAAATACTGGCGCTAATGGATATACTAAAACGTTTCATCAGCTCTTGATCAGCTAAGCAATGCAAGCGAAATTCCTCCTGTTAGGGAATGATAGCTGTTGATTTAAGCAAATATAATTCCTATAACCAATTAATATATTTTTGCCAATGTAATTCCTATAACCAATTAATATATTTTTGCCAATGTAATTCCTATAACCAATTAATATATTTTTGCCAATGTAATTCCTATAACCAATTAATATATTTTTGCCAATGTAATTCCTATAACCAATAAATATATTTTTGCCAATGTGTAGTTCCTTTTCACTTAAAATTACTTCATTACTATATCATAATTATAAATCATGATGTTGGCATTAATCAAATTTTCTCATTATTTCCTATGAGTAATTTTTAAACAAACATAAGTGAACAGTTATAGCATGAAAATCATTACTGATGTGAAATAATACTCATTATAGATATATAAATGATTTCTGCATGAAAAGTAATGAGTAGATATCATGATAAGGAATCATAAATCAGTTCATTCTTTATGAACAATGTAGAAACATTGAAGTATTACCAAGATAAGATGTCCATGGTAGAACTAATTTTCTTGGTTATATGCACTTCAAACAATATGATGTGCTTTCTAAGAATCCATTTGTTTACTCCGTGTATTCTGTACTCTTCACAGATACAGTTGAAACAAACATAGTGTATGTTCACTGGTGTTAATATGACTTTTGATTGAGTTACGCCATTTCAATTGATATTTTACAGTGTGTCTTTCTATGTTGTGATGTTACACTATTGTTTCAGATAAGGGTAAAGGTTTGGTACCATTAAAACGTTTAAACCCGCTGCAATTATTTGCACCTGTCCTAAGTCAGGAATCTGATGTTCAGTAGTTGTCGTTTGTTGATGTGGTTCATAAGTGTTTCTCGTTTTTTATATAGATTTGACCTTTCGTTTTTCCGTTTGAATGGTTTTACACTAGTAAATTTTTATAGCTTGCTGTTCGTTGTGAGCCAAGGCTCCGTGTTGAAGACCGAACTTTGACCTATAATGGTTTACTTTTATAAATTTTGACTTGGATGGAGAATTGTCTCATTGGCACTCATACCACACCTTCTTATATCTATTATCAACATATTAAAGATAATCATCTGACTACACGAATACACAGCAGGGGTTTATCTAGAAGACAATTTGTAAGCCAAACCGTAGAGAAAATGGATAAATACCAAATCTAAAGTAATAAGTTTTTTACTAAAAGAGTTATCTCCCCTTAAATGGCCAATTTGAAAAAATGATTCTAAAAACACAAATATTTGGTATTTATTTAAACATTTTGTATACTGCAATAAATCACCAAGTTTTCTTTCATTAAATAAACAGACTAACCTATAAATTGCCTATCTGTCTCCAAATTTGCAGATTTGGGCAAAGATCTAGACCGATTGTGTACTAGGATTGTACAGTCCAAGATGGCGATATACCATGAATCTACCTTAAGCAATTATCATAAATCGTTTTTGAGATACTGCGCGACATGTGAAAAAAAACACACCCCTGTTTTAGTTACAAAGTCCTGTAACTCAAAAAGTTTTAATCTTATTTTCACCAAAAAGTATACAGATCGTTTGACCATCATAAGGAACAACTGCATTAAGTTTCATGAAATTTGGATGAGTCGTTCTCAAGTTACGGTGCGACATGTTTACGCCGGACAGACAGACGTACAGCACCCCTGTTTTAGTTACAAAGTTCTGTAACTCAAAAAGTTTTAATCTTATTTTCACCAAAAAGTATACAGATCATTTGACCATCATAAGGAACAACTGCATTAAGTTTCATGAAATTTGGATGAGTCGTTCTCAAGTTGCGGTGCGACATGTTTATGCGATACAGACAGACGGACGGACGGACGCCGGACATTTGTATACCATAATACGTCCCGTCAAAATTTTGACAGGCGTATAAAAAATAAACAGAAAGATGATAAATCTAAAGTAACACTGGACATATGGGCCAGGTGAGCTAAAAAGAAATCAACACATTGTAAAACAGAAACATGGGTGTATTTAAACATGAAGTGATTTTCTTATAGGTACAGGAAATAAAGCATAGTTTACAGGAAATGAAAGGAAATAAAAAGATGCAATTATCATGTGAATTTCAGGATTTATGGACAAAGTCTATAATATATCTTTTAAGTTGGATGGGTGGGGCCTCAGTTATTAAGTAGTCAAACTACTGTATCACTAGCCTATAAACACTGAGGTTGTGAGTTCGAATCTCACATGTGGAAAGTGTGCTCAACTCCAATCTTAATTGAATAGGATTGTCAGGTTTCCTATTGAAGGTTCCTCCACCAATAAAAACTGATTGCCATGAAATAGCACAATAGTGCTGAAAGTGGCTTTAAACACCAATCAATCAAGTTGGATGGATAAAAAGAACAATAATATTTAACTTTTATTAACAATGAAAATGAAAAAAACAATCCTCTAATAATGAACAAAATGACAACATAAAAAGTTTAATATCAGAAGTTCCTTCAGATTCATGCATAAATATCATGTATACTTAAGATTGTACCATTTCTTGATGTCTGGTTTTTCAAGATACCTGGATTTTTAAAAAGATTGTACAATATTGACAAATGCATAACAATGTATCTGCGTTTTAATGTGATTGTTAAAATAAATGGGATTAAACATGGCAACAATTTGAAAGTTCTACATCTGCTCCTTTCAGGGATCTCCAAATTATTTTTATCTTGAAAGTTCTAGCCAACAGAACAGAAATGAAAATTACCTTCAAAATAAGTATAATAGTATGTTTGAATAACTATAGAAAAATATATTCCACCAACTGTATAATGCATAAAACTATGATAATGAAAATTTTATATACATGCATGAATAAACTTGAAAAATATTACTGTAAATAATTTAATATAATAATCTTAAAATCAAATGCAATCTCAAGTGATCATGTATAAATAAGGCATAGACTACAAAGGATAAAGAAACTTATGTGTAGTCTGCCAAAAAAAAAGTTTTAACATTCAAATGCACAACTTTAATGTGTATACAATGTACAACAAATTGCAAAATATTTCAATGGGCTATTTATTGACAATTAAGTGTGCATATTTCACAATTTTCCCAGATGTATCAGGACATAGCAACTAGTAAACAAGAACATTCTATTTTGACCTTTGTAGATCTTTTTAGAATGTGTGTGAGTGAGAGAACTACACCAAATATTTCAAAATTTACAAAATTCAAACTTATTACTAGAGAACCTGATAATAATAATCATAAAATCAACAGTTATCCAACTAGAACAAACTTTTGTTTGGCTCTGGCATAAAAAAAACTTAGTGATTTGTTCTGAAAATTAGTTATATGTTGTTCCGTTAAATATATTATCATGGAAAAAAACCTACATCAGTTTATATTACTTGAGTATACTGAGTATGTTTATATATGTCATTTAAGCAAAATTTAGGATTTTTGGATGTGGTTTACTAATCAATGTCTTTGATCTAATATAAATCATTTGCTATCTCTTCTACCCTATAAAATACATATACTGTAGCTTATAAAGGACAATGAAACAAGTACATAAATATGATTGTCTCTCTTATTCAAGAGGTAAAATGCTTTAAAATAATACAATCACAAAATGAGATTAAAAAAACATAAGACAAAATATTGTCATACTGAACAGATATAAATCTTCTAGTTGACTTAGTTTTGTTAATTATCACGAGCCTGAAGTCACTCAGATATTTATTAATTTGTGGCTTAAGGAACCAAAAGTTTATCATCTTTAAGATTCAGGTAGTCTTTTTTTCAATGTCCAAAATATGTAAATATTCCATGCTGTTCTCACCTATTCATGAATAAAAACTGTCTTTGTTGTTGGTTAAGAAATTAATGAAGATGTAATCTGTTTCTATATCAACATGGTAGCTTATATCTAAAAATTTTTCAACATGTGTAAAAGGTTTAAATTAAAACTAAAACTTGAAAAATAAATACAAAATAAAAATGAGGTAATGAGCTGGTTTCATACTGTTTTTTCTAACATAAAATGAACAAAGAAATTAATGATATATTATAAATTAAAAAGTGTATTTCATGTGAAAACTATTTATGAAAACAGAGAAATAAAATAAGAATTATCATGCTTCAACAAAGTAAAATATATAGCGTGTGTTGCATTCTCTTAATTTAGCTTTATCGCTCAAAGTGAAAAGTTTGAGGAGCAAAGAAGAATAAATGCATGGAGAACTAAATAACAAAAAGGATATAAAAGGACAAACCATTTCAAAAGTCTGCATGCATTAAATTTGTATTGCATGAAACTCTGAAATTCTACATTGAAGATGTATGCTTGAAAAAAAATTAGTTTGCACTAATATGATAAACAGTATAACTAATATTACAATATATCTTAAACAAAAACCGATAATTTTTCTGTAAAAATGTGTTTTTAGTTTTCAGTTAAATAATATTACTTCCAGAAAGAACCTGTTTTAAAAGATAATTCCAGCATAAAAGTTGATTATATGAGGTGGAATGAAACTGCATATTTAATGAAGATAATGAAAAGAAAACAAACATTCATTAACTGAAAATGATAACAATAGCGATTTGTCAGATGCTTATATTTATTTCATTTAGAGCAGAGAGAACGTCAGTGACATTTAACTGTAGTGTATATAAAAAATCATGCACTTTGTACATTTTATTTGTATGAAATATCACAAGTATAATTTAATATTATGTCATAAATAAATTACAATATCATTTTTTTTTATATAAATTTTGTCACATGTTTGTCATAATATCAAAAACGTCATACACTTAACAGGTTTTCCACATTTTACTTACAGGGATTTGACATGCACACACTTGATTCACCTTGGTATATAAAACAAAGATTTCAGTATCAGCTTTTGTAATGATTGCATAATGATGAACATTTATCAAGGTTGGGTTTTCAGAATCTGATTGAACTAAAGTAAAGAATAAATCACTTGCTAGCAATTCTACAAACATTTGACTGCATATATATAACTATAAATATCTATGAGCAAAGTGAGCTATTACTGCATACTGTGTATATGTAACTAAAATGTTTACAACTAAATACTTTACACTGCTACCAACAAAAAAAGATGACACCATCTGAAAAATTACATATGAAATAAAACATAACTAGATCTAGATAAAAATTGGGAGCTTTTCTATTCCAATTAATGTAGTTTCTGAGAAAATTAAAATGAGTAGGAATGACTGAATGAAACAAATGTCTTCCCCTTTTCCATCATTCCTTTCAGTAATATATTTCTAGCAAAGTGTGCCATGCAGAATGAAAAAAAGCCTTGATTCTTGACTATCATTGCATAACTATATGCCATGGACCAATTAAAAAGCAAACTACATTTTGGTGGAAAATATTTAGTAAAAATATGAAATTCATATCTTCAAAAGAATTCTAGGACAAAATTTCCTCAAATTAAATCTCGTAAATTCACATGAAGTATAAATAATTGATTGATTAATGGCTGCTTAATACCTGGTGGCAAATATAAAATGCTTATGCAGGAGGATAATATGTTAATGGGATATATAAGCCCGGTGTGTACTAGATTTACATGCTGAGCTGGATTTTTAATGTGCTAGTTCAAAAAGTCTGCAGGAAGACATGTCACCCTACCCGGACACATTTTTGCTCTTTGTTTTTACTCAAAATGCTGAGTGCTTTGTGGAAAAACAGTAAATACCAATTTTTAAGTCAAACTCAGGAAAAAATACTACCATGATCAGCGGTGTTTTACTGTAATAAGTTATAAGAGATGGAAGAATTTGAGTCAATCATTTACTGTATATCATTTCTTCTTTTCCATATCAATACCATATAGTTAATGAAAATAAAATAAAATTGCATATTATTTTATGGCAGAATTTTAATAATGAGCAATAAAAGATATTTAAATTTTTATCCAACTGGATATCCATTAAAGTCTAGTTTAACTTCCATCAACATCCATCAAATCAAATTTTATTTTTTGAACCAAGATAAAAGAATGTTAAATATTTCATATTTTACAAAAATGACAATTTATGCATAAATAGCTGTGAATCATGAAAAGATTGCATAAAAAGACCAAGAAGCATCTTTTCACAGTATATCAGTGAAATCACCGAGATGTTTTATACTGAAATGTATCACTAATTTGAAATCATACAACTGATTTAATATCAATATAAAATAAATGTTTCAGTTTTCATTGAGAAACAATAAAATGATATTGCTACCCTCCCCTAATAAAATGGTTTAATTCTGGGAGAAAAGAATGATTTTGTTCTGTGAAATAAACACAAAACAAAGGGTTTTCAAATGTATAAAGGGTAATAATGTAAATATATAAATAAACTAAGATTAACTCATAAAATTTAAAATAAAATCAACAAATGCATCCATAACATATAGTAAACTTATATCATAACACACGAAACACTAACATAACAATACAGTAAGTAAAGATTTACCACTTTGCAACACTATTTCTGCCATTCAAATGGATCTTAAGAAGTAAATAAACAGTGTGATAATTTCAATATTCTATACTCATTCATAACATCAAAGATAGAATTAAAAGCATACTTAATTGATAAAATACAATGCATAAAAAGCATGGTTGCAGTATGTAATACATCACACTTTCTCCTCCCTTTTTCATGAAACATGTTCATAAATGTTACTAGTTTCATACAATTATCTGACAAAGGTCCTAGTAACCATTTTATATTTTAAAAAAAACTGACCATGAAAAACCTATTCCAGACATTAAAGATGTAATTTAGTAAAATCTTATTTATGTTGTTATTCCTTTTTCTGTAAATATTTCATATTATCCAATTTATGTTTTTCGTTCTTTTTCTATAAATGTTTCAGAAGATACAGCCAAAGACTCACAAATGGAATTCATGTAATAAATTTTTCAAACATTTCTAGTAAAAACTTCAGATAATTTTGAACAAAATATTTTCATGTTCATAATAGTACTTTGGCATATATTTTTAAAAGTTTGGGAGTAATTGGAGAAAGCAAGAGGGAAGGAAATGGGAATATAGAGAAAAGGTGAGACCTACTGACCTCCCTCCCATTTAATCCTTTAAAAAATGTTCACAAATAAATGACTGAGTAATAGTATGTATAACATGATAAAGCTATTGAATGCAATAGTTTATAGGGATCGCTGATGTAAACAAAGAAATGATCGTCCAGTGTAAATTATATTTCAAAATGTTATTAGTTTCTTTTTAATAAAAGTGTATCAACAATAATTAAAATGCCACCTGCATATTTCTACTGTTAAATGATTTTTCTGTTGTATGTAAAAATATAAATATCAATAAAAGTATTATATGGAAAGCCTTGTTATTTCATATCACAAAATGAATATTATTTAACAATCAGTATTCTCTATACCATCTGTTACTAGCCATTAATTTACTATTCATATTACAAAATCTCATCTTCATAACAATATCTTGCATGTTAATATCAGTTCAACTTAACTTTACCCTAGATGACTTGAGCATCTACAATAACATTACCCATACAACATGTTTTTATCGTCAGTGACCATTTTGTTGTACACTTTTTACTTCATCTTCTGGTAGAGTATTTGCTTCCTCTTCTAAAGCTAGAATCTGATCATAACTCATCTGTTCACAGCTACCACCTCGCCGTAATTTGATCAGAGCACATATTTTTTCCCAGTGTCTATGATTTTCTTTGACAGTATTATGTATAACTTTAGCTTCCACAAATAAGTCTTGCAATACTCTGGAATTCAAGGGAAATTATATTTTTATATAACATTTTTCAAGAATGTTGAGCCAATTTCAGATAGTCAATTTAAAAAAAAATAAAAGAAGAATGTGTCTGAGGACACAAATGCCCCACTCAAGTTTTGCAATTTTCCAAGTTAAAAAGGGGCATAACTCTAGAATGGTAACTGACTCTCTACCCAAATTTGAACTCTGTCTGTTAGTTTTGGTTTTTAGCATTATGTATGAGTTTCATAAAATTTGGATGAAGCAAACTTGACATAGAATGCGGAAATGAAAATGGGATGGAGGGAAGGACGGTTGGACTGACGGTCAAGGGTAACACTTAATGCCCCTGTTGATTACGGCGGAACACAAAAATAGATGTTTAAAGTTATCAAAATAATGTAAAAACCTTATACATATATCATATGCAGCATTAAAAAAATCTCAAATGTCATATATGAAAAACAGGCCATTCATCGCTAATATATAACATCCTTAACCCTTTCACGGCGCTAGTATCCTTGAGGATACACTATGCTTAGGGGGAATGTATTCTGAAAGATGCATGGTGTGCAGGGCGAATGTATCCTTCAGGATACAAAAATATGATCCCAATAAAAGCCGTGAGTTTACGCTATTTATCGTTCTTGACAGTTAAAATCAACATTTCAATTAAAATCTACTATATCTGAAGATATTATTTCAGTTCTTTCAACAGCTTTAATGACATCGTGAAGGTAAATAAATCAAATCGAAAATTTTATTTTCTAAAATTAGAACCAGAAACACGTTATAAGGTCATGTGGTGTTTCAAAATGGCTCCTCTCGATAACAAAGCAGTGGAAGTACAGCTGTTTTCGGTGTTTTGATGAAGCCCTTTATATTCTTACTCTTAGGTAGTTTTAGCTAGATAATAAAAATAAATGGTTCAATATGTATTAACGAATTATGATAGCGATAATTTTTAAGCCTTTTTCCCCACAAATCGGCACAAGACAGGTAAGTTTTTCGCTTTGTTAAAAATTTCCCGATTGAGAGGGAACAGAGATTGAGAATGTACAGGAAAATGCACGAAATAAAACCGTTTTAGGAAGTAAAATTTCCGTCTGCTAATATTGCAGTGTAAAAATGTTGTCAGACGTATCAGACATTGATTTTGAAAGGTTTCAGTGAAACTAATGTAATTAATGCTGAACAAGAGGTTTTAGCTGCTGAGGAAAGGTTAAGAATTGTTCTGAATGAACAGGGGATAGGAGACGACAGTGATGGGGACTATAATGAGTCAGATAATGAAGATGAAGGGAGCAGGAGGTGCATACTGATGTGAGAGGAGATGGTGGTGATGGATGGCACAACGGGTTTAATATTTTTGAAAGGGGTCTACCATATATATTTACCCCTCGAGGTAATAAAGGGCCAAGTCGTGTCATGGGTGCTGAAAAGGAGGTTTTACATTTTTGGCAACTTTATATGGATGATCCTTGTCTTGAATACATAATCAACAAAACTGATAACTATGCTAACTACAACATTCAGCAAAGGCCAAATGCCAACAAAATGCCTTGGAGCATACCTACATTACCAGAAATTAAAGCATTTCTTGGTCTCACATACCAAATGGGAATAAGTCGCAAACCATCCACCCCAATATTCTCTTCTACAATGACCAGAGACAGGTATACCTGACTATAACGGTACCTTCACTTCTCTGACCATGTAAATGAACCTCAACAAGGTGAACCAAATTTTGATCCTTTTGTATAAGATAAAACCTGTTGTTAACCATTTGAATAATAAATTTGGTTTTGGAATATATCCCAAAAAGAAATGTCACAATTGACGAGTGCATGGTACCTTTTAAAGGGAGAACATTACTTAAACAATATATACCAAGAAAACTCCATAAATGGGGCTGAATCCGACAACATAAAATTGAGAATGGAAATGGGGAATGTGTCAAAGAGACAACAACCCGACCACAGAACAGACAACAACAGAAGGTCACCAATAGGTCTTCAATGCAGCGAAATTCCGCACCCGAGGCGCCCTTAAGCTGGCCCCTAAACAAATATATATACTAGTTCAGTGATAATGGACGTCATACTAAACTCCAAATTATACACAAGAAACTAAAAGTAAAATAATACAAGACTAACAAAGGCCAGAGGCTCCTGACTTGGGACATGCGCAAAAATGCGCGGGTTAAACATATTTATGAGATCTCAACCTCCCCTATACCGCTAGCCAATGTAGAAAAGTAAACGCATAACAATACGCACATTAAAAGTCAGTTAAAGAGAAGTCCGAGTCTGATGTCAGAAGATGTAACAAAAGAAAATAAACAAAAACAGCTATATACAATATATAGATGTTTAACCAGGCAGAACCGTCCTTACAGAGGGCAGTCTGGCTTCTTCAGTTGTGAAGAACTGTATACAAGGAGCAAATATTGCTGGTCAGGGTTATCATGTTTATACTGATAATTTTTTTACATCCCCCAACCTTTATTTAGAGCTGTGGGAAAATTATGAAACAGCTGCATGTGGTACAGTTCGTACCAGGAGGGCTGGTCTACCAAAAGATATCATGTGCAAAAAGCCTGTAAACATATCAAATCGTGGAGACCACCAGTTCAGGCAAAAAGGTGCTTTATTAACCGTGTCATGGAAGGACAAAAAAATGTATCAGTCTTGTCAACTATACATAATGAAAGTATTGGTCACGTTACACGTGCAGTAAATGTTGATGGTCAGTTCGCAAGACAGGAGTTTAACTGCCCCTCTGCTATTGTTGACTACACCTCGAATATGGGTGGCGTTGACAAAGCTGACCAATACATCCAGTATTATTGTTACCATCAGAAAACCTTGAAATGGCCCAAAAAAGTATTTTTCAGTTTACTCATGTTACTTGAGATGGTTATTAATTTAATGCCTACAGATTATTTACATTAAGTCCAAACCATTCATCCAACCTAACATTTCTTCGGTTTTCTTGTTTGCTGGTAAAAGGGCTGATAAATGGATATTGTGCTGGGGTACGGAGAGGAAGGCTGTTACTTGCCCCAGACCAGAGATTACTGTAAATTCAGAAATTATTGTGATGTTTTTATTATTGCGACAGGGTTATAATCGCAATAATTTAAACTAGCATTTTGAAATATTTTGTATGATTAAACAGGATTTTTCTCAATATCGCAAAAATTAAAATCGCATTTTAGTCTAAAATGGCAAAATCACAATAATAAATGCACGCAATAATTTCTGAATTTACAGTAGTTCAAAGACATATGCCTACAATTTTGAACAATTAAGGGAGGTGTCATGTCTGCTTTATGAGACAAAAAAAATGGCAAGTAAGACAATATTAGACAAACCAAATATGGATGTTCATTATGTGGCAAACATTTCTGTATGCCACAATGCTTCACTACTTACCATACAGAAAAGAATTACTGTTAGACTGACTTTGTGTTCTTTGTTACCGTTTATTGTTCGTTTTATTCATGGATTTGTGTTATAACTTTTTTACTTTTTTAAATTGAACTTAACTGAATAATTGATGTCAAAAATGTGAGGAAACGGAAGAGAATTACAAGTAATAAGGAATGATCCTTGCCTGAAAGGAACACAGGTGAATCACTGAGTGTTGGTTTTTTCTTGTTCTTGTTGTTTGTTTAAATTTTATTGTTGAAAGTTTAAAATTATTCAAGGACTTTAGTTATTAAATTCTCTAAGTAAATTGTAATATACTGATTAATGAAAAGAATTTTGTGACTTAACATGGTGAAAATGGAACTGCACTGAATTATCAAAAAAGGATAATCATGTTATGTGTATACACATTAAATGAATGTAGAAATTCATTTTGTAAGTGAAAGATTCTTCATATATATATATATATATATATATATATAGAGACTCTAAAGTGCGATGGGGACGCTAAAGCACGATGGTCACGCTAAAGTGCGATGGTCTGCGGCAAAGTGCGATGCCTCCATACGCTAAAGTCCGATGGTCCGCGAAAGTAAAGACGTAAGAAACGTGGTTGGATTATGACGTTAACAGTCGTTTATACAAACCAGAAATGAATATACAGGAAGATAAATTAAGATTATTTGATTAAAATTTTCAACCAATTGTCCATGTCTTAATTTAAGACCTAACCGTGCCGCTTTGTTGGCTGAAGCAAATGTGTTTTTTTTTGTTTTTTTCGGTGCTGGAAGAAGAACTTGTGTCCTGCAGTCGACCATTTTACAATATAGATACAAAATAGTATACGCATAGGAATCCTGTATCCTGATTCTATTGGAAGCGAACGGATACATTTAAATCAATGAAACAGTTTACGTTGCAGTTTATTTTGCGGTCCCGTTAAAATATTGTCGATTTTATTGAAAAGTAACGTCGGTAAAATAGAGGTACATGTTTTAAGCGTCAATTATAAATTGTCGGCAAAACATAGTTTATACATTGTAGGAAAATATAACATGTATTTGTACACTTTACGAAAAAGGAGAAAGCTCGCGAAAATCGCATTGTTCTCGCATTTAAATTAAAGCTTGTACAAATAAATGTTACTTATTCCGACAATGACATTTTGTATTTGTAATTTACAATGACGACTGTAAAGAGAGGGTGTTGGTGTTCAGATTATTGATAGACTGTGTGAAAGGCAAGCTTCACCAGTTATCTAAATATTTAATACGCCCAAATGTTAAAAATTCATTTAACAGGAAATACAGTATTTTGTGACACCTAAATTACCTTTTAGCAATAATTACGTGGTCAGTCTTCTTAATTTAGAAACAATCACTTAAGCCTACCGGTAAATTATAAAGCCTATCGCATATGTTATACCTTAGCATACTAGCTTTTGCAAAAGACTATTTTTAACATCCATGTACTTTAACGTTTTAATCCTCGAACCTTACCCTATTGGTCCATTGCACTTTAGCGTGATATACCATCGTACTTTTGCAAACACATGCACAGCAATCGCACTTTAGCGTGAGACACCATCGCATTTTAGCGAGACCATCGCACTTAGAGTGACCATCGCACTTTAGAGTACCATCGCACTTTAGAGTCCTACATATATACATATATATATATGATCCGTTCATCCTATTTCTAATATTTCACTCTTTCAAAATTCAAGAGTCTATCCTAAATTGAGGTAAATTATATGGCCTTCCAAATACCGTTTGGATCCCTAACATCACTGAAGAGACATTAATTGTCAAAATCCGGATATGGTATATGGTGTACTAATTTTGCACCTTTTGTTAGCGGTATACCATCTTTTCCATAAGTTTGTTGTTTTCTGTTTGGTATTAAATTTATAATTTTAAAAGATCCATTTTGTAACATCTTGTGATTCGTTTATTTGGCAATCGCCAATGGCAGTCAGCAGGGTTTAAGAACATCTGTTGTGTATATATATATATATATATATATATATATATAAATTGAAAACAACGTTCAAACCTATGATTGCGTTGAATAAAAACTGCAATTTTATACGTGTGCATGCAAAACAAATTTCTTGGTAGAGGGTTCTAAATACAGCACAAACAACATTTTACAAAAGACCAAAAAGTGAAAAAGTATATTTTAACAAAAGCATTTGACTAGCGGGTCGAACAACAGATGTTCTTAAACCCTGCTGACTGCCATTGCAATTGCCAAATAAACGGATCACCAGATGTAACAAAATGGATCTTAATTATTAATTTAATACCAAACAGAATATATATATATATATATATATATATATATATATAAGTTGTATTGATAACTAAAGCATCTTCATACAATTCCAATTAAAAGGTAATTTGAAATAAATTTTGTGACATATTCGTAAGAGAGAAAGTTGACTAAAGACCCAACCTTCTACTGAAAAAACCTAACTACAAATGTATTTGTGTATATATGTAATGGTTGATCCTGGTCAATTGATGAGAGAAAAAGCTTCAGACTTGCCATAAACTTTGTTTAAATGACAAAACAATTGTTCGGAAGACAACTAGAAGACTCAGTCATAACGATTTGCCGAAATTATCCGTTTTAAATACACTTTTTATGTATTAAAGTACATCTGAATATCGACATTTTGGCAACATTGAACAAACAAGGTAACAAAATCGAACTTTCAAGCATTGTTTTGACATTATTCTTCATTCTAATGCTAAAAACTTAGGTAAAACTTCTAATGAGCTATCATTTGTACTTCTGTATCAGTTGTTTTGGCGATCTGTGACTGCGTTCTCAAGTTACAGCATGTTTTTCAAGTTGCAACTCTTCTTGGAGCACCGGTCATGAAATTAATTAAGGCTGGGAATGGGCACATGCAAATTTTCCTCGGCCACAGAAACCCGCGGAAAATATTAAATCAGTAGTGAAAGTGTTAATAAAACTGTGAAAAAAAGGAAACTTCTTACAACCTAGGGAATTTACAGAATTGTGACCAGGTTCTTTTTTTTTATACCTACCTATAAACAGGCAATGCTATATGATCTAGAAAACCAATTTGTAAATCTGGTATCCTAGCCTTTTCCCTATCCATCATCTCAGGAGGTGTTCTACCTAATGATTTCTCTAAATCTCCTTGAGAGAAAAATTCATTGTAGATTAAAGCCTACAAAATAGATAAATATTTCATCATAATTTTAATATTTTTAATACAAATGATGTATATAAAAAGTTAAGTTAAATGAGTAACACTGGGATAAATTAAAACTGAATCTTTGAAATTTTTAAAGAAGGCACATTATGGGTCCTGCAATTTTATTTTAACCTTTCAGAAAACGTAACAGCAGTTTGAATTCGGGAACCTTTTTGGGCTAAATTAACATACCGCATATGTGTTACTCAAAAAAATTGTTTACCAGCGAAATGTTAAACACAAACCACAATTCCTGTGTGAATATAATTGGATGTAGGTTTGTGCTCTATCTTTAATATGTCTCAACATTTATCACAAGTCAGTCAAGACTTTTCTTCCTAATTTTGCCATTTTACTGAATAAATTGTCAATGCATAGCAATATAACTCATGAAAAAGGAAATAGTTTCACATTTTGTCATGTCAGGCCTCTAATAGCTGACTATACCGTATGGTTTTTGCTCATTGTAGAAGGCAACCAGTCATTTGGACTCTGCAGGATAGTTGTCTCATATGCAATCATGCCATATCCCCTCATTTTATAAACAAGAACTTATTTAAGTAAAAAGATTCTAAGTTTAATTCTGCAAACTGGAGAAACTTTGAAAAATATTTGATTTTAGGTTCATTGAACCAAAAATATATCTTCTAAACTCCTACATTGTTCTTGCAAATTTATTTTCAAACAAGATTGTAACGTCGTTGCAAAATTTCCCCTGTCCAATATACATTGTAATAGTCTTAAACATAGACTGCAAAACAATATCTACAAATATACATTATCATCCAAGTTTGAAGCTTTTGTAATTTTTTCCTTAATTGTTGTAACTTCCATGGAAATGTGGCCATTTCGAAAGGTCTTTCAATGCTATTAACCTGAAATATTAGTATAATGTTAAGATTTCAGGAACTAAGAAACATATGTGAAACCTTTCGAATATTGTTATTCTAAACCACTTGTTAAGTAATGACTTACAGCGATATGTTTGGTTGAATCCCATGGCTTTGTTTGGTCGGAGAGATCTGACGCAGTCATTATTAAACATAACAATAGTTTTCTATGTTTAAGATTGGTTTTTTCAAATTTATCTGCAATAAAAAAAATATATATATTAAGATAATGAATCTATATTCATTTTCATTGCTATTAATTTTTTTTGTATTACAGTAACTGATAATTAACTAAAACAGGACAAAGATGATGCCCTTGCCTTATGCATGAGTATAGTTCCACAATCCCTATTCTTAGAGGACAGTGATATTGAAGTACAACTTGAAATGGTTGTGTGTGTAAGACACATCTGATTACCCTGTCATAGTTGGGATTTTTTCCATAATGTAGGACAATTTAGTTGTTCCTTTCAAGCTTCATAATTCAAGTTTTTCAAAGTTAACAGGCCATCGTTTCACAAAAAATGGTACGACAATCTTAGATCATATGTCAGTCGTACGTCAAATTTTAAGTTTTTGACTGTTTCATAAAAAATCATAAGTAGAATTCTATCGTAAGTTTGATTGTAAACTTATGAGTGGTAACAGGAAGTCGTAAGTCAAATCGTAGTGGTTTTACCTGTTGACATTTTGTTAAAATCAACAACTTTACATTATCTTACAGAAAAATCAAGTTCCATGGGATGAACAGAAGACATGTATCAATGCTATTTTGTCCCAATCATAAGCAACTGAAATTTTAAATTCCTGAAATAATCGTAAATTTACCATTCCTACATTTGATTTTATTTTAATTGAAATAAAATTAAAGAACCTTAGTGAGCGTGCTCACATACCCCACGTCCCCACATTGTCATTGGAGAAATAAAATAAGTGTAAGAAAAAAAAATTGAATCATAATTTTCTGTCAATATGCACATCTACATAGTATGTCCTTATTATCTACACAGTTTCATGAAATTCTGTTGTGTGGTTTCAGAGGAGTTGCGATGACAAACTGTTGCAGAAGTACATTGTAGCAAATAAGTTCAAAGGTGCGCAACTCCCTGAAAAAAAATTGAATCGTAATTTCCTGTTGATATGCACATCTACGTAGTATGTCCTTATTATCTGAAAAGGTTTCATGAAATTCTGTTGTCTGGTTTGAGAGGAGTTGCGATGACAAAAGGTTGCAGTAGTATATTGGGCAAATAAGTTCAAAGGGGCGTAACTCCTGGAAAAAAATTGAATCGTAATTTTCTGTTGATATGCACATCTACGTAGTATGTCCTTATTATCTGAAAAGGTTTCATGAAATTCTGTTGTCTGGTTTGAGAGGAGTTGCGATGACAAAAGGTTGCAGTAGTATATTGGGCAAATAAGTTCAAAGGCGTAACTCCTGGAAAAAAATTGAATCGTAATTTCCTGTCGATATGCACATCTACGTGGTATGTCCTTATTATCTGGAAAGGTTTCATGAAATTCTGTTGTGTGGTTTGAGAGGAGTTGCGATGACAAAAGGTTGCAGTAGTATATTGGGCAAATAAGTTCAAAGGGGCGCAACTCCAGGAAAAAAATTGAATCGTAATTTCCTGTCGATATGCACATCTACGTAGTATGTCCTTATTATCTGAAAAGGTTTCATGAAATTCTGTTGTGTGGTTTGAGAGGAGTTGCGATGACAAACTGCTGCAGTAGTACATTAAAGTAAATAAGTTCAAAGGGGCGTAACTCCTGGAAAAAAAATTGAATCGTAATTTCCTGTCGATATGCACAACTACATAGTATGTCCTTATTATCTAAAAAGGTTTCGTGAAATTCTGTTGTGTGGTTTGAGAGGAGTTGCGATGACAAGAAACAGGACTGATGGACGGACAGACGGACGGTACGACTGACGGACGGACAGACGGGTCAAAAACATTATACCCTCCGCAACTCGTTGCGTGGGGTATAACTAGCACATTGCTTCCAAAGTTCCACTTCTTTGACCATAAAAAACTTAGAAGTGATCGATTGAACTAGCATAGCACTAGGGAAATCTTCTTTTAATTAAGGGGGATTGGTACATTCCATGTAACTTGGTACTAAATATTCTCAAAAAAGAAAATTCTTAACATTTATTTACCAGTTCTTTAATCGTATGTCACACACACAGCATTATACATCTCGCTTATGTTGTTCTACATGGTGATTATGAAGTTAACAATAAATATATATGTCAAGCTACAATTGCAATCATCCCCTAGAATTGCATGTCTGGTGGTTATAAACTATAGCGGAGGACAGTGCTCTTTATTTAATAGACATTTTATTACACAAATTACGATTATTTGCAAACAAATACCAGTCCAGAAATTGAGAAAACAATAATTTATACACATGCGTGTCATGAATGTAGTGGTAGATTTGTATGTTATGAATCCATAGTTTCAATGTAATTACACCAGTTGCCATGCACTCTATCAGGTTCATGTTTTATTTTGAGGTATAAAATGAATGCTTCAACCCTGTACTCAATATCGGCTCTGTTCTTTGTTAATTAAAAACATTTCTATATTTCTAGGTAAATTTGAAAACTATGATATATCACTTTGCCATTATATGAATGTGTGTGTTAATACAAAATGTAACCAAAATTTAAAATCCTAAATATTTAGTTTCAAATTTTTGTTAAGGTGACTTTAAATTGCTTTACTTAACTTGTATCGTAGATATTTGGCGTGATTCTTATTTTCAAGCATTCAAGTGGAAAAAAGAATTGATTTAATGCAGCAATTCATCAAAAAATTGTACGGTAAAAATAGCTATAAAAATTACCAATCAAAGTACAACAGATAATTTACCAAGGCAACCCCTAATTTCCCCCTCTATGTTATTGTAGTAGTAATATCAGCTCGAACTAATATTCATTTCGCTATTGCTCGTGTATGTTTTCCCTTATCAAAACTGCTGTACTGAAATAAATTTTTTTCAAAAGCTTTGTTTACTTTTATTGGCATGAAATAGAGCACATGTATATTTCCCCGTGATAAACTAGTATAAGTGAGAAACAAAAATTTCTAACCGACATCAGGCCATAATTGCTTGTATGCCGAAAGTACAATATTATACATATATACATGATTAATGGACGCATATCTGTGATAGGAGACATAATAAACAACAAAAACAACAACAACAAGCATTCTGACAGTATTGTATGGCAATACATAGTCCCCCTACTGGTTAAAAAATCATTGTACTGGAACAAAATGCTAATCTGATCTATAACTTGCCATGGTGTAAACTATATAACAAATATTAAGTCAATATATTCAAGCATGACGAAAAAAAGTGTGGAAAACTAATTATTTCAGTGAATTTTTCATGTCCAAGGATCATAACTCTGCACAAAACCATCAGACCGGAACAAAATTTGAACTTGATCTGTAACTTGTCATGATAAAACTATATACATATTATCAAATCAATATCTTTAAGCATGACAAAAAAAGGCCAGAAAACTGATTATTTGAGTCCAAGGACCATAACTCTGCACAAAATCATCAGATCAGACAAAACTCCATCTTGATCTGTAACTTGTCATGATAAAACTATATACCAAAATTCATATCAATACCTTCAAGCATGAATAAAAAAAGTGTGAAAAACTGATTTGCCGGACTGACGGATGGACAGATAGACGGATGGAGTGCAAACCTAAAGTCCCCTTCGACTTCGTCAGTAGGGGACTAAATAAGGAGTATTTATATGAGGTTCGGAATGGGGTTTACAGAGTAGAGAATTAAGATTTAATATTACAGAAAATGGGTTAAAGAAAATAAAGAATAGAGAAAAATAAGGCAAAATAATAAAGAATAGAGAATAATGTGCAAAATTTATAAATAGAGAAAAATGGCTTACAAAATTGAAAAAAAAACAGATTTGAAGCTGAAAATAATCTGTGATATAAATTTTTCTTCCAGGTTTTGAAAGAAAGATTCTTTTTTTAGACATTAATGCAGCTGTCAAACAGAGCACCCTTTTTTCTTTGTAATCAGAAGTTTAAGATCACATTTGTGAAACACTTGTAGCTAAATCTTACGGTTAAATGTAAATCGTACGATTTTTTGTGAAACGTTAGCCAGGAGGTTAAAATGTGAATGGTGAGAATATCAAAATATACATAGTAAGTGCAAAAAGGTTTCTGACACTATGGAATGTTTCTTTGACTATATACATGCTATAGTTAAATACCTTAAAATGCATGTACTTCACTCATTAATGACTCTTTTGCTTTGTGTATCCTCTCATTAAAACACCCGTGTTTTGATGAGGAGGTGGGAGATTTATAGTATGTTCATTTGTCCTTTGTTTTGTTTAAATCACTTGTCACTAATACTCTGTTTATATAATCCTTTTCCATGGCATAAAAACCTTCTTTTTATTGGGTTCAGGGTTATTTGAGGTCAAATGTTAGTGTAAGTCCTAAAAACAGTCAAGGAAACACACTGAAAGAAGAAATCAGGGCATTTAGAGCCTTCAAGCAATTATTATTCTTCTCATTCATTTTAGCAAACTGGTAACTGGTGTCTATTATATCATAACATTGGATCAAACTTTGAGGACAATTTACCTGCCTTTTAAGATGCTGAGAAGCAAAGTTCAAGCAAGTCTGTCACTAAAACCACTCACTATCATGTGCCCTGATTATTACCTTTTGCCATAGCTTCGATATTCTTTAGAATCTTTAAATGATGAGCCAAGTCAGTTGCTAAAATAATATCTCTCATCAAGTCTAAAACATGTTGATAATCCTAAAATAAAAGCATAATAATCAAAAACTGTTCAAATCATGAGAAAATTTAGTATATATTTACAAAAGAACCAATTTTTTATTTAAGTTTCTGCAAACTATTTATTTTACAACTCAATTTAGATTGGTAGTAACAAAAAGGTTAATTTTTGGCTCCTGGAGCATGCAAATTAGACATACCATACTTAAATAGTATGAAGTTAAATACGTGAAGTCTTATTTTGAAATAAGACTCTTCTTATTGGTCATGTTTTGTTTATTTTTTACACTGAGTCTAATGATGTCATTTGTTTATTCGGTCTTTAAAATACACTTACCTTGCTTATTAAATTTTCATATATATTGCATCCTTCAGTATTTACTATACACATAGTTTGAGCAAAATGATGTCTCTGAAATAGATACAATAAATATGAACTAACATATTCATTTTGTGTCTCTTGAAATCATTTATGCCATATGATTATAAGATACACCCATAAGGGCATTAGTCTGATTGAGTGTAAAGTAATTTACACCAAGACATAATGGTTAATGCAAAATGATAGATTTCAATAATTTAGGAGGGGTTGTGTTCAACAACTGTGTAAAGTTTCATCAATATCCATCTTGCTATTGAGTTGGAGTTGCACATGGACAGACAGATGGTAAGACAAACAGAAAGACAGAGGGGAGGACAGGGTGATTTCTATATTCCCCACCAAAACTTTGTTTACAGGGGGTATAATAATCTGAATTATATACCATACTGTATCTCCATGTTTCCATCCCTAAATGTATTTTAATCCTAATGACCAATAATCAGAATCTGCAAGTAAAATACTCTTACTTAATAAATTAATACTCAAAAATCCTTGAACAGAGTTATCATAAAGCAGAGAAATGTTTTAATCACTTGTATATTTTTTATATTGTTCATATTTCTAAACTATGATCAGTCAAAGGTGTCAAACCAACCATTTGGCTGGTGAAAGGCAAAAAGGTGGAGTCTGACTCTGAGGAAAAGTTACTGACCAAAACAATAATTATGACAAAGTTAAGTATCCCTTTTCTATAAATTTATGTTTTTGTCATGTATGCGTTCAATAAAGTTGCTTGATATTTTTCTGCTAATTTTCCTTTTAATTAAAAATGTTCTTGCTCATCCCAATAAAATGTAGTTTACAAGTGCTGCCCTCTGTCTACTGGAAAAAAGAGCAAAATTAAAGGAGACATGACACGATTTTCAATTTGTGTTCCAAAATGTTTATTTATACTTAATCTTCCCAAAAATACATCGATAGCAATATAAGTGTCAAATATTTGGTAAAATATGTATTTTAATGAGATTTTAATGCAACGATTTATGACCTGTTAAATATGCATATTTCCATCCCGGAAGTCACTCAGAACGAGGCTACTACGTCAGTGGTTACTTTCATTCATATTGACATATGGGTACAACGGAAATTTAGTTTTGATTATTATCCAACAAAACGCATGACAGTGATGAACAAAGATTTTGTGTGATGACGATGGATTCAACACTATAATAAAAAGAATATTGACATGATGTTTTCTGTTTTTCGAATGACACGCAGACTTAGAAGGTGTAAAGATGTGACATTTTAACAAGCCCAAATTACACTTCTTTCCTCCCACTTTCATAAGGAATCCAGAGTTGGGGTCTCGGGTGCCATGCCATATGAGTTCATCATAGGTCACAGGTGTGCGGTACAGGTGATTGATTTTCGCAATTTCAGGTCTCGTTTGAAGTTGTAAGCTTCAGGTGTCACGCCACATGGGGATTGATAAGACATAGTTATTACGCAATATTACTTCATTAGTTCTTTGTGTATATCCTGGATGTTGGTTTTGCCGAGGCACAGGTGAGATTGGAATATATTATTGTTACAGTAATAACGGTACAACTACCTGATGTTTAATAAACACCTGTACTACGACCATACAATACCCTATGCACTACCAATTAAATACTCTAACCACTGTTGATAACTAATAGACAACCTGTATATAGATCTTATTTTTATTGCTTTTAAAATATGCAGATGTAAAAGGTTTATAACAGATGCATTTTTAATTGACTTCTTGAGATGGATAAGTAATATTTATGTATGCTTGCAAGTCTATAACTTCATAAGAAATTGTTAGGCAAAAGCATAAAAAGAAAACAAGGAAATGATACGAGAATGTGAATCATAAGTCTTTTACACTCTTATATTGAACATCGAATATAATTATTGACAACTATCTAGTTGGTAAAGATTCAGATCATGTTGAAAACATTTCTTTTAACATGGAAACTTAATAATAAATTAAGAAAGTGTCGTTTGAACCAATTATTTGGTATAATTGTACGGCCTCCAACAATGAGAAAACCCCATACCGATATTCGACTTTAAAAGGTCTCAACATGAAAATGTGAAACAATTTTAACGAAAACTAACGACCTTTATATTTATAACAAAATAATTTCTGAAGAAAAATATGACAGACATGAACCAACGACAACCACTGATCTACATGCTCCTGATTTAAGACAGGCACATTCAAAATGTGTCGTGGTATATGTTTGTGAGCACCTATTCATTTATTCAAATGACTCTTTTTGTTGAAATGTTTTGAAAAAGAACATTATGTGTTGTGAATATTTTCCTGAACTCATGCATTTTGCTGGTAGCAATAAACAAATTGATTGCTAAATGATATTTGGAAGAGACAGGTGGAAACATATGTGAATTTGAATTTACTTTACAATTCATTAAATTTGAAGTTAGATTTATAAGGGTCTGAATGGAATTCCATACTTAGAAGTGTAGTGTAACTATATTAATTGTTTCAACATATGATATTTTTTCTTAAACATGTATGGTTTTAAAAGGTATATAACAGAACACGTGACTAAATCACACTACAGGTGCCTTCTTACCTTTCACCTGGTCAAGTATGCTATAGGTGTCAATATTTAATTACTTAAACAACAGCCTCAATAAATGTTCACATGAAGGGCAGTGGGGAGTAATAAAATTGTTAATTGAATATCCTAATGTAGAAATAGTGTGATAAAGGATTTGTCACTATACAAATCATTGGTGTGATGTATGATTTCCAACCAAAAATATCGGTTTTCTTTCTGCTTCTGGCGCACACAAAATTATAACGTTACCGTAACACAGAGAAAAAGAACAATTTGATCATCAAATTAGAAATTTATATGTTCAATCATGATTAAAAGTAGTTAGATTTAAATTAAAATAAATGCAGAAAGCGGTTTATTAAATTTATTCATCAGACAAACCCATAGGTATGGTAACAGTCCGATCAGTTTTGTCTGAAAAATCGTCGTTGTTGGACTCTTCGCATGAAGAATTAATATCTTTTCTTGGTTATTTTCCACACACAATGGCTCAAATTGATGATATCAATTGTCTTTGTAGTTTGTCAGTAATCGGGAAAAGTGCTGTCAATACGTTCATAGTGTATCGACTTCGTCCAGTTCGAGACATTTTCCCAGCTTGTAACCACTGACGTAAGCACGATCACGTGATCGTTATCTAATTAAAATCATTCATTATGACAAGCGCTGGATTCTTTGACCTAAAATGCCGATTGATCAGGTTTTGACCAGCAAAATTGCACAAAACATGTTTTAAGACTAATATTTATTAATTTAATAAAAAAAAAAAAAAAAATCGTGTCACGCCTCCTTTAAGGACTAGAGTGACTGAAGACTGAATATAACCTGCCAACACACAGAACCAGTAGATTCTTACCTCTAACACAGCACCTTCTGAACTGTATAGAGCTGCCAGTACTGATTTCTATAATATAACAGACAATATGTGATTATTGTTTTGATACTTACAAGATAGATTCTACAAGCAAGAATAATATTTGTTTTAGAAAGAATATCCATACATGTGAACCTCCGACGGAGTACAATAATCCTGTTTTCAGGGTCTCCTCCGTTGAAGAGGAAAAAACCGTGTATAAAATATTTCATGAATGAAATTTTCAGGCACCATTTTTACTATGATGTTTACAAATTTTGTTATTGAAGACATAAAACCTGATAGTACCAAACATATCCGTGTAACTGACATTACCTGATTAAGCAACATGTGTAGATTTTGACCTGGTTGGCGGCTAATTAACAAGTGATAATAGTTTGATTGAACAATAAATAGGTGATAGGATATTAATTATTCGATATGGCTTCTGTGTATAGCACAGGCCAAGGACAATTAAAGGTAAATACTAGCATTGATATATAGAAAAGTGGAATGCTGTTGTCAAATCATTATCGGAAGGTTTTGATGCCGAAAAAACATTTAATTAACTTTCAACTCAGCAAAGAAAAACTAGCTATTTCACACTCCAATACAGACATTAAAGGACCTTCATCATGCTCAACAAGATCCAAACTGACAGCAGAAAACATTGACTCTAAGACAATTCACAGCCTTTTCAGTGTAAAGATCAACAACTACACAAACTGTTACCAGGATCAGAATTACTTTAGTGCAGAGTCAGGTTTATTAAAGGCAGCCAAGTCAGTTTGTACTTCTAACATGACCCAGTGTTCCAAGACCAGTGCTTCAGTTATTAAATAACATTTGTCATTGTAATATAGACTGTGCTTTAGCTAATATATTTTACAGTGTTTGAAACAATGAGTCTTGAGTTTTCTAGCAAATGACTTTCTAAATGCTTAAACAAAGCAAGAAACAGAATCTTCTCAATATTTCTTTCAACAATGTGAAACTTTTAAATAGAAAGGCTACAATGGTAGTGTAAACACATTACAGTCAGATGGAAGATTCAAGTAAAAACACTTTAAAAGACAATTTTTACATGAGACTGTTACATTCACGACAAAATTTATGTCGACAAAAAAACCTCCTGATCTGAGTTTTAATCTCCTGACCAAAATTTCCCAATCTCCTGACCTGAGTTTCACAGTCCATCACATGTATGAATATCTGTAAGATCAAAATTTGAACACACATCTGTTTCCTACTTTAATGTGTACTGAACTCGAATATGTACTGGTTGTCTATCTTTATAAAGTAATAATAAATAGTAGTTCTCAGTTTAAATCATTCAAAATATTTATAGTATGTTATTCTTTTAGCTCCATGAAACTTTTTATTTCTATAGTAATAAAAAGTATTGGAGGAAATTCATTTGAAAAAAATTTATAAAGAGAGACTTAAGATTTTAAATAACTAATAGACAACCTGTATATAGATCTTATTTTTATTGCTTTTAAAATATGCAGATGTAAAAGGTTTATAACAGATGCATTTTTAATTGACTTCTTGAGATGGATAAGTAATATTTATGTATGCTTGCAAGTCTATAACTTCATAAGAAATTGTTAGGCAAAAGCATAAAAAGAAAACAAGGAAATGATACGAGAATGTGAATCATAAGTCTTTTACACTCTTATATTGAACATCGAATATAATTATTGACAACTATCTAGTTGGTAAAGATTCAGATCATGTTGAAAACATTTCTTTTAACATGGAAACTTAATAATAAATTAAGAAAGTGTCGTTTGAACCAATTATTTGGTATAATTGTACGGCCTCCAACAATGAGAAAACCCCATACCGTATATTCGACTTTAAAAGGTCTCAACATGAAAATGTGAAACAATTTTAACGAGAAACTAACGACCTTTATATTTATAACAAAATAATTTCTGAAGAAAAATATGACAGACATGAACCAACGACAACCACTGATCTACATGCTCCTGATTTAAGACAGGCACATTCAAAATGTGTCATGGTATATGTTTGTGAGCACCTATTCATTTATTCAAATGACTCTTTTTGTTGAAATGTTTTGAAAAGAACATTATGTGTTGTGAATATTTTCCTGAACTCATGCATTTTGCTGGTAGCAATAAACAAATTGATTGCTAAATGATATTTGGAAGAGACAGGTGGAAACATATGTGAATTTGAATTTACTTTACAATTCATTAAATTTGAAGTTAGATTTATAAGGGTCTGAATGGAATTCCATACTTAGAAGTGTAGTGTAACTATATTAATTGTTTCAACATATGATATTTTTTCTTAAACATGTATGGTTTTAAAAGGTATATAACAGAACACGTGACTAAATCACACTACAGGTGCCTTCTTACCTTTCACCTGGTCAAGTATGCTATAGGTGTCAATATTTAATTACTTAAACAACAGCCTCAATAAATGTTCACATGAAGGGCAGTGGGGAGTAATAAAATTGTTAATTGAATATCCTAATGTAGAAATAGTGTGATAAAGGATTTGTCACTATACAAATCATTGGTGTGATGTATGATTTCCAACCAAAAATATCGGTTTTCTTTCTGCTTCTGGCGCACACAAAATTATAACGTTACCGTAACACAGAGAAAAAGAACAATTTGATCATCAAATTAGAAATTTATATGTTCAATCATGATTAAAAGTAGTTAGATTTAAATTAAAATAAATGCAGAAAGCGGTTTATTAAATTTATTCATCAGACAAACCCATAGGTATGGTAACAGTCCGATCAGTTTTGTCTGAAAAATCGTCGTTGTTGGACTCTTCGCATGAAGAATTAATATCTTTTCTTGGTTATTTTCCACACACAATGGCTCAAATTGATGATATCAATTGTCTTTGTAGTTTGTCAGTAATCGGGAAAAGTGCTGTCAATACGTTCATAGTGTATCGACTTCGTCCAGTTCGAGACATTTTCCCAGCTTGTAACCACTGACGTAAGCACGATCACGTGATCGTTATCTAATTAAAATCATTCATTATGACAAGCGCTGGATTCTTTGACCTAAAAATGCCGATTGATCAGGTTTTGACCAGCAAAATTGCACAAAACATGTTTTAAGACTAATATTTATTAATTTAATAAAAAAAAAAAAAAAATCGTGTCACGCCTCCTTTAAGGACTAGAGTGACTGAAGACTGAATATAACCTGCCAACACACAGAACCAGTAGATTCTTACCTCTAACACAGCACCTTCTGAACTGTATAGAGCTGCCAGTACTGATTTCTATAATATAACAGACAATATGTGATTATTGTTTTGATACTTACAAGATAGATTCTACAAGCAAGAATAATATTTGTTTTAGAAAGAATATCCATACATGTGAACCTCCCGACGGGAGTACAATAATCCTGTTTTCAGGGGTCTCCTCCCGTTGAAGAGGGAAAAAACCCGTGTATAAAATATTTCATGAATGAAATTTTCAGGCACCATTTTTTACTATGATGTTTACAAATTTTTGTTATTGAAGACATAAAAACCTGATAGTACCAAACATATCCGGTGTAACTGACATTACCTGATTAAGCAACATGTGTAGATTTTGACCTGGTTGGCGGCTAATTAACAAGTGATAATAGTTTGATTGAACAATAAATAGGTGATAGGATATTAATTATTCGATATGGCTTCTGTGTATAGCACAGGCCAAGGACAATTAAAGGTAAATACTAGCATTGATATATAGAAAAGTGGAATGCTGTTGTCAAATCATTATCGGAAGGTTTTGATGCCGAAAAAACATTTAATTAACTTTCAACTCAGCAAAGAAAAACTAGCTATTTCACACTCCAATACAGACATTAAAGGACCTTCATCATGCTCAACAAGATCCAAACTGACAGCAGAAAACATTGACTCTAAGACAATTCACAGCCTTTTCAGTGTAAAGATCAACAACTACACAAACTGTTACCAGGATCAGAATTACTTTAGTGCAGAGTCAGGTTTATTAAAGGCAGCCAAGTCAGTTTGTACTTCTAACATGACCCAGTGTTCCAAGACCAGTGCTTCAGTTATTAAATAACATTTGTCATTGTAATATAGACTGTGCTTTAGCTAATATATTTTACAGTGTTTGAAACAATGAGTCTTGAGTTTTCTAGCAAAATGACTTTCTAAATGCTTAAACAAAGCAAGAAACAGAATCTTCTCAATATTTCTTTCAACAATGTGATATCATTTAAATAGAAAGGCTACAATGGTAGTGTAAACACATTACAGTCAGATGGAAGATTCAAGTAAAAACACTTTAAAAGACAATTTTTACATGAGACTGTTACATTCACGACAAAATTTATGTCGACAAAAAAACCTCCTGATCTGAGTTTTAATCTCCTGACCAAAATTTCCCAATCTCCTGACCTGAGTTTCACAGTCCATCACATGTATGAATATCTGTAAGATCAAAATTTGAACACACATCTGTTTCCTACTTTAATGTGTACTGAACTCGAATATGTACTGGTTGTCTATCTTTATAAAGTAATAATAAATAGTAGTTCTCAGTTTAAATCATTCAAAATATTTATAGTATGTTATTCTTTTAGCTCCATGAAACTTTTTATTTCTATAGTAATAAAAAGTATTGGAGGAAATTCATTTGAAAAAAATTTATAAAGAGAGACTTAAGATTTTAATCAAAGAGCTGATAGCTCTGAGGTGGAAGAAGGTGAATAAATTAAAAGGTAACTTGAATTACCATAAAAGCAGCCCCACTAACCCAGCCTGCTTTGTTCCATTATCGCTATGATGTATTTTTTTTCTTCAAACAAGAATGTGTCATAAGTACATGGATTTCCAATCATTTTCTATGTTCAGTGGACCGTGAAAATTAGGTAAAATCTTTAATTTGGCAGTAAAATTAGAAAGATCATATCATAAGGAACACATGTGTACTAAGTTTCAAATTAATTGATTTCAACTTCATTAAAACTACCACGACCATAAACTTTAACCTGAAGCAGGACGGACGGACAGACCAGTAAACATAATGCCCATAAATGGGGCATAAAAATAGTAAGACTTGTTACATACCTGCCAACTTTTGAAATTTCCCATGAGGGTTTTAGTGTGCGACAACAATTTTAAAGGTTACAATTTTTAGCTAAGTATTTTGCACGATCTGGATTGTCTTGAAAAGTGTCATATTTGTATGATGAGCTTACATGCCTTTTTCTTAAGTCTGTTTGCATGATTTAAGTTTTAAATCAGTAGAAAAGATGAACATGTAGCTAGCAGACCAGGGTTTATTTTCTTGTGTAAGAATATTAGATGCTTGTTGAAATTTCCAATTTTGAATTATGCAAAGATGTGTCACCCTCATTAGAAGAACATTACAACCCACTGTAAAAATGAGCATCTCTATATTCATATTATTTGATGAAACTTTTCCCAAAGAACTATGCATCTATCAAGTATTAAAGTGTCAAAACATGTCAAAAGAATTTTGTGATGTTTCTAAACTTATATCTTCTTTATTAATTTGACCCCTCATTTAGAAAAGTTGTTCCAAATATAATGAATTTTCCCACTTTTGAGTTAAAAATCTTAAAATTTTCTTTCTTTTTTTCAACAGTAAAATGACCCTTTTTTAGGGACAGTCCTCATTTAAGGGACACCACTCATAATGGGTGGGGTGGGGGTGGGGGTCCCAACCTGTTTGTTTGTCTTTGTGAAAAAGAATAGTACATTGTGCTTTAAATGATTTAATTGAATACAAAATAACATATGTTACAAAAGTATAATGTCAATAAATTAGTGAAAAAATACTATTTATTATCTTTATGGTAGTACTGCATCATTGAATTTGGTCAATCAGTTATGCTTTTATCCTTAAGCTGTGTAAGAACCTCCTTGCAGATGAAAATTCACATGCCATGTTCACGATTTTACAACTTCTTCTTCTTCTTCTTCTTCTTAGTATTTCCTTCCAATTAGGAACACCAAGTAGAAACGGAGTTGTTTTCACTTGTATTATTTAAAAGTATTTTTAAAGTACTAGATGAAAACAACACAAGTTCAAAATCTAGCATGTTAGAATAATCTTCAGAGAAAACGTTTTTATTGGCTTATTAATTTGATCATGAGAAACACAGAATTTGATTGGCTGAACACTATTGTCTTACCTTGGGAACAAAATAAGGAACAGATGATTTTCACTAAATCGTGTTTTAGAGCTTTTTAACGATACCCTTAATAGCAATATTTTTAATAAATGCAAGGACGTATTATAAAACGTTGTGTAAGATAAGAGTGAAGAGAATGAACACAAGGTGAACGTACTATCGGGCGAAAGAACTCAGGACTAACAGACCAAGGGCGAACATGTAAACAGGGCGAGTTGTCCCGATACCAAATTCACGCATGGGTACTACAAATATCCACATTAAAACATCCGGTTACAAGTACACAAATAACGTTCATGTAGATGAGATGAAATCTAATAAATTACATAAATAAAAGGGTAAATATTAACGATAGTGATTGTTTTCAATCCTAATTTACAAATTAAATGATTCAGATGCTTAATCATGTGTAAAAATCGGTGTCAAGAATCGGAAGTTGTTATGAAATTGTAATACACAGAAACGGATGCGGCATACGGAGGTGGTTCAATGATTTTAAAGTCGGCACCATAGGCCTTCAGAAGACTCAAGTCTTCTTCCACCAAAAAGCCTCCAAAAATGGAATTTACTAAATTTTACAAGTAGAATATTTTTCAGCAAAGATATGCATTTAATTTTTTTCTCACCATTGACAACTTCTATACATTTTATTTTTAGATAAAAGTGTGTTTTCACATGATTGACAACTTACAGAAGCAACTTGATATGAATTATTTGTCCCTCTGTGATCAATATCATGGCAAAGGCAGGATACAAACAATGCAAACAATTCTATATCTCTGGAATAGAATATAAAATTTAATAGAGTAGAATATCACATTTAACATAATAACATATATTTTTCACTTTCATACTGCAAACATTTTTATTTCAAGGGTTCAAAATACTTGTATTATGCTTGGAGGGACAGATGAGTGCCATGATTGTTAATTTTTCACCTGTATAAATGTGTTACAAACCACAGTGGAATACTACTGTAATCTGCCTTGTAAGGTCCGCACTGAAGGACCTTTAGCTTAAACAAAACACATGCAACAGTTTGAAACACCAAAACGGAACGATTAACCGATTACATTTTGAAGTTTACCGTATTTTCCGGAAAATAAAACGCACCCCTAAATAAGGCGCACGGCCGTTTTTTAGGGGAAGAAGTGTTTTTGTCCTTACATAAAACGCACCTGAATATAAAGCGCACCCTGATGAAAACGTAGTATGCATTCTACTGACCTTAGAGTAATGAATGTTATCTCCTTTTTGTAACTCACTCCGTAACATGTTTCATTTCTATTTTCAGATTGTTGAGAAAGTTGAAAGGCATTTTGATTATATTTATTTGTTTCATATTAAAATAAAAAATGTTAATAAAATTATTATACTTTTCTTATTGTTTTAATGACGCCAGATTCATTAGTTGTTTTTTGTCAACAATGGCCATGTGTTGACAGCGTGGGTGTCCATTGAACTTGTTGTTTTGATTAAAATTAGTTTGGTGTTGATTGCTCGTTAAATGTTTCAATTGGAATCAAGGATTTTAATCTTTCTTGAAAATGTATTCATTAAAGGTCACTCAAGCCATAAAACTGCCATTGTTTACCTTGATTATTACGTAATACTGGGTACCTGTAGCCACATGTTAACTGGTCACACATAAGTCGGGGAAAACAAATTATCAAATTAAATTTGAAGAATTTTATTGTTGTCTATAAAATAAAAGTTTTGGTTTATCAGCTTCAAACATTTTAAAATTTAAACTTGGTTGAAAACTACGAACAAAACCATTCAGTTTCTGCAAGTCATTGTCTATTTTTAACTGAAAGTGAGATGGGCCACGGAAAGGGGAATTCAAATAAGACGGCGATATATAAATGTCTTAGCATATTAAATTATGAAAATTAATATTCTTTTTTTTATTTCCTACATCCGATAATATGTGGCTACAATATTCCATAAAGATATTTCATTTTGAAACACAATAAAACAACAAGCAGTTACTCCTCAATAGTATATCCTGTATGGTACCTCTTTTCAAACACGCTTATCTTTCTTTGTTTATGAAACAATTTAAAGGGTTCATTTCAGCACATGGTTATCACCATCGTCATTAAAAGAGACTTGAAATATTGGAAAGAAACACAATCACTTCCTTTATTATTCCATTAGGATATTTTATTTAAAAACACATTAAAACAACAAACCATAACATATTTATTGTAAATACACAATTAATATCCTGTATGGTACCTCTTTCAAACACAGTTATCTTTCTTTGTTTATGTAATGAACACATGGTTATTAACTTCGTAAGCCAACAATTATACATAGTTATGCATTAGCTGGTTCCTGGCTGATTTCTTCACTTTTTTCGTACCATTGTTAACAAGCATATTCCAGTTTAAGTTATGCAATGCTATGAAAAGAAATGAGAAATTTGTAAAGAAGCATTTGATTTTGATACGTATCAGTTAATATTGGATTCTTAAATAAAACTTGCATATTAATATGGATTAGGTAAATTAATAACTCAAGAAATGTAAAAGTGACGCTACCCAAATTTGTACTTGATCTGTGTTTTGTAGTAATAAGCATTGTGTAAAAGTTTCATAACATTTAGTTGAGGCAAACTTAAGTGAGAGAACAGAAACGAAAAACCGCAAACAATACACAACTGAAATCGGTATTCCAAACCAACTTGTTATAGTGACCTTGACCATTTACCTGTTGACCCTTAATTAACTGGGCCTTCTGTATAAGTTTCATACGTGAATATCATGTTTCCATTTGCAATGTTATTCTTTTATATCGTGAAAGCGCTTTTGAGATTCAGACTTATCAGAATCAACACAGTGTTTGTAACTCATGTGGTTTTCAATGTCAAGATATTGTCACTTTTTTTTTCATTTCTTTCCCCTTCCCGAAAAATATCCCTTCCCATCAAAAATGTAGCACAATTCAAAATATCAGTTAAATAAACTGTTGACACAGAGAAATGTCTCGCCTGTCGGATTAAATTCAGAAAAAGACAATCTGATGGACAGCAATATCACTAATTAATTCAAAGTCGCTGGACCATGAACTAGTGGGCAGGGCCTTGAAATGGTTGACAAACTGATATGTACTGGTAATAAGTCAACTTTATAGAAATTATCATTGATCTATCACAAGTAGCTCCTATCAAACTAACTTAAGCAGAAAAAAAAAACAATTATTGACGCCATCATCGTAGTCGCCTGAAAAGCAATCTTTAAGTCTTGTTTTCCGCGACATTCGTTGCAGAAGAGACAAAAACTGTGCAATAAAAACTTGTCTTGTTATCCATTATTTTAACTTGAAATTCGAGTTTCAGTACAATTAATTAATTATCAAAAAATGAGTCTTATTTTCCCCAAAAAAGGGTGGAGGTAGTTTTGAAAAACTATATATAGATTCTACCACTGAATCGAGTGTGATACGATATTTATCCACTCGAGACAGTTAAATTTTCAAATTTAAAATTTAACTGTCGAGAGTTTATAAATATCGTATTACACGAGATTTGGTGGTGGAATCTGTTTCTCTAATGATTTTCTAACAATATGCAGGCAATTTTATTCCTCTTTTCGAATGATCTGCAAAAAGATGTGTTCTTTCTGTGTGATGTCATCAGGCATGGTCGCCTTTTTTCATGCCGTCACAATCTGTCACAATAGGAAATTTAGAGGAAAGCAAGAAAATTCGACATCATAATCGGATTTTAACCAATGAAGAACTGAGATCAAACAAACCACATGTTGATTAAATTTTTTTATACAATGGGTGCAGAAAGGGATAAATTGACGAAGAATTAGAGAAATAGTATTATAGTATAGTATAGTATATATTAGTATTCCATACTTTACTGCAAAGTTTTTTCATGCTTGCATGACAAATTTACTTGATATTTTATTACTTACTCCATATATTCATTCAATTTAAAATTCTTTATACACAGATAACAGAAATGGGCTACTGCAAAGGCATGCATCCAATTATGATATGGTGGGTTTCTGTATCCCCTTTTTACCATCAATATAAATCTGTAATAAATATATATAACACTTTCTTTATCACCAATATAAATGTTAACATATGACATATTGTCCTTTCATATTTCTGTAAAAATGGTGGTTAAAACACTTTGAGGTCAGAGTTACAACACCTTTAAAAGACCTCCCATAATATTAACATTAAATTTGACAGACTTTTACTTATATTTATAACAAGTAAATAAAATCAACAAACATATTAGTCTGTACATACTAAATATCTTTTAGAACATTTGAATGAGAACTTTTATAAGAAAAGAAAAACTGCATACCAAAATTCAGTTCAACATCTGCAGACACAACAAAAAGTTGACAATATATCAAAAGATGGAAATGATAGACATAGTTGGTTGCTAGTTGTAGGAACTTTTTGCAGAGGTGTCTATCATTTTTATGATTCAACTTTTCCAGTTGTATATCATGAGTAAACATATTTGCCTTTGCTATGTAGCAGAACAGGATATCAAAATTTAAATCTTTCACATATGATTATCAGCTTGCTAAGTACCTTGCAAGTGTATCCCGTTTTATTCTCCATCTTGATATAAATCCTAAATCTTCAAACATACTTAAACAGCACTGAAATGAAAAGTAAGTAACAAATTGAATAAAAAGCACTTCTAATTTCAAAACAGAATTTGTTGTCAGATTAAATGTCCATCAAATATTTTTGGTGAATTAATTGCCTACATGAAATAGTCCGTGCTTTTGTAAAGACTCAATGAACAAAATTTCCCATGGAACTGTGTAACTGAGTTACACACAAGATTTTATGTCATTCAGTAAAATACATTTCCATGTATTTTATACTAGCCATTTATACACAAGTGTACTTTGCACTTTCAAAACATTTTCATTTGGCTCATACTCTATGTGCAAGCTATTTTTCCTATTGTTAAGTAACTCATACATACTTTATCAATATAGAATTTAGGGCTATTCCATTAAAATAAATACTGATGAAAGTAAACCCTTAAAAGATCTTCGGAGGTTACTTGTTTATTAAGTGTTATTTAAATTCAGAGGTAAGGAACGGAATTTTTATTTTTGGATATGGGTTGAAGATCATTTATGGTTTTATGTCCAATTGATGTATGCAAAACTACTAAAAGAAATTATGTTAGTTGTGGAGGGATTTTGGAAGTCAAATAGTCTCGAGGTGTCATTGTGATATAATAGTCCAAAATAGGGTAAAAGTCCCATAACTCCAACAAAAATTGTCAAATCAAATTGTCAGTATATTAAGTTCAATAACATATGGTGGCCAACAACCCTGCCAAGTATGAGAGCTGTCGATGATACAGTCTCAGAGGAGTTGCATTCTCAATGTGTCAATGTGATACGATAGCCCAAAAAATTCATAAGGGGTTCCTCGAAACCTTTGTCTGACCTGCGATTGCTGCTGTAAGTGTAAAATTGTAATGTTGACTTAAAAAGTGAGTCCTTTTATCAGTAAAATACAGAATTTAAAAAAAAATTGAAACTTTTTTCTTTAGATGCTATTTCTTGGTCTTGAAGATTAGCTTCTGTCCAAGTTTCATAACAATCCATGAAGGTTAAAATTTAATTTATCAAAAGTTCAATGTAATAAAAACTTAATTCACAGACTGTTTATAAATGTTACTGTTGAAAATATGGATAGTAAAATCTATGGATAAAAAAACTATTTTCCCCCAAAACTATTTGATTTAAGTTTTTACACATTGATCTCTTAATCATTAAAATGTCAAAAAAAGCTTCTGCCAAAAATTCATTAAACTCTGAAGGTTTGACAAAATAATTGATTTGTAACAAACTTTAACCCCAGACTGTATCAACTTGTTAACTGCAAAAAAAACTGTTTATCATATGGAAAAATGAAAAACAATATTAAATTTTGCTCTGAATACTGTCCTTTGGTCATTAACAAGCTTTTGTCCAAATTTCATAAAATTCCATCTAGGTTTGACAAAGTTATTGATGTCTAAAAAACTTTAACCTTAAACTAAATCTGAATGTTAACCATAAAACTAAGTCCATTTATCAGTAAAATACGGAAAAATGAAAATAAATATTTTCAAAATTTTGCTCTGGATACTGTATGTTGGTCATAAACAAGCTTCTGTCCAAATTTCATAAAGTTGCATGAAGATTTGACAAAGTTATTGATGACTGAAAATCTCGCAGGCTGGACAAAAATGGTCAAACCCCAATAACTCACATAAAAATGGTCAAATCAAAATGGTGGAACAATACAGCCAGTAACATATAGTGGCAAACAATCCTCCTAAGTATGAGAGATGGGTAAGAGGAGTTTTGTTCACAAGAGGTCGTTTTTCGATATTCCAAAAAATAGCCAAAGTCCCATAACTCCTGTTAAAACAAATAGTCCTAGCAAGTATGAGAACTTTCTTTAAATGGTATCAGAGGAGCTGCATTAAAATGTGTTATTATTAAAATATTTAAAAATTCCAGTACTCAGGTTAAAATGGTCATATGAAAATGACAGTATAGTATGGTCAAGAGAATATGATGACAAATAATCCTACCAAGTATGCAATCTTTCTGCTCTTTGAGTATTGATGTGTTTTGGATGGACGGACAGAAGGAGGCTATTCCCACATTAATCTCAATAGTGTAGGTATAGGGATTCTGTGTCATGAATCAATACATCATATTCTATATTGTTCATCACAATAGAAGTTTAACTATACTTTATTAATTATCTATATACAATCATTCTGAATTACAGACTTCACGATTATAAAATTCTAACATTACTGTCAAATGATACATACTAATGGAGTGTCATCTTCTGGAACTTCTCTTGGTGGATAATTAAATTTGCTGAAATTAGGATGCCAGTGAGATGGAGGTGGAATTTCACTTTGTGCTAATTCCTGAACTTCCTCACTTGCCACCTGGAATTCATAAAGGTGATTAGAATGAGCAAATTTGCATTACACCTTTGTACATAAATTTTGGACTTGAAAGAAACTTAGAAAGAAATTTTCAACTTTCTATGATAAACTGCATTTTTGTATTATTGTTTTGTTTTGTTCTGCAGTATGTAATTTGATAAATATATTTTTATGAAAATATAAAACAGAAACAAATAAGCAAGTATTATTTCTTTTACTTTAAAACATTGATTTGAAAATAATTGCCATCTGTTAAAACTTCAGGTAGGCACATTTTGTTCCATGGAATAGAGTAAATGTATGAAAAACATGTTATTCTTTACTATTTCTAACATTTTATCAGCATGCACTATTACACATGTATTTTGGTTAATTTTTTTATCTTTGTTTTTTGTTTGTCTATATGTATAAAGAAAAATATGTTTGCCATAAACTGCAACAAAACGAAAACTAAAAAAGTAAAACACAAAACATAAAAAAGACACCATAAAGCATTCCTTCACAATCCTACATAATTAGAATAGCTTTTTCCCATAATGCTCTACAGTTACCTTGAGGTTCATCAATGTTCATGTCCTCCACATAGATAATGCTTTTGTTATTTGTTTGTTATTTGTAACGTTTTCTGACAGTGAAATCCAATGAATTTCAGTGATCAATAAACAGCTGCGCCATGAGCGCTTGATAGGCCCGTCGTTTTATGCAATAATCATAAATAGTTTCTGAGATACAGCGTGACATGTGAAAACACACCTTTTTTAACAAAAACTCAATAACTCTTAAATAAAATTTTGAATCATCACCAAAAAGTATACAGATCTTGAGATTAATATAACTAAGAAGTGTGTACAGTTTTAAGCAATAATCATATATTGTTTTTGAGATACAGTGTGACATGTGAAAACACACCTTTTTTAACAAAAAACTCAAGAACTCTTAAACAAAATTTTGAATCATCACCAAAAGTATACAGATCTTGAGATTAATATCACTAAGGAGTGTGTAAAAAGCAATAATCATAAATTGTTTTTGAGATACCATGTGAACACCCTCACCCTTTTTTTTAAAAAACTCAATATCTCTAAAATAAAATTTTGAATCAAAATCAAAAGTATACAGATCTTTAGATTAATATAACTAATAAGTGTGTAAAGTTTTAAGCAATAATCATAAATTGTTTTTGAGATATGGCGCGACATGTAAAACCCCATCCCCTTTTTACAAAATACTCAATAACTCAAAAATAAAATTTTGAATCATCACCAAAATTATAGATCTTAAGGTTAATATAACTAAGAAGTGTGTAAAGTTTTAAGCAATTATCATAAATCGTTCTTGAGATATGGCTCGACATGTGAAAAAAACACACTCTTGTTTTAGTTACAAAGTCCCGTAACACAAAAGTTTTAATCTTATTTTCACCAAAAAGTATACAGATCGTTTGACCATCATCAGGAACAACTGTATTAAGTTTCATGAAATTTGGATGAGTCGTTCTCAAGTTACGGTGCGACATGTTTACGCCGGACAGACAGACGGACAGCACCCCTGTTTTAGTTACAAAGTCCCGTAACTCAAAATGTTTTAATCTTATTTTCACCAAAAAGTATACAGATCATTTGACCATCATAAGGAACAACTGCATTAAGTTTCATGAAATTTGGATGAGTCGTTCTCAAGTTACAATGCAACATGTTTACGCCGGACAGACAGACGGACAGCAGACGGACGCCGGACATTTGTATACCATAATACGTCCCGTCAAAATTTTGACGGGCATACAAAAAGTGAATCACTCTTTGTTTTATTTACATCTGTTCAGGTAATCAGGTAACTATAGGATGAACATGTTATGTCACATTTGATATATATCATCAGCTCAATAGTTGTTCATTCAGTACTTACTTTTACATATTTTCTAAACATTCCTTTTGATAAATCAAGAAATGATTGAGAACCTAATGTTCAAACTTCCTCAGACAAAGCTGACCTAAGATGAATTTGGCCATTCTATTTAGGTCCTTGTTGGTCATATAGTTCCTTACATTGCTAAAATTGAAATTGAGAATGGAAATGGGGAATAAGTCAAAGAGACAACAACCCGACCAAAGAGCAGAAAACAGCCTAAGGCCACCAATGGGTCGTCAACACAGCAAGAAAATCCCGCATCCGGAGTCAGGCTTCATCTGGCCCCTAAATAAAAATATGTACTAGTTCAATGAAAATGTAACATTGCTACTTATTTATTCATCCTTGGCTTTGAGTAGTTTGGGTTTTAACCTTCATGATGAAGAACATATAGTTCCTAACATTGCTACTTATTTATTCATCCTTGGCTTTGAGTTGTTTGGGTTTTAACCTTCATGATGAAGGACATATAGTTCCTAACATTGCTACTTATTTATTCATCCTTGGCTTTGAGTTGTTTGGGTTTTAACCTTCATGATGAAGGACATATAGTTCCTAACATTGCTACTTATTTATTCATCCTTGGCTTTGAGTTGTTTGGGTTTTAACCTTCATGATGAAGGACATATAGCTCCAATAACATCCTTGGCTTTGAGTTGTTTGGGTTTTAACTTATTGAAGGACATATAGCTCATCCTTGGCTTTGAGTTGTTTGGGTTTTAACCTTCATGATGAAGGAAGATCCAGAAAAAGTGTTATTTTCATTCACCTGATACAGGGGGTGTAATCAAACCAAATCAGAATGGCTCATTGATTAAACAATGCTGCCTCACCAAAAAATGTAAACTCTGTGTCACAACTTGTATTGAAGGACACTAAACCATAATAAAGCATATGCTGTGGTTATGGTGAAATTATTTTTAAAGATGTCAAAAGCATAATCTAAAAGCAAAGTCACAAACAAAATTATATTAAAAGGCTCTGCTGCTGCACTATTGATGAACTATGAACTCTTTACCTTTTAAAAAATCTACATATTTTTATTCTTTGACAACAAACCTGCATATGATAGATCATTAATTCATTTGCTAATTTATTCCTGTGCTGTGATCGTTGTAACTTCTGGTACATAAGAGACTGAAATCAAAATTACAACATAAATACAGGAAAAGTAATCAATGTTAAATTATACTTTGGTTAACTAACATATGTAAAGCGAACTACAACACAGATGCTATAAAGCTAGTGTAGATTAGAAAACTAAATATACCATCTATATATGACTATAATACATGAACAGCTTTAACTGTAACCACTTTTATATATTCCTTTTAATTCATCAGCTTTATTAAAAAAAAAAAATCTTTTTCCCATTTATTTGCAGATTTAAAGAAACATTTTGTTTTTCAAACTGTGGTAAAATTAACAGTACCATATTTTCCAAACCAGATGCCCATTTTGACAATAAATGTCCCTTCAGTGATGCTCAAGGCCAAAATATTTGAAAATCCAAAACTTAATGATGAAGAGCAGTACATTTTAAATGCCCTAAGAAATAAGCAACTTTCTATATAGATTACAATAATATCTATATATGAAAACATTATTAATCTTAATGTCAAAGCAAAAATTGAAAATGAACTTTCAATTATCAAGAACAGCTGTTCATCCATTATATTTTTAAAATGAACTAAGAGTAAGTTATATCCAGTGCTAGAATGATTTTGCATTAATTTTCAATTCATCCATCATACAAGGTTTAAAAGAATATAAGATATGCCTAAATTAATGTCTAAGATAATACATTTTAAGTTTCAAATGTCAGAATTCATAGAACAGTTCCCTGACTTTTGACCTTTCTAATAATTGATTTTTGATCAACTAATACACTCTTTCTTCATTCTAGCATAGGCCAAGAAAATCAATCTAATTACAAAACAGAATAACTAAAGAAATATCAAACAAGATGATTGAATTCATGTGTTATATAAGACGACAGTGTACGACAGGATACCTTCATATGATAAACCATTAATTCGTTAGCAAGGCTGTTACGATATTGAGCAGCTATGACTTTCTGGTACATCAAAGACTGTAATAATTGACAAATTCTTATTATCAAATATTTCTATTCTAACAAGCATTCTGAGAGTATTACACGGCAATACATAGTCCCCTACCAGTTAAAAATTCATTGTACTGGAACAAAATGCTAACTTGATCTATAACTTTTCATGGTGTAAACTATACAACAAATATCAAGTCAATATCTTCAAGCATGACGAAAAAAAGTGTGCAAAAATGATAATTTAAGTGAATTTTCTAAGTCCAAGGACCATAACTGTACACAAAATCATCAGACAGGAACAAAATTCGAACTTGATCTGTAACTTGTCATGATAAAACTATATACCAATAATCAAATCAATATCTTCAAGCATGATGAAAATAAATGTGTGGAAAACTGATTATTTGAGAGAATTTTCTAAGTCCATGGACCATAACTCTGCACAAAATCATTGGACCACAACAAAATTCAAACTTAATCTGTAACTTGTCATGATAAAACTATATACCAATTATCAAATCAATATCTTCAAGCATGACGATAAAAAGTGGGAACTGGAAAACTAATTATTTGAGTGAATTTTCTAAGTCCATGGACCATAACTCTGCACAAAATCATCAGACTGGAACAAAATTGAACTTGATCTGTAACTTGTCATGATAAAACAATACACCAAATATCAAATCAATATCTTTAAGCACGAATAAAAAAAGTGTGGAAAACTGATTTGCTGGACTGCGGATGGACAGACAGACGGAATGCAAACCTAAAGTCCCCTTCGACTTCGTCGGTAGGGGACTGAAAAGATTTGGGAAACACATCCAACAAGTACTCTGAGAGAAATTATCTGACATGTTAAATTATATTTGTTTAAATTGTCTTCTCTGAAGACCTTATGAACTCATTTCAGTTTTGAGCAATGTGGCATTCTGGTAATTTTCATAATAAAACAATATTCTCGGCATTGTTACATAGATACTATTCATACATTTTCACTGGCACTCCTTGTTGAACTTTTTTAAAATTTAGTGTCGGGTATATATGATAGTTTAAATAAGATTATGTGTCTGTAATACACCATGCCCAAACGTTTTATCATCCTTCCATGTTGTAAAGTATGAAATCTGGGTAAAACCAATATTTAGCAAAACTTTTTAAAGTTCACAACATTATGAACATTTGTACTAAGTTTAAAATTGATGTGACCACAACTTCATGGCAAACTTACAGTGACCAAAATCTTAACACAAAATGGACAATCCGACAAGTTAATGAATGCAAAGACAGAAAATATATTGCCCCTAAACTATTGTAGACAGGACATAAAATCATGCACAGTCAAGCTATCAATAGGATCACCACTAACTTGAACAAAAAAGAAAGGACAGTACATGATTTGAAAAGCAGGATCATAATGTGCTTGCAACTACAGGAATTCAAAGCAAGGTAAGGTAACCACAGCTGTTGGTTGAATACTGCTTACCAAGAAAACAAAAAATCAATTTCAACTTAATACAATTCTTCTCCCTGCATGTGAACTTTAATAACAACAGCTTGTAATGACATTTAGAGAAAATTCATCAAAGTTTATCATTTCAACTGAAATTGATTTTGCACTGTCAAATGATAATTTCATTTTATAACGATATAAAAATTATCTTATTACATCATCCATCTTAAATGTATCTTCCACGAAATTTTCACATATTCATAGAAAATTACAGAAAAACCTTAAACCTAGATAATTTAAATATGTTGTTATTTACTAAGTTTCATGATTATTTAGATTAACAACAGAATGCAATTGAAATTAGTAGCATATTAATAAAAGGATCTTAATGCTAAACATATTAGGCCAAGTCAAGCAAGTACATCTGTTAATTCTGTCAACTTAACTCTTAATCAAGACTTGTTATGCATTTGTCTCTAAATTGTACAAAACACTAGACTTCATAATAAAATTCTTTAAAGGTTAAAATTATAAATTCAGCAACCATTTCTCAAATAGAAAGGATATTTACTAAACCCTTTGCATCTAACCACTGAAAGACTAATATCCTTATTCCTCTCTAACAACCTTCTAGTGTCCTTGATAAACAAATCCTCAACAATGTAACCATTCATCTAGCAAGTAGCCTTAGGACTGATGACCTTTGACAGTAGCAGGTTTTTGTCAATATAAGCTAGTACTATACTGTATTATTGGACAATATCTATTTTATTTAACCCTTCATTTTCAGTTACCATGGTTACAGTTTTTGATCCCAAAGACAAAATATTTATCTTTGGGTTAAACCAGAGCTTCCAAAAAATAGAAAGTCAGCTGGACATTTTTTGACAATCCCGTTTTTTTTTTTATCTCTTGAGACTCTGTAATTAAAGGCAATCTAGTTAATTATTAGGTATCAAGGACAATGACTGACCACAGGTACTTTTTTCTGAAAAAAACCTATATACCTTCATATAACACAAGGTACCCAACTCCTATTTTTGAGAAATGACACTCTGTCGCAAACTTTTGTTATATTTCTATTCTGTGGTTGTCTATCCTACTGAAACTTATGTTGTAAATCTACATTTAATTATCTACAAGATGTATGTCACGATTATTTATGTTGTTGGGATCATTCATAGCAGGCCTTCCAAGTAGGTCAACCGTAAATTATTTCGTCTTCTCACAAATTCAGTATTTAAATGTATATAATTTGACAGTACTTACATGACTTATACTAATACAACAGTAAACAGCAAATGCTGAAGCAACATCCTCATCAAAGGTGGTAAAATATGGACCATTCATTTTATTACAAAGCTGAGCTACTCCTAACACATTATCTACAAAACAAAGGTGGTAAAATATGGACCATTCATTTTATTACAAAACTGAGCTACTCTAACACATTATCTACAAAACAAAATACATATTTTTTCTTTCTTAGATAGATATGCTTTTGCAATTTTCCAAGTTATAAAAGGGCATAACTCTAGAACAGTATAAAGTGACTTGCTGTCCAAATTCAAACTCCCTTAACATAAAATTATCCATATTTTGAGTTAGAACCGATAGACTTTTCTATAATTTTGATATAATTTGTTCCAAAAGTAGTACACTACACTGTAAAAATCTTTTTTGGATAGAGCAGGTGCGATTTTTTTAATTTGCGTTTTTTGTCTAAAAGAAATGCACTACGAAATAACTGTGTTCTCGGGCCAACTATATGTCTGACAAGAAAGTTATTTTTTCAATTGTATTTTCCGTATGCTTGTACTTACCAGTTTCGTTTTTAATTGGGAAGCACAGGATGTTCCTACAAATGAAATTAAGATCTATATAACAACATGTAATGGCCATAATTAAATAGATGTTGAATTCAGGTTTCTGTCAAAATTCAGATTAACTTGTAAGTTTACAGATATTTAATCATTTGCACTGAACATAAAAATGATCTAATGCTGAGTCTGAGTAATATGATTATACAGAGTTGAGTTTGTATTAAGGGCCTTTCCAGAATTAAACAATGGAGGCACGGTATACACTTTTTAAGACCATGATCACATATAAAATAAAACTTTTCATTTTACTTATAATTCCTACAAAACTTAAAGGAAACTACAACCACCCATATCTAATAAATTTGATTGCCTTCCATTCACCCACCCCAACCAGACACGTTTTGGAACCCAGCCCTAAAATATAAAGTTATAACAGTTTTCACATTTTATGTTTTTATCATATAACAATCCTGCATACCCAAGGTATCCACTTTAAGGATTCTATAGTACTGAAGATTATTCAGGCATTGGTTCACTGTCATTTCAAAAATTAAAAGAGCTTAAAAATACCTTGTACGGAAACCAGTTGAGTCATCTATTCCTCTGTAAAACATTGGATGTGCATAAGCATCTTTAATATTGAGTAGATTACCTGTCAAAGAAAATTAATGTTTAAATCAAAACATTGTTTATGGAATAAAAAAGAAAGGAAAAAGTAAACTAACAATGCTTCTTTCAATTAGCCTAGAGTACATTTTTTTTTTCAATTAATGACTTTAATATAGTTCTTCCATGTTATGAATTTTTAACAAGTTTAAGAGAATGTTTTGGAGATAAATGGTATTGTTTGGCATTCCTCTCCTACACTTAAAGCATAAATGTTCATAATTGATAGATTACTAAAAAAATACCAAATGAGTGTTGAAATGAAAAAATTAATAAAAGCATTTATTCTTTATAATTTGAAGATACTTGTTAAAATGAGAAAATAATTTATTAAATGAGAGACTGAAACACTTCATTTAGAAAATAGAAAAGTTCAAAAATGCATAATTATAGTACTGCACAAAATGCCATTAGTGTCTCCTATATTCAAGGTTCAGTGAAAATTTGTAATTTTTAAACTGTAAATTCATAATGTTTTGCAATGTATGTTTCTATCATTGCAAAAATTGCAATGGGATAGGTCTCAATAAAATAAACACTTAAATTATTATTTTTCATAGAATATATATATGCACCATTTCGTGACAGTGCAATAATTTGTGTCACATTCTTCTGATCAACAATCTCAATAACAAGTGTTTGCAAAAATTAATAAATTTACAAAACTCTTATTTCTTTGTTGACAGAGTTTACACTGAACACAGAAGTTCTTGTGTTAATATGATAGGTCATACTGGTCTACAAAGTTCAGTATCAAATTTTTAATACACTAACCAGTAGTAGCTACATGGCCTGCTATTCCCTGAGTTATTGGCATTCGGATTTCATTTTGAACCTGCAAAAGTCACATATTTCTAATATTACACTTAATAACTAAAGTGTTGAACTGAAAACAGGTAAACATGATCATTGTAAAATACACTTAAAATGCAAGTCCCTATAATAAAGACAGAAATTTTTGTATTCTAATGTGATACCTAAAATTTGCATTGAAAAGTTATTTTCTTAAAATGCAGCCAAATGGTACATTAGTGGGTTATATTTTCCATTTCTTTCATTCTCTTCAATAGATATAACTAAACAGAGTTCCTGATTGTGAAAAAAGAATAAAATGTTTTGTTTCTTTATTTCATAGGGTTTAATGTATTTTTTTCTATGCATTCATGACAGTCCATTGATGAAGTTTATGAGCTAAACCACAGACAGATCTTTAGTGGGAAAATGACAAACTTTATTAAAATACAATCTGATTTTATGCATCACGTCATTATTCACAAAAACATGGCATGACAACTATCTGTAGAAGTGCTAGACAGAAGTGACTTGTAAAATTAGATGACACTATTTAGATCACCTGCAAGTGTTATTGTAGAGATAGAAAGACAACACTAAAAATGACCTAGAATATCAAAGGGTTTTCTTTAATGTTGGTCCTGTGATTTTTATGAGATGATGTGTAATTTCAACTGCTCAAAATTTTATGACTGCACATAAGTTTAACGGGTACATTACTTATTTACAAGTTACAAACATGATCAAAGGAGAAGATATAAGGCCACCTTTTTTTGCTTCTCGAATTTGAAAATAAAAACATACTTTGGATATTTATTGGATAACATCATTCAAATGTTCACAAGACACCAGTCTACCAGATATCATAAATATATTTTTGAATGTGCTTTTCCATATTAGTTTTAAGCCTTTAAACTTCTTTCATTTCATTTTAAGACCTAGTCATTACTATTTAGATACGAGCCACAAAAAGGTATTTTGCCACACAATGTCTTTTACAAAGATGTTGATGTGGGTAAAACATATTTTTGGTTAGGCTTAAGCTTATATTTAATTTTCCAAAAACTGTCTGTAAAACGATCATCTTAAATCAAATATAAACTGAAACCTTCAAGGAAGTTATGGTTCAATCATTTACTTTTGTTGCTGATATCTGTTTAACACATCTCATCGTATGTCTTGTCATAAGATAATTAAAACCTTCTACTTTAGCAATAAATTGCTTCGCCGAGCGCAGCTGGATACAACCGCAGAGGGCCAACCCTGAACAGTTCAGGCAAAAATGGACACAATATTCAAGCTTGATACAGGTCTGAATTTGGATTGTAATTAAATATTTGACATATTATATGTTTCTGACACAGAATAAATGTAGTCAAAGAACTTGAAATTGGTTGTATGATTTGAATTTATATTCAACTGAAGATTTCTTGCTGTTGTGCAATACTTAGTAAATCTGTTTTCAGACTATATACAAAGAATTAGCAAAATTGACAATTTCTTAAATCTTAGAGGGTAAAAATTGAACCCCCCCCCTTACCAAAAAAAAAAATTTTTTTTACCCCTCCAAAAAAATATTTGAAGAGAATTTTCTTTTGAGGAAATAAAATTGCCCCAAAAAAAAAAACCTTCCTTTTGTGGTATTGAACCTTTCGGTAAAATTTCATAGAGATCCATACACTTAAACTAAAGTTATTGTCCGAAACCAAATGTCTTGGATGACGCTGACGCCTCCACCGATAATGTGATACCAATATAATAAAAATTTTTGTAAATGCAGTTCAAACTCAAATTTTCTTACAAACATTAATGATGATGACACTGGTCAAGTTTCCATGAGTTTGTAATAAAAAACACTTATATGACAACAATCTCAATAATATTACCTCGTTGTCGTTTGCTAAAATTCCATCAAATACTTTGGCCACAAGCTCATCTACTTCTTGGTCAATTAAAAATACTGAACACCTGAAAACACAATATATCATATTAACATGATACATCTGACAAAAAAGGATTATGTATAAATAGTGAGATTTTTATCTTTTATCTAAACTTTGCTAAAAAATGCCATAGTTCCCAAGTCTGGAAAAAATTACTTAAACAATTTCATATATCAGGTGCACAACTTCAATATGTGTGTTAACTTTCTGTGAAGTGTCAAAATATGGGTAAACAATGTAGGAGAGGATTTAACAAAATTGGTACATGAACCTTCATTTGTAAATTTTGTTGAAAAGTGACTTAAATCTAGAATTTATTTTGAAAGAAATCAAGAATGTGTCCATGGGACACAGATGCTACCAACATGACATGCATTGTGTATAAGTTTTATAACATTTGGTTGAGGCAAACTAAAGTTAGAGAATGGAAATTAATTTTGAGACGTACAGACAGACGAGGGTAAAACTTAATGGCTTCTCTGCTACGGCGACCGCATAAAAAGCCTCAAACAACTTCATAATAGCATTGCACAACTTCAATATACAAGTAATCTTTCTGGCTAGTTTCAGCTATGTGGGCTGAAAAAAGACAGGAGAAATTAATTATGCAAAATTGGTACCCTCTAATGTAAATCTTGCTGAAAAATGACAATCAAAATTCACAATTTCTGAGAAGTCTCAATGATGTCGGTTGATGTTTCACAGCCTGCCTGACATCACTATACAGTAAACCAGTTTTGCACTCTGGTCAAAAATCTGTAAACTAAATGAAGGACCCCACTTTGGCTAAAAACATAAAGTGGAGTTTCAACCCTATCTGGTATCTATTTCTGAAAAAGCTCTAAAATAAGAACCATTGCTCAGTTACCTCATCAAATTTAATTTATCTGATGTCCAAGACACTTATTGGGTTATTAATTTACCTTTCCGCTTGTGTCAAATTTCTAGCTTCTTGCATAATTTCTCTCAGAAGTTTGGTTAAGTCATCTGTAACAGACAAATCAAATATAAAGATTAATATATAATATAGTCACCATTGTAATGACAGAGAACAAGAGTAATAATCCTATCGAGACCAAGTTAAGAGAGGTACATTCGACTCCCAGACAATAATAAAAAAAATAATGGATAATTTCTCATCTAAATGAAAATCTTCCACATAGATTGAACTAAAGCTTGAAAATCACTTAACATTTACACAAATTGGTTTGCCATCAAACTGAACTATCCACCAAATAGCTTAGTAAAACCTATATGAATACAAATGACCATCAATTGAAGTACATTTTTTTCTATTTCACTACTAGCTGTTATCAGACTGCTTAACTACCTACACAATTGTCATGTCTCACCACAAATCCAATCAAACATCAAATGCAATGACATTTTGACTTGATATATTTGAACTAATAAATACAGTAAAATTTATAGCTTTCATTGCATAAAATTTCAATTGATAATTCTTACGTAGAACAAACTAATTGTGTGAAAACTAATAAATACATGAAAAAATATTTCAAAAGCAACATGCAACCAGACTAAAATGTAATTTTTCTCTGCTGTTTATAAATTTCTTAACAAAAACATAGAATAAGGAAAATAAATATTTTCTTTAATATAGCAAACATGAATCATACATATATATTTATTATCTCTAAAAGTATCTGGTTAAATTTTGCACTTCAAATTATCAACTTATTCTCTACATGACATTTCCATAAACCAACAATTCATGAATGAATTTCCCTAATGTCAAAAGTAGTAGTTTGTACTATTAAGAAAGGAAAGATTCATGACGTTAATAGATTTCTCACAAATGTGAAGATAATTTTAACATCATAGGAAATAATGCTGTGAACACACATAATTACACCCTGTTCTGAAAAATAACAAATCAACAATATTATAACAACTTTAAAGAATGTTCCAAACAAGAACAAACTAAACAAAGTCTGAACATGAACAAACATGAACACCAGACCTACTTGTCTCTAACGGAACATTTTCTGTAGAGGGTACACTAATTCTTCTCATATACTCAGTTATACGGGTAGTTGAAAATTGTGTTATTTGGGGCATCTGATGAGTCAAGTTAGTTTCATCTCCATCAGGATAAACTGCAGAATCAGTGTTTGATACCTGTATTGACATTGTCAACTTCTGATGTGTATCAACATCTTCAATAATTACAGAAGCAGTACGTCCATGAAGTTTTGTTTTAGATAAGTCAGTATCTACAAAATCTTCAGGACTTTTTTTCCTGTCAATGGTTATGTCAGAATCTGCTGCAAGTGTTGACTCTGAACTTCCCTGGATAAATGCATCATTGAACTCTGGTTTGCTATCTGTTATGTCTGGCGCTAAGGAAGCCTGATCATGAATATTACTGAGTGATGGTTCACTGGTAGATAGTCTAGCATCAGCTTTATCAAAATCATTGTCTGATATATGTGTATGTTGTGTCATTTCATCATTACAGGTGTTGTCAAAGACTTTAGTATCAGAACAACTGGTATTTAGCTGAAATTCAGTCTCTTTCAAACTATTGTAGAAATTTCTTATTTCCTTAGGCACATTCTCATCATTTACATCTTCTAAATTCTCAGTCTCATCATTCTCTGTCTCATCACATGCAGAGTACATCACTGACTGAACTGGACTTCTGGCAGTTCTATATGAGGCATTGTCATCACAGGGGTCCTGAGACTCATCGGGACGAGGCGGAGTGAAAAAATGTCTTATAGTACGTTCATATGTTGGTGTTATAGGTGGCAGTTCATTAGCATCACTATAATATGATGCCTGATCATCAAAGTCCTGTTCTTCCGTATGTAATTCAGTCCTTAAAAGATTCAATTTGATGGTTTTCCCATCACGTTCATCCTTTAATATCATAACATCTATGGTTTCCTTTGCTCCTTCAGTTTCCAATATAATATCTGGTTTACTAAATCTTGTTGATTCTAACAATGGTGTAAATTCTAAGTATTCTGCCTCTAATGATCTCCTCTCTTTAATATAAGGTTGTCCATAATGCTTTTCCGGACTCAGATTTCTGGTTTTTCTTTTTTCTGGAGATTTTACTTTGGGTTGATGATGTTTTGGAATCTTTTCTGGAGAGAATTTTCTGACTTCTTCCATTCCTGTTAACTGATTGGCAAGCTGATCCTGTTTTTCTATTACCGCATCAATTTGCTGATACAATAGCATTTCTATCCTGGCTGAGTTGTTGAGCTGGTGTCCATATTTTCTAGGAACATAAGGTCTACAGTGACTTCTGTCAATGTCATTGCCTGCTTGTAAGCCATAGGTGTTCACCTCGAAAAGCCCACTTCTAATGTAGGGAAAATTATCTATACCTTTACCATACAGTAATGTAAACTCACCTAAATGTGTGAATAGGTTTCTTGCTACTTGAAGCATGGCCTAAAATTAAAAAAAAATATTCAAATATAATATTTAAGATAAAACAAGAATGTGTCCATAGTACAGGGATGCCCCACTGGCACTATCATTTTCTATGTTCAGTGGACTGTAAAATTGGGGTCAAAACTCAAATTAGGCATTAAAATGAGAAAGATCATATCATAGGGAACATGTGTACTAAGTTTCAAGTTGATTGGACTTCAACTTCATCAAAAACTACCTTTACCAAAAACTTTAACCTGAAACGGGAGAGACAGACGGACGGAAAAAAATAATAAACTAGAGGCTCCAAGGACCCTGTGTCGCTCACCTGATATTTTTATTTACAATTGATGCATGATAAATGCAACTGTTGTACTGTCGTTTAGTTTCAGAGATATAAGACTAAAAAGTGCGTTTTATTTCAGCCATGTGTGCCATGTTGGCAGGCAGGGTCATCATACAGTGGTCCCTGGATATCCTAGTGGTGATTTAAACCAAGTTTGGTTTAATTTGACAGTAGTTTCAGGGAGAATTTTGTAAAATTTATCTAACGAGAAATGCAGTGATGAGAAAGTTTGTTGTGAAGTTTTGTTGTTGCGCACACCCCCCACCCCCAAAAAACAAAAGGTAATAAAAAATTATCATTTAAGGGCAATCTTTCCTATTAATGATATCTGCAAAATTCAGTTGATTGTGCAAGGGTTGTATAGCCAGCTGAGGTCGTTAAAAACTCTCATTTGTTGTTGCAAAATTCAAGTGGTTTTGAATTGCTTTGTTGATCTTTTTGTATTCAACTTTTAAACAACAAAGTACAACAAATATGATGACTGATACTCATGACACTGAAAATATGGTCTTCATTCTTGTGAAGAAAATGGTAAGGTTTGAAATATTTCTTAAATATTAATTCAATACCAATACTTTAATTTGTATTGGATTTATCCCAGGAAATGAGAACAAGGGACACAATTAAATTCAATTTTTTTCCTTAAATTTCTGATAAAATATAAAATGAAGAACTATATTTTTAATGAGAATTTTTTTTAATAGTTAATTGATAATTTGAACAATATTAATTAAGTTTTAGATCTTGCATGGTTGATTAATTTTCTCAAAATTTCTGATATTCTATTAAAGTTTTAAATATAATATGAGGCAGGCATTACCTGTGAAAGGGATGAAGTCTGTATAAATTAGTGTAGGAATTCAAGCATCATTTGCACTTGGAATCTGTAGAAAATGAAGCCAAAGTACTGAAACATATCTGACATTCGACCTATTGTTCCGGATTATAGTTGTGACATCATTTTCAATGTAAAGAAAGAAACACCATCATCAGGTATTAATGTGTTTTTTTCATGTTATAGAATTATCAATTATTTTTATTGCCAGTACATTAGTAGATTGTTTTCTATATTGATTTTCTACTGCAGTTTCAGAAAAGAAGATTACAAAAGGAAAACATTTTGTAAAACTTACCAAAATTTACCAAATTAATGAAAATTGTTAAAATTGACTATAAAGGGCAATAACTCCTTAAGGGGTCAACTGATCATTTTGGTCATGTTGACTTATTTGAAGATCTTACTTTGCTGAACATTATTGCTGTTTACAGTTTATCTCTATCTGTAATAATTTTCAAGATAATAACCAAAACGGCAAAATTTCCTTAAAATTACCAATTCAGGGCAGCAACCCAACAACCAGTTGTCCAATTCATCTGAAAATTTGAGGGCAGATAGATATTTACTTGATAAACAAGTTAATCCCTGTAAGATTTGCTTTAAATGCTTTGGTTTCAGAGTTACAAGCCAAAATCTACATTTTACCCCTATGTTCTATTTTTAGCCATGGCAGCCATCTTGGTTGGTTGGCTGGGTCACCCACATTTTTAAACTAAATACCCTAATAATGATTGTGGCTAAGTTTGGTTGAATTTGGTCCTGTAGTTTCAGAGGAGAAGATTTTGTAAAGATTACAAAATTTACAAAAATTGGTAAAAATTACTTTAAAGGATCATGTTGACAATAACTCCTTATCTCTATCTGGGTCAACTGACCATTTTGATCATGTTGACTTATTTGTAGATCTTACTTTGCTGAACATTATTGCTGTTTACAGTTTATCTCTATCTGTAATAATTTTCAAGATAATAACCCTTAAGGGTCAACTGACCATTTTGATCGGACTTAAAACTTTGCTGAACATTAAAATTACTAATTCAGGGCAGCAACCCAACAACAACCCATTGTCTGATTCATCTGAAAATTTCAGGGCAGATAGATCTTGACTTGATCAACAATTTTACCCCATGTCAGATTTGCTCTAAATGCTTTGGTTTCAGAGATATAAGCCAAAATCTACATTTACCCTATGTTCTATTTTTAGCCATGGTGGCCATCTTGGTTGGTTGGCGGGTCACCGGACACAATTTAAGGGTTGGTAAAAGGTTTTGTTTCTGTACTGTGCATTATTTGAAATCAAATACGATTAAAATTCATGCATGAATAAAAAATACTTTTTGATAAATAATGACCATGTATAAAGATTAGTAATAGTGTGACGTCCATTTTCATTGAACTAGTACACATTTTTGTTTACGGGCCCGCTGAAGCCCGCCTTCCGGGTGCGGGATTTTCTCGCTGTGTTGAAGATCCATTGGTGGCCTTTCGGCACATTCCCCATTTCCATTCTCAATTTTACCATAATATAATTCCACAATGTTATTATAACTTTAACTTCCAAACCTCATATAAACTAGCCAATCAATTTATCAATTATCAACTAGAAATTTCACACATTTTTTTAATAATGTGTCTTTCAGTAGCATAAGCAAAATTAGTTTGGAAGCAGGTATCATGAAACAAAATTCAATTAAAACCACTTATTTCAGAGTAAGGTTTTTGTCAAAAATTTATGACTAATTGAAGATCACTGATGCAATGTGATAGCAACAGCTCACACTATGGGACAATTTATGTGCTTTTAGCAAAGCCATTTGCCAATACCAATAGGCTAACAAATCTCAAGTTGCAGTTTGATTTAATCTCTTTAAACTCATCAACTGGTGAAATTGTTTAGCCTATTGCAGGTGAAAGGTTATAAGTATTATAAGTAAAGACAGGCTAATTAAAATAGTCTTTTAAACCAATTCCAATGATTAAATTTCTGTTTCAAGAGAAGTTTTGAAAATCCAAATACAGCACACTAGTATAAAACAAGTTTCTTCCTGAATATGTGTGAAATAATTGCCACTGGACATTAAGCCAGCAATAAACTTTCTATCTATCTATAAAACAAGTTTGACAAATATATGAAAATGTCTATCATTAAAACAGGTACAGTAAATTCAGAAATTTTTTATATGGTTTTATTATTGCAAAATTTCAACGAGAAAGGTGTCACAAAAATACAGCTGCATTTTAAACATTAATAGCATTATTTGAATGAAGCTGTTCCTGAAATCTCAAAATTTAAACTTGCACTTGTGTCGATTGAGAAACAATCGCAATAATAAATGAACACAATAATTTCTGAATTTATAGTATTGTGAAATGGCAAAGCCTCTTGGAAAGGCACAGTAAGATAAAAACTTCATAATTTCAGTTAAACAAACGACATGGTAGTCAATACTTATTTGCATTGTGTTCCTTTTAACAGACCACTATAATCCTTCTTTTGTTGAACATCAATCAGCTTTATATAAAATGAGTCCTTAGAGACATGATCTTGTGGCAGACAGAATCACTTTAAATGTCACATAACAAGTAGAAAGTCATTTCTATTCTTTCTCCTAACAGTACAAAGATTTATCACAAATAAAAATTTCATAATTTTTCCAAATATAAATCAGAGAAACCTATCTTTATTACTTTCCTGTTTGTTATTTTACAAAAGATACAAATTTATGGCAGATTATTTTATTGCTGGAGGAATTGTAGTTCCAAAGAAAACTATTAATCATCAGTAAAAGCAAGAATGCATGCAATGTTGTTTTAATCTTACCCCCACTCATAATACAAAGTATTGGAAACCAGGAAGTTGGTGTCTCAACAAATACAAAGTCATTCTCATAATACTGGAGAAATGTGTGACAAAAAGTTCATTCAACATATTAAAATATATAAAGTATCAGCAAACAGGAAGTAGGTGTCTGACAGATGCTAAAAGTGCTCACATGTTACAACTCATGACTGTCAAACTACAGTGTAAATATGCAATTCTTCTGTTCATTGGTTCCGTAGAAAAGTGTGACGAAATATTTGTTGGATGAAAGGACAGACAGACTAATGAACAGATGGACAAGGTGAATGCAATATCAATACCAATTTCAGAGTGGTGGTAAAATTCGAAAAATAACTTTAATTGAATGCTAAAGAGTTTTACTGATAAAAGTTAGAGAATATTAACATGGTGTTTTTCTGCACTAAAATGCTAAAATACAAGAGGAAAATGGGGAAAACTAGATGTGTCAGGAAGAGAATGTCCAACCATATGCTAAATTGCAAGCACATGAACAGTAATCTCTCAAAAAGTACATTATATTAAAACAAACCACTAGATTAATATGTAATGTACAAAAAATCAGCTCAATATCTACTACAGGCAAAACAAAGACAGGACAACTTTAAGACTAAAAATGATGGAATGACAGGACAGAAGGATAGGCATAAGAATATTTAAAACTCTTATTGCATATCCATTAACTATAATATTAAAATGAGGAGACCTAATGTATGTGTGTAGCTCAAACTAACAAATTAATAATAATAAGTAAGTGAACCTCACTTTCCATTACTAAGTTTGGATCATCTCGATAATAGTTTGGGAAATAAAAAGAGCTCAGAATTTCTTTCTTGTCATTCAATATAAATGTCAAAATACACCTGGTTTCCAAGTAAGCACATGGTCAGTAAAGATCTGTCTGAAAACAACAACATATACAAACAAGAATGTACCACATCCTGCCTAAATGATAACAAATTGGTCCAAAAACCAACCAAGAATATCAAACAACAACTAACCACAACATTCTCTAATGAAAATAAAAAGGGATTAAGACTAGCAAAATACAGCCAATGACAAACAGAATTAAGCAATTGAAACTGTCAGAAATAATTCACTTTCTTTTTTCAACACTACAACATGTAATTCTTAAATTGAGAAAATAAATGTGATATTCAAATGCCTGCAATTTTACAGGTGTCATCTAGTGTATAAAATGCAGTGGTATAAGTGGATCAGTGGCAAAAAAATTATACCTGAGTTTGGATTTTGAGCTTTCTTTCATTTTGGAATGCTAAAGTGCTGGTTAAAACTGTAGATGTATACTGGAAACACTCTTTTATAATATGAATATCATCATTGTTAAAGCTGTAAAAGCAAATAATTTAAATGAAATCATAAACATAATCATTAATCAATTATCAAAAGAGAATGAATAACTCATCTGGCATACTAACCCCTCAACTGCTCAGATTACTTCTGACAAATTTAGCTTTGGTTGGCTGGACTTTCATTGATCCCCCAAAGTTTCAGAAGAATTCACTTTGTTGATTCAAATGAGAGCTTTTTTAAACTGGCCAATCAGTCAAAGACTGCCTCTAGCAGCCATGCTTTCATCCAAATAAAGCCAAAATGAGCATTATTTGTAAAAAAAACCTTCATTACATCATTTCTCATTGGGAACTATTAGTCACCAATGACAAATTGCGTCATTAATGATGTATTGTGAATTTCATTAAAACCTGATTTTAATTTTGTGATCAATTGGCCTCACTGACAAATACTGCACTTATCCATTCATTCATATGAAACTGTCTGATTAAAAATTAAGCTTTTTAATCTTCCTACACAAGGGGAGAAAATTTTACATAGTTGCAACTTGTTACTGTATCCAACAATCACTCAAAGTATACATACACAATTCTCAATTGCTATCACAAGTTGTTTCTAATCGAAAGAATTTCATATGTTTAAAATGAACAGTACTGTTTTACCTTCCTAAACATAATTTAGTAATTCACAATTACTTCTTTTTTTTATTTTTCATCAATAATTTCAGTATGAGAATAAATTCTGTATTTTACATTCAGAATTTGATCTTTTGTCATAAAAACAGAACCAGTGTCTGGTACATAAACACTCTGTAGGAATGTGTAGTCTTGTTCTCGTGTTACATACTATTTGTCAGACATCAGGTGTTGTCATGTTCAAAGTCAATTACCCTGATTTTTTTTGTACATTTTTGGTGTAATTTTAATTAAATCACAGTTGTTATTGCTGTCTTAAACAGACAACATATTTATTGTAATCGGTAATTTGATAATTTCAGTATAATGATGGAAAAGAATAGGTTTACTAGAATATGAATTCATGCGACAATATTTTAGTCACTTCGCGCCAAACACTGGTTGAATGACAAAGGCTTAGAATACTGTTCCTTTAAATTGTGTATCTATTTATTTGCTAGCAATGAAACCTTTCTGTTAATTTTTTTATGTCTATACTATACATCACCTTTCTTTATCTTTTTTATTGACGAGACAAGCTAAAGCTATAAGTTTATCATTGGCTTTACTTGACACAGGAACACATAACATCGACTGAAGCTTACATCCTATAAACCCCTCAATTCCTGGTCTTTTGTCCTAAAAATACACACAAAGTTTTTGTAACTTTATTACTATATAAAAAGCCAGCTGTTTTCAACATGAAAAAAGCCATTTGACAGTAAGCACCTTACAATCAATCTTTTAAAACATGAAAAAGGTACCCACAAAATTCTATAAATCAATACAAGTCAAATTAATGTGATTACATCTTCAATAAATAGGCTGTTTAGTTTTGTATTTAATTTTCTTCCAAGAGAACTTAACCTTTAAATAACATGAACAAACAATCTTAATTCACTTTTCAAATTCTGCTGATTAAATTACAAGACCAGATTTTTAAGACATCTCTAGTGTTTTCAAACTAAAGCGTTTATATTTTATAGGAAAACAATAAGAAACATTTACTTGTGAAGTGAACCTAATGTCAAATAGGGTATAAATCATGCCTGTTTGTCTGGAATATTGATTTTGATTTATTCTTACTGAAAACATTTCTCTGTCCATTGACAGATAATACTTAAGTCAGCTTATCATTCTGTAGTCACAGAAGAAAATTATTACTGATAACAGTTCTAATTCAAATATTTTCTATGCTTCGTTAATTCGTTTTTCAGATTTTAATAATAACTATGACTGTTCCTATATTACTGTTTTAATTTCGAATATTTTCTATGCTTCGTTAATTCGTATTTCAGATTTTAATGAAACTTATGAATGTTCCTACATTACTGTTCTAATTTGAATATTTTCTATGCTACATTAATTGTATTTCAGATTTTAATAAAAACGTTGACTGTTCCTATATTACTGTTTTAATTTCATATATTTTCAATGCTGCATAATTCGTATTTTAGAAAATTCTGACTGTTCCTATAAGCTAATAATTTCCGTTACAGTTTATCAGATGTCTATCAGTAGTGGAGCTAATTTTGTTGGGTTGCTGACTCATTTACATTTACACTTTAATTCCTTTTATTCCATTAATTCTATTCATGAATGTTGGGTATATGTCAATGAGACTATACAACCAAACAACACCTCTTAAAAGCAAAAGGGATTAAGTAACAAAAAATACATGAACACTCACACCACATCTTCCTATATCTATGAACAATACTGGATCTGGACCAGCAATCATTGCATGTAATTGATTGAGGTAACATGTGTTCATAAGCATAACTGATGCAAATGATTCTATTGTAAAACAGGAAGAGTCTGCACAGCAGATGTAAAATTTGATTATACGCTACAACTCAATATTATGAAGCTCCAGATCAAATTTAAAATTATTCACTTCCATAGAAGACAAGGAAAGATTATTTATAATGTGATGTGCCAAAAAGAGGTTTTTATATCAACAGTTATATCACAACTCTATTTAAGTAATAAATTGTAATCAGCCAAACTTAAAAAAACTAAAAATCAAACTAAAACCAATTTTAATCTAACCTTTGACATCCTATCCTAGAAGCTAGACCACACATGTGGTTACATATATAATAATACAACTAACAAGAAAGCCACTGAACTGACAGTTCAGCAAGGTGTCATACCTATGTTAATCCTTGCACCAGCATTGATTTACTGTAATAGTGTTGTTTCCTTTTGTTTTTATTTTCTCATTCTTTTCATTCTTTTTAATTTTTCAAAATCTGGTTTTGTGTATGCTTAAGAGACTTTCTTCTCACCCTTGTATTCTCTTTTCCTCTAATACTTCAAAAAATTCAAGCTACTGATGAAAGGTAAAAAGTTTGTAATATAGTTTTCATTCTCAAGATAATATATGTTCAGTGTATAAATTGTTGTGTTTTTGTCCCTCTATACTATACACTTACTACAGGTATATCTTCTAATGTTATTGGTAATTTCCTATCCAAGGCAAGAGCAAAACTACTAGAGTGGCCCTGTAAAAGAGAGAATATAATTAGATACATTCAATTTCTCCAAAAATACAAATTCTCACAGGGATAATTCTTAAAGACAAACCAACTTAAACTAGATATAAATACACTACTTTTTGTACCTCAGTGGCAGAATTCCATCATCTTATATCTAAAGAAAATACCAAACTGACCTCTAGGGACTATTTCTTAGCATTAGCTACAAGACACAGAGAAATTATACTGCTGTTTTCCTAAGACTGGGTTGTAAGAAACCATCGATCACAATCAATTTTTTACAGATATAGTGTATAAACCAATTTTAAACATTATTATTTATCTTTCGTAAATACAAACGAATGACCTTGCAATTCATTAAGTGCTGAAAAACAAAATACAGTAATTCTACCTTTAAAACATTTTAACATAATACAATTAGTTCAATCTATAAAACTATAAGTGATGACAATCATCTTTAATTCAAGGACAGGGCAAAGCAATTGTAGGTGTCTATCAAAACTCTACTATGTTGTTGGTATGCAGATAGATCAATCTAAGATCAATCTAAATACAAAACAAATTTGACATTACTTATGCTGGTTATTATTCCTGAAACAATTCTGACCAATTACAAAACATTTATGAAATCCTTTTTTTTCAAAGAATCAATTGACATGATTCACTAGTATCAACCAATTAAAAAAAAATATATGAGGAAATCTATTCTTTAAAGGTACTTATCAGATTGAAAATTTATAAAAACTTTTCTGTTTATGCAGGTTTTCTAAAAAAAAAAAAAAAAAAAAAAAAAAAATACAGTATTGCCATGTTCATAATTCTATTCATAAAAAATAATAAAATCTGATGGTCCTTGACTGTTACATTCTAATTAAAAATAGGCAAATATTGATTGACATTGCTTTAAAATTTTATTCTCTTGTTACATACTATTTGTCAGACATCAGGTGTTGTCATGTTCAAAGCCAATTACCCTGATTTTTTGGTACATTTTGGTGTAATTTTACTTAAATCACAGTTGTTATTGCTGTCTTAAACAGACAACATATTTATTGTAATCGGTAATTTGATAATTTCAGTATAATGATGGAAAAGAATAGGTTTACTAGAATATGAATTCATGCGACAATATTTTAGTCACTTCGCGCCAAACACTGGTTGAATGACAAAGGCTTAGAATACTGTTCCTTTAAATTGTGTATCTTTTTATTTGCTAGCAATGAAACCTTTCTGTTAATTTTTATGTCTATACTATACATCACCTTTCTTTATCTTTTTTATTGACGAGACAAGCTAAAGCTATAAGTTTATCATTGGCTTTACTTGACACAGGAACACATAACATCGACTGAAGCTTACATCCTATAAACCCCTCAATTCCTGGTCTTTTGTCCTAAAAATACACACAAAGTTTTGTAACTTTATTACTATATAAAAAGCCAGCTGTTTTCAACATGAAAAAGCCATTTGACAGTAAGCACCTTACAATCAATCTTTTAAAACATGAAAAAGGTACCCACAAAATTCTATAAATCAATACAAGTCAAATTAATGTGATTACATCTTCAATAAATAGGCTGTTTAGTTTTGTATTTAATTTTCTTCCAAGAGAACTTAACCTTTAAATAACATGAACAAACAATCTTAATTCACTTTTCAAATTCTGCTGATTAAATTACAAGACCAGATTTTTAAGACATCTCTAGTGTTTTCAAACTAAAGCGTTTATATTTTATAGGAAAACAATAAGAAACATTTACTTGTGAAGTGAACCTAATGTCAAATAGGGTATAAATCATGCCTGTTTGTCTGGAATATTGATTTTGATTTATTCTTACTGAAAACATTTCTCTGTCCATTGACAGATAATACTTAAGTCAGCTTATCATTCTGTAGTCACAGAAGAAAATTATTACTGATAACAGTTCTAATTCAAATATTTTCTATGCTTCGTTAATTCGTTTTTCAGATTTTAATAATAACTATGACTGTTCCTATATTACTGTTTTAATTTCGAATATTTTCTATGCTTCGTTAATTCGTATTTCAGATTTTAATGAAACTTATGAATGTTCCTACATTACTGTTCTAATTTCGAATATTTTCTATGCTACGTTAATTCGTATTTCAGATTTTATTAAAAACTATGACTGTTCCTATATTACTGTTTTAATTTCGAATATTTTCAATGCTGCATAATTCGTATTTTAGAAAATTCTGACTGTTCCTATAAGCTAATAATTTCCGTTACAGTTTATCAGATGTCTATCAGTAGTGGAGCTAATTTTGTTGGGTTGCTGACTCATTTACATTTACACTTTAATTCCTTTTATTCCATTAATTCTATTCATGAATGTTGGGTATATGGCAATGAGACTATACAACCAAACAACACCTCTTAAAGCAAAAGGATTGAGTAACAAAAATACATGACCAATACTGGATCTGGACCAGCAATCATTGCATGTAATTGATTGAGGTAACATGTGTTCATAAGCATAACTGATGCAAATGATTCTATTGTAAAACAGGAAGAGTCTGCACAGCAGATGTAAAATTTGATTATACGCTACAACTCAATATTATGAAGCTCCAGATCAAATTTAAAATTATTCACTTCCATAGAAGACAAGGAAAGATTATTTATAATGTGATGTGCCAAAAAGAGGTTTTTTATATCAACAGTTATATCACAACTCTATTTAAGTAAAAATTTGTAATCAGCCAAACTTAAAAAAAAACTAAAAATCAAACTAAAACCAATTTTAATCTAACCTTTGACATCCTATCCTAGAAGCTAGACCACACATGTGGTTACATATATAATAATACAACTAACAAGAAAGCCACTGAACTGACAGTTCAGCAAGGTGTCATACCTATGTAAATCCTTGCACCAGCATTGATTTACTGTAATAGTGTTGTTTCCTTTTGTTTTTTATTTTTCTCATTCTTTTTCATTCTTTTTAATTTTTCAAAATCTGGTTTTGTGTATGCTTAAGAGACTTTCTTCTCACCCTTGTATTCTCTTTTCCTCTAATACTTCAAAAAATTCAAGCTACTGATGAAAGGTAAAAAGTTTGTAATATAGTTTTCATTCTCAAGATAATATATGTTCAGTGTATAAATTGTTGTGTTTTTGTCCCTCTATACTATACACTTACTACAGGTATATCTTCTAATGTTATTGGTAATTTCCTATCCAAGGCAAGAGCAAAACTACTAGAGTGGCCCTGTAAAAGAGAGAATATAATTAGATACATTCAATTTCTCCAAAAATACAAATTCTCACAGGGATAATTCTTAAAGACAAACCAACTTAAACTAGATATAAATACACTACTTTTGTACCTCAGTGGCAGAATTCCATCATCTTATATCTAAAGAAAATACCAAACTGACCTCTAGGGACTATTTCTTAGCATTAGCTACAAGACACAGAGAAATTATACTGCTGTTTTCCTAAGACTGGGTTGTAAGAAACCATCGATCACAATCAATTTTTTACAGATATAGTGTATAAACCAATTTTAAACATTATTATTTATCTTTCGTAAATACAAACGAATGACCTTGCAATTCATTAAGTGCTGAAAAACAAAATACAGTAATTCTACCTTTAAAACATTTTAACATAATACAATTAGTTCAATCTATAAAACTATAAGTGATGACAATCATCTTTAATTCAAGGACAGGGCAAAGCAATTGTAGGTGTCTATCAAAACTCTACTATGTTGTTGGTATGCAGATAGATCAATCTAAGATCAATCTAAATACAAAAACAAATTTGACATTACTTATGCTGGTTATTATTCCTGAAACAATTCTGACCAATTACAAAACATTTATGAAATCCTTTTTTTTTTTTCAAAGAATCAATTGACATGATTCACTAGTATCAACCAATTAAAAAAAAATATATGAGGAAATCTATTCTTTAAAGGTACTTATCAGATTGAAAATTTATAAAACTTTTCTGTTTATGCAGGTTTTCTAAAAAAAAAAAAAAAAAAAAAAAAAAAAAAATACAGTATTGCCATGTTCATAATTCTATTCATAAAAATAATAAAATCTGATGGTCCTTGACTGTTACATTCTAATTAAAAATAGGCAAATATTGATTGACATTGCTTTAAAAATTTTACTGCGCTATATGCCATAAAAGTTTCCTTTGTCATATGATGAAACAACAACATAACTTCATAAGATATAAGCTTTAAAATATTAGCCTTCTACAATGGAGCTTTATATTATTGAAACTTGATCTTTTTATGACATTGATACAAAATGTGTTTAATCATTATTTCCTGTGTATAACCTTCCAATAAGACAAAAACAAGCAATATTAGTATGAACTAAATCTCTATAGGATAAAATCAAATGTCTTCATGTAAGGAACATGTAAATACAACTCATTCATGACAATAAGTAATTGAGTCAATCATATTTTGTGATCAGAATTATGAGCCAAATTTCATTTTTATGTTGCCTCCTTCAATATAGCAGGCCATTATAAAATCCCAACAGGAATGATGCAAAAACAGACATGGAGTTATTTTATTACTGCTTCATTCAATCTATGATTTTATCAGATTTTCTAATTAAAATCATGCATCCCTTGATTAAATATTCAAAGACTTGATGTACACTCGAGTGTTACAATTCACAATGCTGATACGAACTATTGTTCCTTATTTTACAACTATTAATATCATCTGCAAGAGCATAGAATTACATCACATCGTTACTATTTATTTGAACATGTCAAAATTCAAAGTGGGACTTTCCAATACAGATTAATATCATACACTAATACTGAAAAGCCTTTAGAAATGTCAAGAATCATCGTGAAAATTGGTAGACTGAATCTGAGTCAAGCAAAGTTAAAACTAAACAAAGGATAATAATTTAACATAGTTTAAGCATCCCTTATTCAATATAAAAGCATTTGTGGCTTCAATTCTTATACATTTAGTGCGTTTTATACCCTTGCTGAGTAACACATTTTCCTCTTTATTGTGGATTCATTATTATTCATGCTATACCAATTTTCAGTGGATTTTGTGGGTAAAGGTGAACCACAAATTTCAATCTTCGACATAGTACAAATTATCATTAAGGATGTTCATTCCTCTTGTTTTTAAATTTTTACCAGATATTCAGAATCCTCTGGTTTTATACATGTAGTGTCTTTAAAAATTTTGCCCACTAACCCCTACTTTTCTTTCCATAATTTGATTACATATAGTTTAAAATGTCATCTTTGAAAATTTTATAAAATCCTTGTTATTTTTTCATCGTTTTTGAAAGGAAAAAGGTGCCATAATGTTAAATGTATAATAAAATCTAGAGAGAATTATTTTCCGCCAAATTTTCAATGGCTTATATCTCGAAAACAAGCACACACCCCCTTCATTTTTTCTGCTTTTTTAGTTTCTTTATTCATATACTATCAATTTAAAACAGTCTTTTAAAAAGCTTGTTATTTTGAAAGAGAGTAGCGAACATCCTTAAGCTTGTATGCAGACTGTGGCAGAACCATGAAATCAAATATCCATGAAAATACAATTTTACCTCAATCCATGAAAATTTGTACCAAGGAAAATAAATGAATCCACAGTAACCAAATACCCTGGATAATACATCATACATGACCTTTCCCCCCTAACTTTGATGTCCCCTATTAAACTCTTCCTAAACATTCTTGTCTTTTGGATTTTACTTTTGAAATTTCTTATTTCTTACGTTTTACTGCTTTCCTAGTTTTTACTGGAAAGTATGTTATCCTTATTATAGACAGTTATAAAAAATAATCCCTATAATAAGTAACTAATGTAAGGTGTCCTTCTGTACTGTAAATTCAGAAATTTATGCGAAGTTTTTATTATTGCCAAAATTGCTATGGGATAGGTGTAGTAAAACAAAAACTCACATTTTAAATTTTCATAGCTTTATTTGTATGCAGCATTTCCTGAACTCTAAATAACATATACTGTCAAATTAAATGTAATTTTTTCAAATGTTATAAATTCTCCTTTTTTTTTTTACTTTAATCACAAATTTAAGTGCAAATACCTTAAAAGGATAAAGAAAATTCATTATGACAAATTATAACAAAGATGTATGGCTAATTCTACAACCTTTTCTGTCATCAAAAAACACAACAGACCTATCACAGAAAATTTAAAACAGCTACCCTTGGGTAATATAGAATAAATATTTCATACTATTATAACGCATATTTGATGTGCTAGACATTTTAATTGCAAATTTCCAAATACAGTATGGATACTCTTCCATTATTTATTGAAAACATCAGAACACAATTTTCATTTGACAAATTAGTAAGTTGAACAAAAACTTTTTCAATTATCAAAAATCAATCGATTATAAATTAAAGCACAAAAAGAGATAGATTCTACAAAAATATAGATTAATATCTCCAGTCTCCTGAGACTATTTTCTTCTATCAGCTACAACTTCTATTAATTCAATTCTTTTGATGTAAAAGGAAGTCAATCTAGTCTCAAATTACAGATATGATAAGAAATCAAACTTAATCATTTTCTCAATTAAATTTCTATCTAGTTCTATTTTACTGTATGACTGGCAGGAAAAGATAGCAGACACTGACGTCAACCAATATAATGGAATAAAGTGAACCATATGATCTTGGAAAGATGGAGTTTTTCATGAAAAATCATGTCTTATCAATAAAGGAAAACTAAAACATTGTTATTTGGCTTTTATAGAAAAGAACAATATATTATATAATAGTACAAAGGCATAAAAACCTCGCCATAAAAATTCAAGTTGTTATATCCCTGTCATTTTCGTTATTCAATAATCCAAAAACACCTATAAAAATAAATTCAAAACCAAGAATTGTGGCATAAATAAGTTCAAAACTAAGAATCGTGACATAAATAAATTTAACGAATTCAAAACCAACAAATCTTGCCACAAGTGGTAAGATCTAGTTTACAAAACAATTACCTTTAAAATGAACAACTAATATGAATATCTTGAATCAATATTTGCTGGAGTGGTAATTTCCAAGATTTCATCATTCATGTTTACCCATCCATAAGAAAAACCTAAGAGGCTCCTAGGAGTCTGAATCATGCACCTTGCATCAATAAGTCATATTGATATTTATTTTCATCTTGTTTGTGATCAAATTGTTTTAAATGTACATTTCTTTTGAGTGCTCTCATTTGAAATTAAGTCCAACATATGTATTCTTTAGTGCCAAGTTTGTATTATTTATTGAGGTAAACTAAAGGACAAAACTAACTATCCATGTCCTCCTCCCCTCATAAATATATGTTGTGCACACATACTGAAATAGTTATACATTTTTAATACACTCTTTGAAGTTATACAGTATGCTTGCTATTTGAAGTTTGCTTACTGTTTCATTGTCTTTTCCTTTTAGAGTTTTACTGTATCTCAACTTTCTATGAAGTTTGCACTATATGATTTATTTAGGAATTTTTACTGTACAATTACTCTACATTCTTTTTACTATGAATGCATGCTTGTTTTGTTCTCCATTCTTCAATGCCTGTTTACTTAATTACAAACTTAAGTCATTAATAATAAACAGAAAATAAAGGCACCATTCAAAAAAGAAAGTGATGCATAAAAGGCACTTTTTTATACACTTACAATCAAGGCTAATTCAATTCTATTAATTAAAAAAAATCTTAGATTTTGCTCTGTTAAAATTTATTCAAACCAACAAACCCCATATTGTCATTTCTGTAAAACAGTGCATTTAGTTGAACCAACATCTCCTCTTCCCAGAAGCTCACAACACCTCTCCCCAGCTCCACTTTTGTCATTGTACATTTTCTAATTCATACTTAAAGAAAGGTCATATGAAACCTAAAACCATTCAGAACTAAAAATAAATGGTGATATTTTCATCTTAAAGATGGAAGGTTACAAGTGAACACATTTATGTACAAGATAGGACTGTAATTTCTCAGAACCACCAATCCAAACGTTTTAAGACTATTGTATAATTATATTCATTTATAGACAGAATTAGAGTGTGTAATTTACGTGAAAGAATTTTTAAGTAGGATACCAATAAGTATACCTTACACTACCAAGAAGTAAGACATCTTTCTCTGTCACTCTGCTATTTACACAGATAATTGACTTTGTCTAGACCAAACCATATATCAGAGACACCTTCAGAATACTGAAATGTCAATACAACAAAAAATCTCAAAAAATCTAATTAGCCAAAAAACAGGATTCATTGAAATAAAATTACTTTGACCATATGTTTTGATCTTTACAAACTAAATAACAGTTTCCTGTATGTTAAACAATAATCAAATTTTGCTAATAATACTTGTAAATAAAATTGCTGTTAAAACAGGTAATAAACTGCAATTTTAACTATATCAATTGAATAAAATTGTTCTTTTTAAATGTCAGAAATATATGTAATATTCAGTTATGAAAAATATAAAGTGCCCTGCACAGTGATTTTAAAAAACATCTGCCAAAAAGTGGTGACTGGTGAAAGAGACTCCAAGAAACTAACAACCAATTATTAGTGCTGCCTTAATGTTAATACAAAAAGTTTATGCACAAACAGTTAACAAATCTACAAATATTATGAACTTATTAAAAAAAAATATCAAAAGCAGGCTGCTTTTATATAAGTGAACATACTATTATAGATCTTCAATTACAATCCATAATAACTGTACATTATAAAATAACTGTGTTCATGACTGATATACAGATATTGGTTTATCGATTGTTTTTATTGACCACTGATTATATCAACAGAGGAAATGGGCCTGTAACAGACTCAGGAAGATGTGTTTTCCTTGTTAATGTCTTTTGTAACCACTTGTGAGCACTTATGGTCAAAATCCCAGTTAGGTTAAAGGTTAATGGTGTGCTGTGTTGATGGATCTAGGTTTAATGTTTGGTTAATGGCTTGCTGTATAGATGGATCTGTCTAAGAAAGGAACAAATGTTTCTTATGGTCAGTCATTCAAGGTCAATGATTCTAATAAATAAGACTACTTGTTGGCTTTGAACACTGACTCACAAAAAACATATGCTTAATTTGTCTTGTCTACCAGGTACAAAGTATCAGTTCCAAATATAACTTTGAAATGAAGATTGATGTTATTGAAACAAGACAGAAATTATTAGCATACTTATTGTAATGTATTGGATTTGATTTAATATTGACAATTTAAAGGAAGCATAGGTATTCAATTTACTTAATTTAAAAATCTGAAGCCCTATTTTTGAAATCTTTAAAGGGGCAATAGCTACGAGATTTATGAATTACCTAAAGTATGATTTTTTTTGTTTAATCATTAATGAAAGTGAAATAGTGAAATAATATTTCACTTTTAGCAGCCAGTATGATTCAATTTTGTCAAATTAAGCTAAGAAACATTGATGATGAATTATTCACTTGCAAGTGAATAATTCGACCTCATTAAATCCGTATTCATGTGAACTTCAATTTAACCCCTTATCTAGACTAGAGATGGACAACACATGCATTGTGCATGTTCAGTTATTTAAAGGAAAAGAATGTCAACATTGAAAGTGGAACAAAGGTAAATCATTTGATTGACTGATTCAATCCACAAAAATCATTCTTATACAGGTAAAAAAATGATGATTAACATATATTTTTAATCTATAATATGAAATTAAACAGACCTAGAAAAATCGAGTCAGTTTTCTATTATAATATATCTATATTTATGTTTATATCGCTTATATGACCATCGGAGGTCAACTCAATAGTTAATTAGATGGCGTCAAGACTAAAATACACACGAAAAGAAGCTACATATTATCGAGCCCATGCCCTATAAATTGTTTATTTCAGACTTTTTATAATTTGGATAAATGTTTTACATGGTTATAAATCAAATATGAGAATTTGAGTCAAATCGGTGAACATGAATTTGACAGCTAGTGCCCCTTTAATCTATTTACATTAGTTAGTTATTTATACTTCATTATTTACTATATACTTGTACTGTAAATTCAGAAATCATTGCAAGGTTTTTGTTAATGCAAATAATGCAACTGAGTGAGTATCGCAATAATAAGAACTCACATTTTGGTATCTGATATATGTATCTGTATGAAGCTGTTCCAGAAATTGCAAAAATTAATCTCGCATTTTACTTCAGTCTTCAATAATCACAATAATAAATGCATGCAATAATTTCTGAATACACAGTACATAGTTTTCCAAGAAACTGTGTGCTGTTAATTCTGTCAAGAGAAAGATACCAGATTTGCTTCAAAATTATTCTTCACCAGAAAAGCTCAGTGTTTTAAAAGTTTAGAACTTAAGACAGCCACTTATGTATAAAAATTTAAGAAACAATATCAGCTAAAGTGGCTTAAAAATGAACAGCCTATGCAGGTAATTTAAAAAAACAAAAACAAAATAAACCCATAATTATGCATAAAAATTAAGGATTCAGAAACTTTATCACACAAACTTAAGTTAGTAATTTTTTATAAATCTGTCAAATTCCTACCAGAAGTTGCAATATAATTATACCCTACTCCTGATGATGGACTAAGTGATCGAACCTTTGTCAGCTGTTTTAGTCTGAACTACATAATTTAGTTCCTGAAATTTGTGACTGGCAACAGTTCAACGAAAACAATCTTAATGACTAAAATTGCAAATCCATCAGGAATCGATCATGATACTTTTAAATTTAAGAATATGTATAAACATAGTTTCAAGTTGATTATTAATATATAAAAATTACAAATGAATCTGGGTATACAATACAGGTTTCTTCTGACTGTCAAATGACAGTAAATCAACATATTTTTAAGTAAATTTGCATGAAATGTATTTATGGTAAGCATTTATTCTTATACTTTCAATCAGAGGGACACTTCCACATTTGTGTATTGCATAGTAAATCAAAGCATTAAGGCTTATGAAAATTTCCTTTTTTCTACGAAATTGAATAAATAGTTTTCATTGTTAAATCATAATTGTCATTAGCCTTTGGTGAGAAGTTATCAAATTAATTTTCAAATTCAATTTGACCGAAATTAAGCATTTCATTTCAATAATATCATGACTGGCAAAGATGACCATTCCCTGACCCTTGGAGAAACCACAATTGGTTTATCATTTATGAAATGTCATCTATGATCAATTATTGCCATTGCCTATCAAATCTATTTGATTAATTGCTATCATCTTATAATTGTAAATAAACCAATAAATTGTCTCAAAACTTTCAAATATAGAAACTTGTGATATTCTCAAAGCTTAGAATCACAATGGAAAAAAAATGAATATGAGGTGCCTTTCAAGGCAGATTTCCACAATACAGATGACTTTGACTCTGAATTCATTACTTAAACTGATTTGATGGAGACAAAAAAACATGCAAATTCAACAAGCAGTTCTTTGAATTTATTCATTCAGCGCAGCAGTATTACAATTTCCATTTACTAATATAAATATGAATGTATTTTCAACTCCAGCCAATGATAGATGATGTAATTCTCATGTGTATTAAGTAAAGAACCATGTAGACTTTTCTCAACTTCCTTTCTATATCAAAACAAGCAGGAAAGTGTTTTCTCACCCAAGATAATGCACTGGAAGGCAAGGTCAGGAAATCAATACATATACTCGCTGTGTTAAATCAAGTATCAAATTATAATGATCATAAATATCCCATTATGTGTTGGGAGAATGATCCATCAGGAAAACTATCACAATTACATCTTAGCATTTTCAATTCAAAGATAATTTTTTTCAAATCACCGGCATTGGTTTTTTACATAAACGATAAAATAACTATATAATAATGATGTAAGAAAAATGCTAGTTCTGCTTTGTGGATAAAATGAGTGTCCTTGCCATTCTGTTCTGTGTATAGAAGATAACTTTACTAAGAAATTAGATTTGTCGGCAAGTAACATCAAATCAATGCATGTCACCATAGAAGTAACATCTATCAGATACGTTCTGTCAAAAATGTAATGATATAAATTGCTTGCTATAAAAATCAATCAGTGAAAGCAGAGAAAACTTTCTGCTTTATTTATAAATCAATCATACAATGTTTAATGTCAGAAGAAACCACAAGTTATTCTTGGTTAAAATTTTGATCAGATTCATTAGTTCTCAACACCAAGTAATATTTGCCAAACAAGAAAACTAACACCAAGTAATATTTGCCAAACAAGAAAACTGCACTTATGTATTTAAGCAAAACCACCAAACTTGCTTCCCAAGACTGTGTTTTAAATACACCTTGTATTAGCAGTCTTCATGCTTAACTACAGGCTCAGTAGCCCAGGATTGTAAAATTGCTTTCGGGCCTGTAAAAATCATCTCTACAGGCCAACAGAATCTAACTAAAATTTTCCAAAAATTGAGCTCCAGGCCTGTAGATTTAAAAGTTTATCATGAAGTCTGTATTAGGGTTGATTTCTACTCATCAAATTCTTCTTGTTTTGTTTGTAACGATTTTATATCTTAGTTTTAGTTCATATACACAGCATTTTAAAAATTTAATTTTAGAATACTGTTGAACGTTCGTTATTTGACTGAAGATCAACATTACTACAAAATCTGGTTTCATAACAAGATTGAGTTACTGTATAATACTGCCAATAAATGATTGAAAGATTATTATACACTGAGCTTAAGAATTTGATTGAAAAAATTTAAGTATTTGATTGCAGACCAATGTATCTAGACAGTATTCTTGGCCATTCTCATGATAAGATTGAGAATTAAGGTTCCACTTATTGTAAACTTATCTTGGATTGTGACATAACTAAATGTGACTTAGCACATTCTCGTGATTACAATGAGTTATATGAGGGGAGCAGAAAATGCTTACCCATCAAGAGCCCATGAGTTCACCCCTGCTTGTTGTTGGGGTTTGGGATGCTCAATTTTAAGCTTTCTTTGTAGTGTTTTGTTGTTTTTTTTAATTTTTGGCCATGGTGTTCTGTTTTTATTGGTCTTATGATATTTAATTGCCCCCTTAGTGTCTTCTTTTTCAATAATTTTCATAATTGATTATTATATTGAGCTACATGAAATTTGACCCTAAAGAAAATGAAGTATGGACAATGGAAGCTAATACTCAATCTTACCCAGCAACAAGTAATGAAAAGTAAATTTGTAAACACATACCATACTTTCAATGGTATTTGTATATTTTTTTTACATTTTTGTAAGTACGCTATACATTTACGGTGAGATAATAAAAAAAATTATTGCTTTTCCAGTTAGTGTACTCCTTATTTGTGCTTTTTTGCATTAATTTTTTCCACAAAAAAAAAATAAATGTCCATTTCTACTGCACTGTAAATAATATTATTAACAATACAAGTATACTTTATCTAACCAGTAGATAATAGATTGGTAACACGGAAAATATAAAAATACTTTCTTTAGAATATGGAAAATATTGAGTTATAAATCGTCTTACATCTTTCATGAACAAGCATACACACATATAAGGTTAAAAAACAGCTCTCATCTTGGCAAGAATTTGAAAAGAAAAGATGTCATGGTACCAATTTTTGTGATTAACGTCTACAAACCACCAAACATTGTTTTTAAGATAATAGAACAATAAATCTTATTTAATAGATTTAAATCTGATCCAAAATTATAAACTTTTATATCAAAATTAACTAATACACACAACAGTGCAACAATTCTCCTGGACAAAGTGAACTGAGAGTTTAGGCTCATGTTATAGATCACTTACTTCTACACCAAACAAATCCTGTACAAACAACAGCAAAAATTGACAGTTTCATGTGACTTTTCAAACAATGGTATTATCTGATCAATTATCTAGGTCTCTAAGCACCATAACATTTGAAATTGCAATACTTCACATCTGAGTCATTATGATAAAATGTGTAAAAGAAATCCATAAGAAAATGTATGCATGATTACAATATTCACCTTTGTTTAACATACTGCCTCTAAATAGCAATTATATTAAATATAACTTTACAAGGAGTAATACTGAATCTCAGGGAAAAATCATCATGACCTGGCATTGCGGTCATAAAAATTTCTTATCCTACTCAGATTCAGAATTCAAACAATCAAAATATTGAATTTGGTGTTTCGAGCACAAATTTTGTACTTGGGAGTACAGAGAAAAGTATGATCATCATACTCAGACTCAGATTCAACTAATTAAAGTGCTGGTTTTGGTGTTTTGAGCACAAATACTATACATAAATTTTCATGACCGTAGTCCCTGAATGATGTTTGAAAATGTCAAGACCTTCTATGATGCATATGGATTCTACCACAGTGTGACAGGATAGAAGGTCAACGTCTACTATGGGAGATTAACTGTGACCTAAATCAAATAACTGTGAATATGCTAATATATGGATAGCAAAGTAAAAGGAATGAAGGTCATGTACGTCAGAGCTGTCTACTTTTGGTTTAATTGATTGATTAAATTATATGAATTGAACATATAAGCCTTTGGTAACAAGTTATTTTACTACAACTAATTTGTCTATCACACAGTATTTCTGATTGCAAATAACTCGGTGACCTAATTCTGGTTCATAAATACATCCAAATATCAAGTGATTCGACTGGTTGGTCACACCTAACCATAGTAAACTTTGACATAACATTTTATCACTGAACCATACAATGTAGGTTGTGTGACCTTCTACTTATGATGGGCAGAAGGGCATTCCAAAATTGACTCTCATATTAGGTAACAAATTTGTGGTACATTTAGTTTCTAATAAGTCAACTAAATAATATTCATCAAAGTTTATTAAGCAGAATATGTTATTCTGCCCTTGTGAAACCAACATAAGTCAGAACAGAGAATATATTTAAATAAATGGATTGATTGATTGGTGTTTAACACCACTTAAAGCACTATTGTGCTATTTTGTGGCTGTCAGTTTTTATTGGTGAAGGAAGCCATAATGCATTGAGAGAACTACCGACCTTGCTTACATCCACTTCATTTGAACTTTGGTGGATAGTTGTCTCATTGGCAATCATACCACATCTCCTTATTTTTATATTGAATGGAGGACTAAATTCTATAAAAATACAACTGTACCTGTAACCATATATATATATTTCAAATAAGAAAGATTATTCAAATTATGGTTTCTTGATTAAAAATGAGGTATAAAGCAGTCTTTCCAACAACACTGTCATCATTGCCCCATGCATGAAGGATATGTAATATTGTAACCCAATTACTTGCTAAGTGAGGAATTATTATGCAATAAGCAACATTTTGTGAGTGACATTTTCTATTTTACAAGAAATCTAATCAGGCATTTAGCTTTTCATCTCCCTTGTTATCCAATTAAGTAAGACAGGATGATGAATTATATTGTTCAAATTTTCCCTAAACTGTTATCTAGCTCCATGAAACCTCTTCTATTATATAATTAGCAATCCCCAGTAAGACTCAAAGTGTCTAAAGCAGAGACAATTCAATATGTTAATCTGTCCATTATAACTTTATTAGTCCATTCCTGTCACAAAATTTATGACTATTTATGGAGTTAATCCATACATTTTCTATTAATTATTTACATCCTCAGTATATACTAACGGACCCGTCATTAAGCTATCAATAATTAGAGTAATAAATATATCATATAGATCTAATGAACTTAATCCAACCAACTTTATTCATTGTAGAAATCCAATCTATTGCTAACTTCTCCAGGAACACAGTACAGATACCTCTTTCCAATTAAAATTAACAACTCAAAACTCTGTCACCTAACCTCATTGTCATTATTTTGATTGTAGTAAAAAACCAAAAATGCTATTCTGATAAAAATAGAACAAGCAGTTCACAAAGGTATCAAATATATACTTATTAAAAGTAAAATTAAGTTAAAACTTCTAAAAAAATTACCACATCAATACATTTATCATTTAAAAAAGCATAAATAAAATTGTGTAACAACTAAAACTTCAATAATCAATGAAAATCAAATCAATTCATTAAAACCAAAAGTAATATTCATCTCCATGTTTCCACCTTCACAAGGTTGAAGGTAAAAGAAAACATTTTTTAGGGTCACTAGAAATAATTGTTATAAAAGAACCTCTAAATAGAAAAAATATGCTCTAATTACACCTTCATTAGATTATATTGATCTTACCGGAAATCGTAGTTCTTCATCAAGTATCTTTCCCCGGATGACCTACAATTAGATTTGCATGCTAAAATCATTATTTGTTTTAAATAACAAAGAGGAACGTAAATATTTTCAAGCTATAATACTGTTTTTTTTATCGCAAGAATTTTTCAATTTCCTCTAAATTCTTATGAAAAAAACCATATTGTAAAGCTAATGGATGGATTTTTCTATGTTGCTATCAAAAAAAAAACCTGATTTGGTTAGAATTTTTTCTATCATGTATTTACAAATTCATGCCCAATTCTAGTTAACTGTGCAGTGAAAAAGTAATATCATTTAAAAAAAAAAAAAATGGTGTTATGATATTGTATGACTTGTTTCTTCCATGTAAGAGGTTGGCTAAGGCACAACAATTCTTATTTCTTTTCAATTACGTGTTGTAATGATCAACCAGGCAAATTTCCATCACATTACCATCAAAGATAAACTGAAAGGGTTTACTGGTAAACATTAGAAAAAATGACTTTTCTATGAAATGTGGGAGTAAACAGTATACACAGTGTCCTTTAGTGAATTAAGGGGACATAACCCACATAGAGCTAAACTAAATTAACCCTAACCTAACCTGATCCTAACTCTAATCTATCCATAAACCTAAACTGAACCCCAACTCTTAAGTACAAGCTCCTTTGAGGTAAATGGAGGACAAAACTTTCATCACATACACATGCAATTACAGCACAAAAAAAGGATTTTAACTACTGAATGAGAATTGTCCATCAAAAGATTGAAAGTGTTATTCAAAAAAAGTACCCAGAAACCAATATTTTGTCTAAAAGACAATTTATTTATTTATAGTTACTGCAACTATGACATTTTACAAAATGACCTCAAAATCAAAAAAGCAGTATTAACCAACCTAAATTTATAAAGATTGAATTTACATCTAACCGAATAATATCATCCAATAACTTAAAAATAGATCATAAGTCAAACAACATTATCCTTTTATAAGAATGTAACCTTCACTGAGTCACTGACATGTCTACAATAGAGATAGGAGAGGAAACATGAACCTATCTATTTCATTTTCATCCGATTAGAAAGCCATTTATACTACCAAAACAGTAAGTTTTAACAGATTTCCACAAATGTCACACACTTTTCTAGACTTCTAACAATCCTGATCAATATAACAATGACAGAACCAAAAACTTAACTAAATTCTGCTATCCTACCACATGTTCACAACCTCAATTATTTTATACTGAATTGACAAACAAAACAAAGCAATAAACTATTTTTTCATCAATGGTTGCGTGTGAATTTAAAGGGTACGAAATTTAAATGCTTGTTCTTAATTTTAAAAGCAGGAAACCATTTTCTTGAAAACAAATTTTATACAATAAGCAATCAAAAAAGTAATTAAATTTTACATGCAATAGGGGATCATTAATGCTTCAGAAATTATGCAATTTTGTAAACAAACAGGAAATAATCCATGATTATAAAAATAAATGTAAATAAAATGCTCCGCAGGACGCAGCTTGATACGACCGCAGAGGTCGAACCCTGAACAGTTTGGGCAAGTATGGACACAACATTCAAGCTTGATACAGCTCTGAATTTGGATTGTGATTAAATATTTGACACAGCATAGGTTTCTGACACAGAATGAATGTGATCTAAGAACTTAAAAATTTTAAATTGGACATTTACCTATTATGGTCAAATATCCAAAATCTAAATACAAGTTAGATTCAGCATTTCAAAGAATCCCGAGAATTTAATTTTTAAAGGAATCAAACAAAAGTTTAATTTTGGACCCTTTTGACCTCAATGTGGACCAATTTGATAACGGGCCCAAAAATCAAAAATCTAAATACATGGTTAGATTCAGCATATCAAAGAACCCCATACATTCGATTTTTGTTGAAATCAAACAAAGTTTAATTTTGGACCTGATTTGGACCAACTTGAAAACTGGGCCCATAATCAAAAATCTAAATACATGTTTAGATTCAGCATATCAAAGAACCCCAAGAATTCAATTTTTGTTTAAATCAAACTAAGTTTAATTTTGGACCCTTTGGACCATATGTAGACCAATTTGAAAACGGGACCAAAAATCAAAAATTCTTAATACACGGTTAGATTCGGCATATCAAAGAACCCCATTCATTCAATTTTTTATGAAATCAAACAAAGTTTAATTTTAGACCCTTTGGATCTCAATGTGGACGAATTTAAAAACAGAGCCCAAAATCCAAAAACTTAATAATTGGTTAAATTCAGCATATCAAAGAACCCCATATATTCAATTTTTGTTGAAATCAAACAAAGTTTAATTTTGGACCCCGATTTGGACCAACTTGAAAACTGGACCCATAATCAAAAATCTAAATACATGTTTAGATTCAGCATATCAAAGAACCCCAAGAATTCAATTTTTGTTAAAATCAAACTAAGTTTAATTTTAGACCCTTTGGACCATAAAGTAGACCAATTTGAAAACGGGACCAAAAATTAAAAATCTAAATAATGGTTAGATTCGGCATATCAAAGAACCCCAAGAATTCAATTTTTGATGAAATCAAACAAAGTTTAATTTTGGACCCTTTGGACCTCAATGTGGACCAATTTAAAAACAGGGCCCATATCCCAAAACTTAATACACTGTTAGATTCAGCATATGGAATAGGATCCCAGTTACGGCAACCAGTCCAGTACCCATGAATGTAGTTCTTAAAAAAAAATTCTAACTTTTATTTAAAATGGTGTAGTGTTATTATTACACAAGTTCTGTAACTGAATCTTGATTTATTTGAAAGGGTAGGCTTTCTAGTTTGAATTTCTGTAAAATTTTTGATTGATTTAAATGTAATCTGGCGTCAGTGCATAGAGTAAATTGCCTAAATTCTAGCCTTTATTCTTCCCCGGAAGTAGACTGACTGACCCTGTTGTCAATCTAAACAAAATTTTGCAACGGAATGCCGGTCATGAGGCACTGAGATTGTACTTAGAAACTTCAAAACCAATGCCTAACATGAAACAGAGATCCCAAGGTGGCTATCAAAATTATTTATTGAACAGCATCCCATTTATTTACTATGATTTTCAATGCGTTTCAATGGGGCAAATAACAGGGTCCCTGTTCCATATAAAAGAATCCTAAGAATTCAAGAATAAAACCCCATTGAAATTGGTCAAGAAACAAGCAATATAGAAAAGTATTGTTTCTGGCCCCTTTTTGGCCCCTAATTCCTAAACAGTGAGACCCCCAAAATCTATCCCAACCTTCCTTTTTTGGTATGGAACCTTATGGTACAATTTCAGAAAGATCCATACACTTACACACAAGTTATTGTCTGGAAACTAGAAAAATGCTTATTTGGGCCCTTTTTTTGGCCCCTTATTCCTAAACAGTTGGGACCATAACCCCCAAAATCAATCCCAAACTTCTTAGTGGTTATTAACCTTGTGTTAAAATTTTATTGATTTCTATTTACTTATACTAAAGTTATTATCTGGAAACCATCTGTCTTCCGACAACGCTGACGACGATGACGGACGACGACGACAACGACGTGATACCAATATACGACCAAAAAATTTTTAATTTTTGCGGTCGTATAAAAACTCAACAATATGAATTAAATACCACTATACCAATGTCTAATCTGAACCGATGTACTTAAGATATCACAGTTAAAAAAAATAATAAATATAATGTGACATTTTTCAATTGGTTGTGTTGCTGTCTCTCCTTTTGTTCATACAAAAATCATAATACTTGGTCACTCCATATAACATTTTTCAGAACAATTTTACATATTTCAATTGTTTGTTGAGACAATACATGTATAAATTGGTTCCATATTGGTAGGTATTGTGAGATTTCTTTTTTAAAGGAGGTGTTTTCTTTCAGTGTTTCAAACTATAAAGATAAGAGATTAACCGCAGTGAAGTGCTTTCTTAATTTATCTTAATCTTAATCAGAAATGCTTCCAAGGGAAAAAAATGTTTGGAAAACCAAATTAAAGATGTTTAAATACTCAAAGCCAAAAGAGAATAGGCCAATAAGGTCTATTTTGCCTGAGGTTGTTTTAATCTTAAGTTTTGTAAAATAAATTACAAAACATTTGCATTTGACACTTTATAATAAACCATGATCAGTACAGCAGCACTAATTGTAGTGTAGATGATATTCAATTAGCCAATATTATCATTGTAGGAGTTGTAAATCAGTCATACATATCACATAGCTGTATTCAAAGCCCTATTCTTGATTACTCAGCATGAATTAACCCACATAGCAAATTCTATATCTTGTAAGGACTGTTGGCTTATTTTACCATATTTAACCAAATGTAACATTAACAAGAACAACACTGGTTTATTATGGATTTCTTCATATTGTTCAAGTTTAAGGTGAACCTGAACTGAAGGATTTATAAAAGTTACTTGGTTTTTTACTACTCATCAACCTTTGCCTTTGAATGAAAAAAAATTTTAAACTTTTTTTGTCTTTCTTTCGTTTTCTTAAATTTTTTATACTGTGATAAAGATAAAGTCAACAAGCTAAATTGATAAGGGGCATCATACTACTGAAACAGCAACCCAAGAACATTAAGAGCTCAACATAATAATAAACAAGTGTTTATACAATATGCCAAGCTATACATTTCTCAAGTTAACAAAAGTTGTGAAGAAATTTGACTATAGACTTTCAAAGATCTACCAACAAGCCCCTATTTTGCAACAAAAAAAAACAACAAAAAAACATTCAGTAATAAAGAAAAACAACCAGTGGCCACTGTCAAAACATGTATTATCAGGCTTGTTTGTAAACTTGTTTGTGTATGATGTTTTTATGTTATGTTTTATTCAAGACATATATTTAAGAATACTTGAAATTTTTCATCACACTGCTAAAATGTAAATAAACTACTTATAACCTACTTGGCAAAATAATTCATGAGTTTCTGGAACAACAAGCAACAAAAACGCACATTCTGCCTTTGTGTGGTCTTCAAGCTACAAAAGGAATTCTCACAATTATTAAAATTATTATATAAGTAATTATAAAGTTACTACATGAAAATTGTGAAATATTGATTGTACATTACTTCTTATTTATTTCCCATGAGGAAGGGAGACATGGCAATTTGTTCTCCGAAGGAGTCATTTTTCAATCAATTATGGAAAATCAATTTTATATTCATAATATAAATATCATTCCACTAATTAAATCATCAAAAGTTATCCCATAACATCACTTTTGCAAACATATTGTTCCTTTAAGACAACAAGGTTGAACTTTTGGTTGGAAATGTTATTTTCAAAATATGGTGTTTTTTTATTTTCCATTTCTGATTAGTTTCTTCGGTTACTAAGTGAACATGGATTTGAATTTTCCTCCATGAAAGATATATTTGACAGTTATGCCAATATACATGACTCGTCCAATGTTTGTTCAATTTTCCATACCATCTTGGTATTTGCTATTCAACTAACATACCAGATAAGTTAAATATTCGCAATAATTTCAGATTTGTAAGTACCATATTTGGTTTTAATTTTTAAACTGTATATAATTAAATGAGTTTTGCAGCAATTATTTGATTCAACATAACGTTATTCACTTAGCATGTTATCAAAATAATTGTAACTATTTAAACAGAAATGTCACGAACAATATTCTATTTGCTTCCTTCAGTTTTACCAATCCATGGGTATATAAAATAATTAAGCGATCATTGTCAAAGTCATTGCGATTAACAAATGGAAAATCAAGAATAATCATGAATGATTTGAAGATAAATAATATTATATGAATAAAACAAAAAATCTATTTTAAGGCATAACAGAACACCTAAGGGAGTTAACTCTTAAAAAGAATCAGCTGAATATTTAAGTCATATACTATCAGTATAGAGAAATCAAGCTTCTCAGTGATCCTAATTAGTGTTGGTCAAACTGCTATTTATCCAGTGAAATTATATCTGTAAATTGTGTGGTTCATATTTCTTGAAATTTTTATATTTTTGTCAACATGTCAAAGTAAATATTTTGTCAAGTTTTATATATCAAATCATCAAAATCAATTTTTGTCAAAGTGTTGGGTACCCCCTTAAGCAATTAAAAAGAGAAGTTAGCATTCATATCATTGTCAATACTACATTATTAGTAAACCCTGGTTGAAGCAACTTTATTTTTTATCACAGAATTGTAAAAGTATATTTAATGTAATGCTGTATGTCTATAAAGTTGATGATGGGGGATGTATGTTTAACATCAAGTGGCAAAATAAGTACATATTCAGGATGAGGCCATGTTAATATGATATGATTATGAACCCTGCTTTGTACTAGACAGACAAGCTGAATTTATCAGATTAATGGATTTTTAAAAGTGCTAGTTCAAAAGATAACAGCTCGCAGGAACACTTGTCACCTTATCAGAACACATTATTCTTACTCCAGACCAACCAGTCTTTGCTTTTACTCCTAAATGCCACATGCTTGGCAAAGAAACAGCAAATACAAATTTTCAAGTCTTTGATATGAACAGGTCGAGGAATTAACACACCGCCCTCCTGCACTCAAAGTGAGCATGCTGCCATGAGACCAATGAGGCGGTCTATGTCTATGAATGTAACAAATACACTTACAAATTTGAGTACTTTGATCTGTAAATCTGCTGCATCTTGGTCATATAATTCACCTGAGAGAGAGAAAAACAGTTTAACAGATGAAAACAGTAAATAAAGGATAATATATCAAAAATATTCATAAATATACAAGATCATTCCCAAGGCAGTAATAGACTTCTGCTCCACACACCACAAACATAATCCATTCCTTTGATGTGTTTGAACTTTTGATTTTGCCATTTGATTGAGGACTTTCCTTTTTGAATTTTCCTCGGAGTTCAGTATTTTTGTGATTTTACTTTATGCTAATGTAAATAAAACAAAATGTGTATGTGAATTCAACTCAATAAGTAATTTTCATTCTTTATATTGCAATAGGATGAAGAAATAATCAAAAAATGTGTCTTGGACATAACTGTTTAACTGTGTTCTCTTCAGTCAATATTTATCAATAATGGGCTTTTGACAAGGTCAATACGTTAAATATGGACCTGTTAAGATTATATTGACCAAGGACAAAGTCTGAGGTTCAATATAATCTAACAGGTCCATATATAATGTATTGACTGAGTTAAAGTCCTTAATTTATATATTACATATGTCCAGTAAATAGTGGATTAAGGAAATGGACCTCAATGTTCTTTCTGTGTATTTTACATTGTATTTTGCAAGATTTTTAATATTGACTGTCAATATATATATAAATAGAAACATAGCATTTTGCAAGATTTTTAATATTGACCGTCAATATATATATAAATAGAAACATAGTGTTTTGCAAGATTTTTAATATTGACCGTCAATATATATCTAAAAAGAAACATAGAATCCATATACTTTATATCCTTTGCATCACATGACCGTAATAACCAATGAAAAAAGTAGAATGCGACACCATATGTAATATTACATCATAATCATAAATATATATGTCCATTATAGCTCTTCTACATATATAGTTTTTGCTAAACTTAAATAAAGGAAAAGCCTTACCCAAACATAGTTTTCCTAACATCAAAATTTTTGTACAAGTCATCTTTTGACAAAATATATTTCTTGGCAAGTCTTTTGCACATCTCAATATTAAACGAAGCAATTTAAGTAGTTTTGCATGAAGTATGAATGCCTAATAATCATTTTAGACAAAAATCAAATCATTGTTATTCAACAGACTTCTGAACAACTGGACATCTGAAGAATACTGTTTGATAAATTTCAAATCTTTTGTGATTTTCAAAATCGTGAAAACAAGAAAGTAGTCTTTAGATAGTAATCAGATTTTTGACTGAATAATTTTAGTTTCCTTTTTTTTTCAGTTTTTGTTTGGTCTGACTGCAGTCAAGAATAATTTCCATTTTCATGTTCATAGAACCTGCTGCTGCCACAAAAAAAAACATTCCCAGATAAACTACATTGGGAGTTGAATAAACAAGACCTGTGCTATTTAATCTTTTTACAAGTAATAGGCCAGTGAACTGACATCACACACAAATTACTGTATTTAATATAGTGTTGGTAACACTGTAATAGCCACAGGGGAAATTTCGCTTTCATGTAGAAGTAAAATGCTATTATGTCCTGTCTTTGATGATGAGTTTAATAATTGTTATATTTACGTCAGACAGGTAAGATATTTCAGTTCTACTTCCTAAGGGAATAACTATCAAAGGAAATCGTTTTATATTGCGACATACTTTCAATCTAACATATCTAATTTCTTATCAGACTGCCTTGCAATCTATTCCTACTCACTGACATAAGTCTGATTAAAAAGTCAACTAGTATTGTTCAATTAGCATTGATATTGATTATGTAAGATGTACAGTAAAGTATTAAATGGAAGTAAGTTTGCAAATGAACACATGCTTCAATGTAACTGAAAAGAATGTATATGTAACTCTAGAGCATGATTCTTACTAGAAAATCAAATTGTCTCCTCTGGAATTCGAACCTACGATCTCTGTGTTTCAAGTCAGCGCTCTGACTGACTGAGCTAAAGGAGTACTTTTCTAGCTCAACAGCTTAGGGCTGGCTAATTATCTACTATGCAAGGGAAGCAATCCCACCACACTTATATCAGTGTGGGAATTAATATTTTTTTTATTTTTGAAATCTGCAACTAAACTTATATTTCTTTCTTTTTCCAATTCTTTCAGTTAAAGTTGTCAACTGGAACTTCTTTCTTTATTTGATGATAGATATTTTTCACCAACTTCAACAGGTTTAACTTGTAATGAAGTGTTATTTTTTTATTTTTGGTAGAGACCTTAATAACTTTCAGATGAAGAACAACAATAAAAGCAATGTTCCATTGCTTTGAGTATTGTTGAGTGGTATAATTGTTTTGTGTAATGAATAAAAGCACTGCATCCTTTCATTTACATAAAAAAATTCCAAACCGAACACTGTATATATTGACCATTTGACACCAATAATTGAAAAAAAATGACCTTTTTGTTAATTCTGAAAGTCTGTATTCATTTCAGCTGGCAAAGCCTCTTATGCTATAATTTCCTTTGTAAACAGCACTGTTTAGACTAAATCAATGATTTGTTAGGAACTGGCAGACACTTGGAAGCTATAATGCCACAACTTTGTCAACAGAAAGATGTTTAAGAATAACAAGTGTGTCCTATGTTTATCTTTCCTATAAAACAACAACGAGCTGCCTTTTATATATTGCATACCTACATTCTTTTTTATTGGTATAAGAATAGGAATATTTATTGTTCAAATTAAGTGCCCTTGATAGACAGCATGACACTTATACACACAAGACAATATAAATTAACACTACGATTTTGTAATAGATTTAAAAAAAATTTTTTAAATGAAACATAAATGTTTGTATAGTTACAAACCTACATATATTGCAGAGTCCTTCCACAAGGAGTTCCCTTCTATCTATTGGAAACATATGTCTGCATTCGTTTTATTAGTATATTGCAGGATCCTTCCACAAAAAATGGTGGTCTTAAAGGGCATTCAATAAACAGCTGTGCCACGAGCGCATGATATGCCCGTCGTCTTGTGTGTGAAGTTTTATGCAATAATCATAAATAGTTTCTGAGATATGGCGTGACATGTGAAAACTCTCCCTTTTTTTACAAAAAACTCAATAACTCTAAAATAAAATTTTGAATCATCACCAAAAAGTATACAGATCTTTAGATTAATATAACTAAGAATTGTGTAAAGTTTTAAGCAATAATCATAAATCGTTTTTGAGATACGGTGCGACATGTGAAAAAAACACACCCCTGTTTTAGTTACAAAGTCCCGTAACTCAAAAAGTTTTAATCTTATTTTCACCAAAAAGTATACAGATCGTTTGACCATCATAAGAAACAACTATGTTAAGTTTCATGAAATTTGGATAAGTTGTTCTCAAGTTACGGTGCGACATGTTTACGCCGGACAGACGGACCCCAGACATTTTTTATACCATAATACGTCCCGTCAAAATTTTGACGGGCATATAAAAATATGAACTGTATTTTTTTATTATAATGAAAGATCACATGATCATTAGATACTGCCTTACTGGAGATTTTCTAAAAGATTCATTAAAATTTAAGTAACTGTTTAGAAAGAGCAGCAGACAAAAGGTATAGACGGGATCAATGAATTTATAAAAAACAAACTAGTAGAGTGGTTTGCAATCAAAAATACTTTAAATTCCAGAATTAACAAATTTATTTTATAGTGATAATAGCTACTATCATGACAAAATTCTAAGTTTGTTGGAAATTTGAAATGATTAAAGATATGTATGAAAAATCACCATAAGAATACTGAAATGTTTATAGAAAAACCATAGGAGTGTAATAATAATTAAATTTTAATATTGTGCTGTATTCCTGGTAATCTCAAATATCAGTTACTGGGTTTCCATCCGAAATTTGATGACAATTAAGTGTGATAGACACAAATATTTTATATTTACAATGAGATGTATATAGCATATGCATTATTCAGATTTTCATAAATATTTCATCAATTCCTTAAAATCAATATATGCAATTAAAAGTTAATGTTGTTCATGATAAAATGTCAAAACATTACATTTCCTTATATTTTACTTAGGTACTATTTTTGGTATTTGGTTCCCACACAGGTCCATATTTTCAAAATGGGGTGAGTTCATTAACCTTTCATAGAATAAACTTCTGCAACAAGTCTAGGTTATTTTTCTGCTGAATTCAATTTCTAAAGGAACAAAAACTCTGACGTGGAAATAATTTTTGTGGATCCCAATAAATGGCTTTTGGAAGTATGTGCTAAAAATTTTCAATTGAGACATATCCTCAGGGCAAGAAAGTGGTAAGTTCAGAAAGGTTCAAAACAGACTATGTTTATTCAGATACAGAAGGCAAGGATTAGGCCACTTTATGATTGAGGATAAAGATGAGTACAAAATTGTAAAATATTTGGATTTTTGTCACTTTCGATTGAAATTGCCTTTAGAAGACTATTGTAGCAAGCTCTGTATTCTTTCATTTAGTATTAACTGAGTGACTTATAAAAAGAGATGCGAAGGATACCAAAGGGACATTCAAACTCATAAGTCGAAAATAAACTGACAATGCCATGGCTATAAAAGAAAAAGACCAACAGACAAACAACAGTAAACAAAACACAACAGAGATAACCAAAGACTGAGCAACACGAACCCCACCAAAAAATGGGGGTGATCTCAGATGCTCCAGAAGAGTAAGCAGATCCTTCTCCACATGTGGCACCTGTCATGTTGCTCATGTTACAAACCCTTGATAAGTTTAATTATAAGGTAAAGATAATCTAAAAAGGACCACTCTCTTCACAGGAAACAAACAATTGCACCTTCAAGCATCAAATTGGCAAGAGGGTCAATAAATAAGTCTAGAAATCTGCAATACTAAAAGGCATTTCCATGGGGTAACAATCTTTTTGGACATTAACAACCATTCCTACTTTTATTCAGAGATCTTATATATTAATCTGTCAACAGTATTCTATCAACCACATGTTTCATCAAATGAGAATAATCTTGTAAGACTGATTGTTGGTGATTAAAGCTACTTTAAGCAGACTTCATAATATCATGACAGCCAGTTTGTTTTTTGGATGAGAAAGTTGCAGTACCCTGGTCCCTGAGAGAACCAAGACCTGCAGGAGCTAATCATTTAAGATAAGAGTCCAAAGCACCTTGCTGAAGCTAGATTCTAAATAAAAATGTAAGTATTGTCAGGCTAGTGATCTTTTGAGATGAACTTCTGAGACCACTCAGCCACTAAGGTTCAATATATAAAAAAATAAGAAGATGTGGTATGATTGCCAATGAGACAACTCTCTACCAGAGACTAAATGACATAGGAGTTAACAACTATAGGTCATCGTATGGCCTTCAACAATGAGCAAAACCCATACCTCATAGTAAGCTATAAAAGGCCTTGACATGACAAATGTAAAACGATTCAAAAGAGAAAACTAATGGCCTGATTCAAGTACAAAACAATGAACGAAAAAAAATATATGATAAACAGCAACAAACAACAACCAATGATCTACAGGTTCCTGACTGGGGACAGGCACATATATAATGTGGTGGGGTTAAACTAGTTTGAAGGCGCCAACCCTCCCCTAATCTGGGACAGTGGTGTAACAGTACAACATAAGAACAAACTATAAAAATCAGTTGAAAAGGGCTTAACTCATTAGATAGAATAAAAAAAAAAAAAAAAAAAATTAACTACTTCGACCACTCGACCGCAGAGGCCCTTGTTTGAAAAGAAAGTAATCTTCCACAGTGCATAAGAGTAATGGACTTTTTTTTTTGTTTTCTATTTTTAGTTTTTTTTTTTTGCGTAAACCCCCTGAGGGGTTCACGCTTATATATTGGCGAGTTTTGGATGTGTCTATGGGCCACTGGATATCTCTCGGCCGGAAGTCGGAATAAAATTCTCGGAACGTCTCGAAAGTTTTCGATCATTTATATAGGTAGTTATCTACGTCTTTGGTACGGTCCCTCTATGGCTAGGCTACCACGTGACATTACACCATCAAAGTAAATTGGAAAGTAAACAACTGGGACTATTATACTAATTAGTATAATAGTCCCAGTAAACAATAAGGCTAGGTTGCAGTCAATAAATCGTTTAAATATAAGAACCTTTTTGCCTTTTCACAAAACATATGTATTTTTAATAATGTGAATGTTTATAAGCACTTTGATGTGAAAGTTTCTAAACAAGTATTATGACAACGCAATTATATTTGTTTTAAAACGACACCTGTACACTTTGTGTATCTAGGTCAATTATAACGTGGTATTGTGCATTGTCATGATAACATGTAAACTAATTATGTCTGAAAATTTAACCACATGTGTATTTTCATCATAGACTAAGGAGAGAACATTCTGGTTTAAATGTGTATATTAGATCGGAAAACAGAAAGATAATATTATTATCAAAAGTATCCAATTTAAATAATTCAATAGAAATCAAAGAAATATATACAAAATATATACTGTGTTTATGTTTCTGTAGAAACTAAACATTAAATTGAAGTCAGAATATTTTCAGAGTTGCAATAAAGAAATAAGTATTTATATGACAAGATACTCTGCTTTGGTATTTTTAAATATTCATTTGTAAATGAAACATGCATAATAATTAAATCTGAATAAATCCTTGCATCATACAAAAAAATGTTGATAAACAATAATAATTATATTTCTATGTTAATTATCTCCTACTGTTTTAGTAAGGTTTTATAAGTAATTGTTATTTATTTTTTGTATTGTAATATATCCATAAAACGGAAAGTAAGATTAAATATTGAAATTTTAAACAGTCGTGAATAAAAATACTTGTGTGTTTTCAATTCACAAAGATTTTAAATCCTTGCAGCTCACAAAAACGTAATAATAATTTACAATAATCATAACAAAATTTAATTAAGTACTACTAGTATCATAATGTTATTTTTTTGTACTGTTTTAGTATGGATTTATAAGTCTTTGCTTATATTTTGTATAGTAATCTATTCATATAGTGGAATGGTAGAATTTAGAAATATATTCATTTGATAATTAAAATGTTCGTTCGTAAATACTTGACGTTTGTGTTTATTGATACTACATGTATATATATTAAAAAATTTCGGAAAAAAATTACTAACAGGAACGTATGTTTATTATAAAATTTCAATTCTATTTTTGTTTGTTTGTTTTAATAGTTCAACAATATAACATCATTATTTATGGTATTCTGACCTCTAGCTGTTTCTCTTTTGTTTCTTTTTTGAGTCACTGTCCTATAATAAACTTTGACCTTTTCGAAAAGCTAAGGATTGTCTACCCAAGGAATAGATTCCTCAACTTTGTAATTTATTTGGCCTTTTAACTTTTTTCATTCCAGTGTCACTGATGCTTTTTTGTAGACTGGCGTCTGGCGAACATCTTTTTATATCTACATACCTTTTTATATAAATTGGTTATTTTGAGGGTATGTACAGGTATTCATAAAATTTCTGAATTAAGATATTCTTCAAAACCAAGTTTCCCTGTAGAATATTTGAATTGGTTTAAGTAAAATCAGGAAATCCTTAAAATTTGAGATGTTTTATTAGACCAAAAAAAGTCTTTTTATAAGATGTCCCAATCAGTTGCATGCCACAGGTTTCATTGCACATGGAAATTGGACTTTAGATTTATCTATACAATTAACATCTACCATGAGTACAGACAGCTTCAATAACGAGTTGAGAACATGAAGGTCCATGCAGGAAACAAAATATAAAGATATGATAGATAAAATAAATGCATGCAGAATTCCCATTATAAAGCAAACTGAGTGCATAAATTTATATTGCGATTGGTTTGTGCAGTTAGGTTCACGTATTGCTTTTCATTTTTTTTTTTAAAGAAAGCAACTTGCTTATGTATTTTAATTCACTCATGTGAGAAAAACCAATCACCTTGCACAAATTTTCACATTATTTTATTTTTATGATTGCCTAAATTTGTTCTTCACCTTGTTAATTTCTATCAACCAACTCTTATTAATGAGAAACATTGTCTAGTTCTGATTCTATTTGAAGAACAAGCTTAATGAGCCAGGATATTAAATTGTATTCTGCATGCACTACCTTTAACATGGATATAGCCTTCTGACTTTGCATTTAAATAACTATACATAAAAAATAATATCTTTTTAAGCATTCAACCTAACCAGCTAATCAATCCATTCCTTTGTATATATTTTTTTTTATTATCAAAGCTTTGAAGTTCTGTATGCACTGAAGTTGAGATAAAACAAAAGCCAAACAGTCCTTTAGAATTACCATGGCATTTACAGTTGCATTGATTTTAAGGCAAACAAACAATGGACTGATCAATTCTTCACGGATATGAAAGATATGCTTATTGGTTTAAACCTACTATAAATCAAATTTTTTTTCATCTCAGTAATAACCAGCATCCTAAATGAAACCAGTGGTGGATGAATTTTAACTAGCCTTACTTTTATATAATGAAGGGGTCATGCTGAATAGACAAAGTTGTCAATTTTTACTGCTATTACAACTAATCCAAATGCAGATGTAAATTATACTCTCTACTTGTTGTCATTCCAAGCATATAACATGTAAATAATTAAATGTCAGCATTTGAGGATTCTACTCACTGAGTAATGGATTTCTGTAATTTACAGGAAATTTATTCAATTTGTCATCCTGTATGTGGAATTGTCACATCCACTGATTTATCAGATTTAAGGGTTAAAAAAATAGATTGAGAGCTCAATAATAATTTTCCTCAGATATTGATACATTTCATGACTAACAATCCAGGAAGTATGTAATTTGATACAGCAAATTAAATTTTCATTTTCTTCTCTTTCTTAATAAAGAAATGTCTAAATTAGTAGATTATTCAGCCCTATTCACATGTAAATAAGTCAATATTTTCAAACTATACAATGTCATGTAATATTAAACTGAATTTAATGAGCAGCTATAGCTTTCTGGCATGATTTTATTCAATACATGTTTTGACCTTGCCATCTGGAGAAAAGACAGTATCTTTTAATATAGAAAGTATTAAATGGAAGTAAAAGGCCAAGGCTATGAAATAACAAAGGCATGATTTTAACACATTAACTGGATTTGACCATGACCCTCCTAAACTGACCTTAAATGATGGTCATAACACATTATTTGATAACAGGCAAAAGATATAACTAACAATATTTTAATACATTTATTAAACTTATAGATATAATATTAGTGCTAAGTCACATCATCAACTTAGGTCCTGATCATGGATAAAAAAGACAACTGGATCCAAGCAGGTAATTACAATCGATGATGAATTATATTGCTCACTCAACATTTCAATCCTGGATGCATAAGCTATATTTCTTGAATATTATATAACTATTTCAGTTATGGACAATCCAAAGGTCGCCAGACATTGGACAAAGACCAGTCAAAATTGGTTTGGTCCAGTTAAGTGATATGCAATACTGGACCAAATGACCAGTAAATTTGTAATTTTCTCCGAATCATAGGTGAGAATGTCCTGTAAAAAGAGTCTGGTCTAGTTCAGAAAAATGTTTTACTGAACCAAATGTCTAATTGATTTCACAGGCCTTGGGAACCACTGCAATTATCTTGCATACAACTAAATATTCAAATGAGGAGTACAAATATATATGACTAACATTAATCAGATGTGACAGTAACGTTTTGATTATAAGCTTAAGGTAAGGGTATAACATTATGGCCAAAAGCTTTAGTTTTTTGTGATTGCTGTATGCCCTTTTTCTTGTCTCATGCTTTTAATGAGTCTTGTCTATGAATTGACATCTGGTTTTCAGATTCCCCTCAACATAGTTGATTTGGAATCTTCCAGCTCTTATCCTTGGGTGATTGACAATAATTGTGTGAAGTATGACTTGTTTCTATGCTGGCACAACAAAATTATGAACCAGACTCAACACAGTGAGTTGAAGGGTCCCAGCCAAATGAACAGATTAATCATTATAGGGTGTCTACAAGTTCCATGCACATCACAGATAATACATTTTGTTATTTGATTTTGAATTTGAAAAACAAGTTAGTTTTATACAGGGCATGCTTCAGATTAGAAAAAAATATTCATATAAATCAAGCATCTTATGCAACCCATTTTATATTTTATGAGTAATACTACATTTGGTAAAATTGTGATTTTTTAAAACCATAAAATTCATATCAAAGTTTGGTCTATATTTGACATATTATAAAAACCTAGCAATGTTGACTGCACTTGCATGTCCTTGATGACAGATGACTTCTAATTTCCCTTTGAAATAGAAGAAATTTACTGATGTTTCATGATATCGATCTTGTATTGAATTGAAAGCTAAAAGCTAATCAATTATCATTGGTAAAGTAAAAGTGAGTTAAAGTGTTAAAAGGTAACTTGATACCATGAACCTGTTAATGGTTCTTCCATCTCCTTGCCAATTTAATAGAGAAATACAAGTGAAACGCTAGACCCACTTGGGAGTTATGCATCAAGTTATTAAATATGAAGCCAGCAAATCAGGGAATACAATGTTATGTCAAGTACATTATATTTTTAACTTCTGACAAAACATCATATATATTCATGAACAATAATATCTTGTGTTTAGGCCAGCATGTGTAGTAATTTGCATATCAAAATTATAAATGTCACATTTTTACTACAGTTCATATTAAGTTTCTTTTGTAGAATGAGACTATAGTCTCCTAGCATTTACTTGTAGTCTTCATGCTACTTTGTGGTTTTTTTCATGTTTTATATTCTGTAGTTTAATTAGTATTAACCAATCTTAGTCTTTTCTTTTTATTTTAAATAACCAAAATGTCTAAATTAACTGCCTTCATTTCAACCAAGCACAGAAAACTCGAGATATAATACTAAAATTTGTATCAGTTTCCTTCAGCTTTGACCTATTGACCCCTAAAATCAAAATGTTTTCCCCCTTCCCTATATCTTTCATCAGTATGCATTTCTTTCCAATCAACCAAGGAAAATTTAAGTTACCATCCCAGAAATCATTTTTCCAAAATCTGTTCATTTTTAAGCAACAGTGACCTTGATCTTTGACCTATTTACCCTAAAATCTAAAGGTCTTTTAAGCTTCAATATATTTTTCATCTGTATACATTTCATTCTTATCAAGCAAAGGAAAATCAAGTTACTATCTTGAAACCGTTTTTTTTAAATCTATTTTCAGTAAGATCAACCATGACCTTTAACCTATTGACCCAAAAAATCTATAGGGTTTTTTTTCAACCATCTGTATAATGTTAAAAACTACCAAGTTAGGCATACTAAAGTTATCATCCTGAAAGCATTTTGTTTGGGACACACAGACTGAAGACAAACAAAGAGATGACTATTTGCCCCTGAACTGAAAGGGCAATAACTCATATAAGGAAATTAATTCTTTCAATAATATTGTCATTTTTTAAAGATCTTGATTACTGACAATTTTTGTAGTTTTCAGTTTCTGTCTAACTGTATTAGAATTAAAAAATAAATATGCTTATTTTTATAAAAATAAAACCCATCTTTTTGGGGCAATAACTCCTTGGGAGTGGTCTAATAACTTTGATAAACAGGGAAAGAAAGACTTTCTGAGCATTTTTACCATTTCAAATATAATATATCTTCATTATGATGCAAATTGTAAGACAATGACTGGCATATTACCCTTATGTTCTACTTGTTGCTATGTTGGTTGATAGACAAGAACACCAGGAATAAATCTGAAAGTGAGGATTATAATGAACAAATATAATAATGTTTCAATTGGCAATGTGGTGCAGAACAATTTTTTTCAAGTTTACAGATGGATGACAACAGACAGGCTACAGAGATCAAGTGATAAGGTTAGCTAAACTTGCATGGTTCTTTGGGTTATGTATTTATATTTAACAAGAAATCACTCCTCAAACATTTTCTTTCCAGTATATTTGTGGTATAGGGTAGTTACCACTACATAAGTCCAGTGTTTTCTATAGAAATTGTTTGAAGGTTAAAGGGGTTTGAAATGATGATGGTCATGAATTTTGAAATGATAGGGCTTATTTAGAGTGATAACATATTTAAAGTTTTAAAGGATGGAGCCCTTAATTAATGCATGGGGCCCACCAACATAACAGTATGTATTAATTCTGTAGGGAAAACAATGGTCTTTATTTGTAATGTAGATCTATAAACTGACCCTTATTTGTAAAAAAGATCTAAAACTGACCATTATTTGTAATTGTTAAAAGATTAAATCACTGATACATGTAACAGGAAACAAACACTCTGTATATAATAAATAAATTTACAGGCAACAAGAAATATAACCTAATGGTATATTAAGTTTGTCAACCAAACAACACTTGTTTGGTTAAAAGTCTTATATGTAAAGGCATTCAATCCTTAGTAAGGTGACAAATCTACTTATAATCTGTCTGTGAATGACATTCTGATTACAAAATGAAATGCCACTTCCTAAGCAAAATATCTTTATTTACCAATCACTTATTGGATTTATTTTCTGTGCGAGGTTGTAAGAAGCAATACAAGTAATGCTACGAGATGTTTATATCACAGAAATTTGTAACTGACACTTACAAAACATGGCAAATACTCTATAGAGAACTTTTGATATATATTTACCAAGCTTATTGAAGAAAACTTATTAATATAATGAAGCAACGAAACCATTCAACTTATTGAATGTAATTGCAAAGAAATCATATAAATCCTTTATCAGTGCAACTTACACTCACACACATTATATGTATATATTTCCTATATATATTTTCAGTTTGATTAAGTAGGATGTATCAATATGCAGCCTTATCTTACATTTCTAGGAATATGATTGGTTAAAAGCAACCGCGTAGGCGGGGCTTATTTCAATACACAGTTAGTAGTGGTGTTATGTCCCTTTATAAAAACAACACGGTGTTGAGGAAAAATCTTAAAGGTTACAACAGACGAAGAAATTGATGATGAACGATTGAAATAAATTCATAAAACACATTTAAAGCTAACAAGTTGTTATTGTTAGCATTTGTTTTTGTTTAAACCAATGGAAGTAGGTTCTTAATACTAACGGTATTGAAGACTTGATCACTTTGATAGGCCACTAGTCTAAATACCACATGTTAAGATAGTTGGTAAGATAATTTCGTTACATAGTGTGCTTTTGACCTAATACGCTATATATGGGGTCAGTAAATTCCATATGGGGATTCGAGCTTCGCTCTCACCCCATATGGAATTTATTGACCCCATTCGCTCTCACCCCATATGGAATTTACTGACCCCATATATATCAATAATATCTGGCCAGAACTTGATGCCTTGCTTGGAGAATTCAATGATCTCTGTGCAATAAATAAACCTTGCAATGACTATTTTAGGTGACAATAAGTGTCTGTTGGAAGGGAAAATATCTGCCCATATCCAACAGTTCCTTATTTTTCAGTTGCAGTCCAAATTTTCAACCCTTCATTCTTGTTGACCAACTTTGAGTTTTACTAGTTTACCAATGTTTGCAAAATGTCATAGGCACTAAAAATTAATCAGCAGGGAGAAAAAAGTTATAGGTGACCTTCCTATGTCTAAGGATTAGTCAAACAACATCTACCAATCTGCTACTATATGAAGGTTTATCATCATTTGCTAAAAAACTTATCATTGAATTTCAAATCAGAATAAAATGCTCTGCTGGGCGCAGCTTGATACAACCGCATAGGTCGAACCCTGAACAGTTGGGGCAAGTATGGACATAACATTCAAGCTTGATACAGCTCTGAATTTGGATTGTGATTAAATATTTGACACATAGGTTTCTGACACAGAATGAATGTGGTCTAAGAACTTAAAATTTTTTAATTTACCTATTATGGACAATATCCAAAATCCAAATACATGAATTTTTGATGAAATCTATATATAAATCAGAAATAACCAACTTAAAATGGAAAATTTTAAAGAAAAAAAAGGAAAAAATTTTGAACCCCTTATGATTCATCACCCCAAACTCAATCACAGCCTTCCCTTTGTGGCATGGTACCTTGCAATACAATTTCAGAGAGATCCATACACTTGAACACAAGTTATTGTCTGGAAACTAGAAAAATGCTTGTTTTTTGGTCCCTTTTGGCCCTAAATTCCTAAACGTTTAGGGCAATTACCCCAAACTCAAACCCAGCTTTCCTTTGTGATATGGAACCTTGTAGTACAATTTCATAAAGATCCATACACTTACACACAAGTTATTGTCATGAAACTAGAAAATGCTTGTTTTTGCCCTTTTGTCCCCTAATTCCTAAAATTTTGAGGCAATTACCCCAAAATCAATCCCAGCCTTCCTTTGTGGTATGGTACCTTGCAGTACAATTTCAGAGAGATCCATACACTTGAAAACAAGTTATTGTCTGGAAACTAGAAAAATGCTTATTTTTGGCCCCATTTTGGCCCCTTATTCCTAAACTTTTCAGGCAATTACCCCCAAACTCAATTCCAGCTTTCCCTTTGTGATATGGAACCTTGTAGTACAATTTCAGAAAAATCCATACACTTACACACAAGTTATTGTCATGAAACTAGAAAAATGCTTGTTTTTTTCCCTTTTTTTGGCCCCTAATTCCTAAAATTTTGAGGCAATTACCCCCAAAATCAAACCCAGCATTCCCTTTGTGATATGGAACCTTGTGGTACAATGTCAGAGAGATCCATACACTAACACACAAGTTATTGTCTGGAAGTTACAGAAATGCTTATTTTTGGCCCCTTTTTGGCCTCTAATTCCTTAACTGTTGGTACCATAACCCCAAAAATAAATCCCAACCTTCCTTTTATGGTATTGAACCTTATGGTAAAATTTCATAGAGATCCATTCACTTAAACTAAAGTTATTGTGCGAAAACCAATTTGTCTTCAGACGACGACGACAACGAAGACGACGCCAACGTCATACCAATATATGACTGAAAAATTTTTTCGGTCGTATAAAAACAATGGGTGCAAGTACTGAAGTAGGAAATGCGTACACTTCAGTTTACTCCTAGTTTTTGTTGCTTAATCTTTATTTTTCAGTTTGTCTTTTTGCCTTTTGTTTTCTCAATACATTTTTTTTTCTAGACCATTTAATCCTTTGAACTCATTATATATTTCCATGAATCACTAGTGATTTTGAATTAAAGAACTACAATCATTGGAAAAACACTAACCAAGATTAGACAAATATACATGACATTTGAACTTAATTTAGGCATTATGATCTTACAAAAAACAAGAATTATAAGAAGTTTGATAATGGAATATCTGTTTCACAGATGACAACGGATATGTTCCAATTGTTGAACTACAATCTCATCCCTTTTTCCCTAATGTGACCTAACAAAATTATACTTATCACCCGGTTTGTACTAACATGAGCAACACGATGGGTGCCACATGTGCTTACCCTTCTAGAGTACCTGAGATCACCCCCCAATTTTTGGTGGGCTTCATGTTGCTCAGTCTTTAGATTTCTAAGTTGAGTTTTGTGTACTGTTGTTTGTCTGTTGGTATTTTTCTTTTTTAGCCATGACGTTGTCAGTTTATTTTCGACTTATGCGTTTGAATGTCCCTTTGCTATCTTTCGCTTCTATTTTGATAAAAATTGTATGTTAAAGCTCTATTAACTATTTCTACTGAATCTTTTTACAAACTGATACTATTTGTTATTTTCTAAACCCATCTATTAAAGACAACTGTTATATGAGAGTAACATAATTCTGATGCTATTTGTTTAATTCACAGCTATTTTAAGCAGTACACCATTTCAAAGTAGAATGTTTACTAAGGAATAAAGATTTATTACTGGTAACACACAAGTAAATAGAACTCTAGTGCATATGGTTTATGCTAAAAAAAAAAATACCTACAGAGATTCTATTTTGTTTTTCATTTTGGTGGGTGGAGAGTGATTCCACATAAATCTTCTATAAACTACAATCTTATTATATATAAAATTTGAAAATCAATTAACTGATAAAAAGATTTTAAAAAAGATAAACAATTAATGGCACTGACGTCAGAAAATCTTATGATCACCATATGTATAAACAGATCTCTAAATCGAGCTGTTAGGATAGAGTGTTTGCTAACACAATGATTTTGGCAATATCAGAACAAGAATTTGCCAAGTATTTTAAACACTAAAATTATCAATCAGAACATTTTTTTTGTTTCATCTTTATCATAAGAGATACTATTTAAACTTTTCTTTTATGTTGGGAAATTATGGAATTAGAGTAAGGGAATTTAAAAAGAGAAAATATAGTTGTGTGGTGTGAATTTGTACTATATATCATATGTTAAAATTGTTATATAAAAATAACATGATATAGTATAATTGCCAGTGAGACAGCTTTCTACCAAAAATAAATAGTTTAGATAGTGATTCTTTTCAATTAATACACAGCGTCAGCTAGATCAAGAAGCAAATTTGTTTTATACTGAAAACATTCCTCTTGAAATCATTTTGCTATCAAATTTGTGAACCTTTAACATTCATTTGAAAAGCGAACATTTTACCATTTTTTTTTTTTTTTTAAAGAGGATTTCTGCAGGAATTAAATGTTTTTCAAACGAATTTGTAGATGTTTAAATAGTCCAAGCCAGATGTCAAATAATGGTGCTTTCCCCCAATGCATTATTCTAACTCAATATACATGTTGTGTTCAGCCTGACTCTTCTGTCAAGCAGTTAGCAAGGATCCCAAGCTACCTAAGCTTTAGCCATTGCAAAGTTATTTTTATATGTTTTCGGCAATAACTTACCACAGAGTTGTATAATTGCTTCCTTTAATATACTGGTTTGTAGTTGAACTGATGGACTAGATGTAGAATTCTGTTCCAGTGACCTGGTGTGACATTTACACAACCTTCTGTAGCACCCCACAAGCTGTGATAAACAAGAATGCATCATTATTAACTGATTATCTGGTGTGAAAGTCACTTACTTTTACACCTTAATCCCACAGGTGTGAATCACATCCATTCATCAGTATTTGGTATCCTTACATTTAGTGTTTACACTTTAATTCCCATTCCTATATTATCCTAGTTGTCACCAATATAGAATTACTCTGTACACTTAAATGTTTAACAGAAAAAGGAATTTTCCAATATTTTATTTCACACTAAAAATAATTAACTCAAAGCCAGGATTACGACAACAAATTCTACGGAAGCAATATAGTTTCCACCGTATACAATCCAATTCCAATATGAGTTTTTCAAGTAGCTTAGCACACAAGTATTTTACATGATATACATCTATATGGACATCAGCTATTTTCACTGCAACATTGGATTTTTCTGCTAAACTGTGTTCTTCTCAACTGGGATGAGAACTAATTTACTATCCATAATAAAATTAAAGGACAATAGTTGTTCATTATAATTTTACTGTCTGGAATGTAGATTTACCAAAATCAATTTTTAATAACCACAATCAATGCCATTTGCTCAAGTGACATTTTGATAATAATAAACAAATGCATTGTTATTCCCCAATTCTATAAGATATAAATAATTCACTAATTTTTACACTACATATCCATTAGACTTGATTGTATGATAAATCTTTAATTTGAAGGTAGTTTTCCAAAATATGCAATATCCTCTTATAACATGTATAAATGCTTTCAATTCTTTTAAACAAAACACGTCTCTGTCTGACCATCCTCTTTGCACAGAAATCAATTCTAATGTTTAAGAAAATTAACTTAATAATTAATAGAATATTTTCTTTGTATTAATATCTGAAATTAATCCCAGATAATGATCCTAGTTTCATTATTATGTATCAGTGAGTGAATGACCACAATAAGAACACAAGATATTATTTTGGTCAAATCCCAAAGGCTTTACAAATTTGTAATGGTGAAGAGCAAAGGCATAGCATCAGCCTTTACAAAACCAAAGGGATAGATGACAAGAGCCAGTCTAAGCCTCTGGCATTATATTGTAACAACTGTAATTATTTTTATCACACTTGATTACTAAGTAAAACACTGGTCGTTAGTAACCTGTCAGTGTACAGCTAACTATGACCTATACCTCAACTATCTTATACCTAAAGGCACAGTTTTTCTGGATAAATAAATGTACAAAATATATACCCATGTAATCATGGTATTAATAAAATGCTTCGCCGAGCGCAGCCTGATAAGCGCAGAGGTCGAACCCTGAACAGTTGGGGCAAGTTTGGACACAATATTCAAGCTTGATGCTGTCTGAATTTGGATTGTGATCAAATTTTTGACATAATATAGGTTTCTGACACAAAATAAATGTGATCAAAGATCTAAAAAATTTGAAATGGACATTTAATTTACCTAGTATGGTCTGATATCCAAAATCTAACAACATGGTTATATTCAGCATATAAAAAACACCAAAAATTTAATTTTAGTAGAAATCAGACCCCTTCAAACCTTAATAGGGACTAATTTTGAAAACAGGGCCCAAAATAAAAAATAAAAATGCACAATTATAATTCAACATATCATAGAGCCGCAATAAATCAGTTTTTGATGAAATCAAACAAAGTTTTAATTTTGGACCCTTTGGCCCTCAATGTAGACCAATCTAAAAATGGGGCCCAATATCCAAAATAGTAATACAAGGTTAGAACCCCCAAAAGTTAAAGACTTAATTTAATCCCATTGAAATTGGTTAAAAGGTTTGTATTTATTTTCAATTGAAGATTTCTTGCTTTTGCGCAATACTGTGCTGTTGCACAATACTTAGTTAATCTGTTATATAATAATTTACACACACTGTTTGGTGTGTATCTCCTGCCATATCAGTATTTGTTGCATTTATATATAAATCAGAAATAATCAATGTAAAAATGTAAAATTTTGGGGGAAAAAGAACCCCAAAAATTATGAAAAAAAATCCCCGAAAAGTTTGTCCCCTCTCCAAAAAAAAATCTTTGAAAAATTTGAAATTGTGAAAATCTTGAAGAAAAAAGTATGAACCCCAAAAAATTAGGAAAAATCTTCTCCCCAAAAAATTTCAAAATTTTGAAAAAATATGTATCCCAAAAATAATTTGAAAAATTAAATTAAATTTTGACATAATATAGGTTTCTGACACAAAATAAATGTGGTCAAAGATCTTACAAATCTAATGCACAATACTGTGCAATTGAAGATTTTATTTGCTTTTATATATAAATCAGAAATAACCAACTTACAATGGAAAATTTTAAAGAAAAAAAATGAAAAAATCCCCCAAATTTTTGACCCCTTATGATTCATCACCCCCAAACTCAATCCCAGCCTTCCCTTTGTGGTATGGTACCTTGCAGTACAATTTCAGAGAAATCCATACACTAACACACAAGTTATTGTCATGAAACTAGAAAAAATGCTTGTTTTTTGCCCCTTTTTTGGCCCCTAATTCCTAACATTTTGAGGCAATTACCCCCAAAATCAATCACAGCCTTCCCTTTGTGGTATGGTACCTTGCAGTACAATTTCAGAGAGATCCATACACTTGAACATAAGTTATAGTCTGGAAAATAGAAAAATGCTTATTTTTGGCCCCTTTTTGGCCCCTTATTCCTAAACATTTTGGGCAATTACCCCAAAACTCAATTCCAGCTTTCCCTTTGTGATATGGAACCTTGTAGTACAAGTTCAGAAAGATCCATACACTTACACACAAGTTATTGTCATGAAACTAGAAAAACGCTGGTTTTTTGCCCCTTTTTTTTTTGCCCCTAATTCCTAAAATTTTGAGGCAATTACCCCCCAAATCAATCCCAGCATTCCCTTTGTGATATGGAACCTTGTGGTACAATGTCAGAGAGATTCATACACTAACACACAAGTTATTGTCTGGAAGTTACAAAAATGCTTATTTTTTGCCCCTTTTTGGCCCCTAATTCCTTAACTGTTTGTACCATAACACCCAAAATCAATCCCAACCTTCCTTTTGTGGTAATGAACCTTATGATCCATTCACTTAAACTGAAGTTATTGTGCGAAAACCAATGTGTCTTCGGACGACAACGAGCAAACGACGACGCCAACAGTTATACCAATATCGACCGCAAAAATTTGTTGTGGTCGTATAAAATAAATTGACAGCTAATCACCTCAAGACAATACAACATTTCTTTATACATAATTCAAAAGCAGTGAAAGGAGGTAATCCAAACATAATATTGTACATTTTTAATTGTCCATTAACCAGGACACCCTTGTTTTCTCCTTTTTGCCCCTAATTCCTAAATGGTTTGAGCCATAACCCCAAAAGCCAATCCTAACCATCCCTTTGTGGTATGGAAACTTGTGGTATAATTTCAGAGAGATCCATACACCGTTCCACAAGTTATTGTCTGGAAATTAGAAAATGCTTATTTGGGCCCCTTTTGGCCCTAATTCCTGAATGTTAGAACCATAACCCCAAAATCATTCCCAACCTTCCTTTTGTGGTTATAAAACTTGTGTTCAAATTTCATAGATTTCTATTTACATTTACTAAAGTTATTGTCCGAAACCAAATGTCTTCCGACGAAAATGCCGATGACTTGTGATACCAATATATAACCTATAAAAATGCTTGTTTTGGCCCTAATTCCTGAACGTTTGGTACCAAACTCAATCCCAGCCTTCCCTTTGTGATATGGAACCTTGTGGTACAATTTCAGAGAGATCATACACTTACACAAGTTATTGTCTGAAACTACAAAAATGCTTGTTTTGGACCCTAATTCCTAAACTGTTGGTACCTTCTGGTTAAATTTCATAGAGATCCATTTACTTAAACTAAAGTTATTGTCTGTAAACCAAATGTGTCTTTGGACAATGAGGACGACAACATAATAGCATTATACGAACACAAATTTTTTGCGGTCTTATAAAAATTAATTAAGGCAAAGAAATTTAGAAGTATGATGTGATATCAAGTTCTAATTAAAATATCAATAGCTTTCTGTTCAATCATCTTAGATAGAAAACAAGAAAAATATTGAACAGTTTGATGTGTCCAGAATTACACAATATCAAATGTCATAAAACTATAGAAAATGATTTTTGTTGGGAATATAATCTACATCATTTTATCACACTATATTTATTGAACTTAAACATTAATACAAAGGAAGAAGAGAACAAATCATTTTGTATTGTAATCAATGTTGTCATTCAGGAAATGGAAACTGTTTTCGTTTAGTTACAATTGTAGCTTGCAGGAACAAGAAGAATATTCAATCATATTCATACTTCCCACTTTTGCAAGCAATATTATAAAACAATTGTACAATTATCACCTCTTCATTTTTGCATCAATAACACTGTCTGGCACTGTCAAAAGTATTTCTAAGAAGACAAAGAATTACTAGTCCATAAACATATATATAAAGATGGTGAAAATTTAATTTACATGAACTGCATTTATCTCCCATTTTAACATGCAGGACCAGTAATATATTATTTTTTTTAAGAACACATTCATGTAGTGTTCTACAACTTGAGTGAAGTTTCATCAATATCTGTTAAGCTGTTTCTGAACAGTTTTGTTTACCAGGGACTATTATCACACATTAAGTAAAACACTGGTCGTTAGTAACCTGTCAGTGTACAGCTAACTATGACCTATACCTCAACTATCTTATACCTAAAGGCACAGTTTTTCTGGATAAATAAATGTACAAAATATATACCCATGTAATCATGGTATTAATAAAATGCTTCGCCGAGCGCAGCCTGATAAGCGCAGAGGTCGAACCCTGAACAGTTGGGGCAAGTTTGGACACAATATTCAAGCTTGATGCTGTCTGAATTTGGATTGTGATCAAATTTTTGACATAATATAGGTTTCTGACACAAAATAAATGTGATCAAAGATCTAAAAAATTTGAAATGGACATTTAATTTACCTAGTATGGTCTGATATCCAAAATCTAACAACATGGTTATATCCAGCATATAAAAAAACACCAAAAATTTAATTTTAGTAGAAATCAAACAAAGTTTAATTCTAGACCCTTCAAACCTTAATAGGGACTAATTTTGAAAACAGGGCCCAAAATAAAAATATAAATGCACAATTATAATTCAACATATCATAGAGCATAATAAATCAGTTTTGATGAAATCAAACAAAGTTTTAATTTTGGACCCTTTGGACCTCAATGTAGACCAATTTAAAATGGGGCCCAATATCCAAAATAGTAATACAAGGTTAGAACCCCCAAAAGTTAAAGACTTAATTTAATCCCATTGAAATTGGTTAAAAGGTTTGTATTTATTTTCAATTGAAGATTTCTTGCTTTTGCGCAATACTGTGCTGTTGCACAATACTTAGTTAATCTGTTATATAATAATTTACACACACTGTTTGGTGTGTATCTCCTGCCATATCAGTATTTGTTGCATTTATATATAAATCAGAAATAATCAATGTAAAAATGTAAAATTTTGGGGGAAAAAGAACCCCAAAAAATTATGAAAAAAAAAATCCCCCGAAAAAGTTTGTCCCCCTCTCCAAAAAAAAAATCTTTGAAAAATTTGAAATTGTGAAAAATCTTGAAGAAAAAAAGTATGAACCCCCAAAAAAATTAGGAAAAAATCTTCTCCCCCAAAAAAATTTCAAAAATTTTGAAAAAAAAATATGTATCCCCAAAAATAATTTGAAAAAATAAAATTAAATTTTTGACATAATATAGGTTTCTGACACAAAATAAATGTGGTCAAAGATCTTACAAATCTAATGCACAATACTGTGCAATTGAAGATTTTATTTGCTTTTATATATAAATCAGAAATAACCAACTTACAATGGAAAATTTTAAAGAAAAAAAATGAAAAAATCCCCCAAATTTTTGACCCCTTATGATTCATCACCCCCAAACTCAATCCCAGCCTTCCCTTTGTGGTATGGTACCTTGCAGTACAATTTCAGAGAAATCCATACACTAACACACAAGTTATTGTCATGAAACTAGAAAAAATGCTTGTTTTTTGCCCCTTTTTTGGCCCCTAATTCCTAACATTTTGAGGCAATTACCCCCAAAATCAATCACAGCCTTCCCTTTGTGGTATGGTACCTTGCAGTACAATTTCAGAGATCCATACACTTGAACATAAGTTATAGTCTGGAAAATAGAAAATGCTTATTTTGGCCCTTTTGGCCCCTTATTCCTAAACATTTTGGGCAATTACCCCAAAACTCAATTCCAGCTTTCCTTTGTGATATGGAACCTTGTAGTACAAGTTCAGAAAGATCCATACACTTACACACAAGTTATTGTCATGAAACTAGAAAACGCTGGTTTTTGCCCCTTTTTGGCCCTAATTCCTAAAATTTTGAGGCAATTACCCCCAAATCAATCCCAGCATTCCTTTGTGATATGGAACCTTGTGGTACAATGTCAGAGAGATTCATACACTAACACACAAGTTATTGTCTGGAAGTTACAAAATGCTTATTTTTGCCCCTTTTTGGCCCCTAATTCCTTAACTGTTTGTACCATAACCCCCAAAATCAATCCCAACCTTCCTTTTGTGGTAATGAACCTTATGATCCATTCACTTAAACTGAAGTTATTGTGCGAAAACCAATGTGTCTTCGGACGACAACGACGAAAACGACGACGCCAACGTCATACCAATATACGACCGCAAAAATTTGTTGTGGTCGTATAAAAATAAATTGACAGCTAATCACCTCAAGACAATACAACATTTCTTTATACATAATTCAAAAGCAGTGAAAGGGAGGTAATCCAAACATAATATTGTACATTTTTTAATTGTCCATTAACCAGGACACCCTTGTTTTTCTCCCTTTTTTGCCCCTAATTCCTAAATGGTTTGAGCCATAACCCCCAAAAGCCAATCCTAACCATCCCTTTGTGGTATGGAAACTTGTGGTATAATTTCAGAGAGATCCATACACCGTTCCACAAGTTATTGTCTGGAAATTAGAAAAATGCTTGTTTTTGGCCCCTAATTCCTGAACGTTTGGGGCAATTACCCCCAAACTCAATCCCAGCCTTCCCTTTGTGATATGGAACCTTGTGGTACAATTTCAGAGAGATCCATACACTTACACACAAGTTATTGTCTGGAAACTACAAAAAGGCTTGTTTTTGGACCTTAATTCCTAAACTGTTGGTACCATAACCCCCAAAATCAATACAAACCTTCCTTTTGTGGAATTGAACCTTCTGGTTAAATTTCATAGAGATCCATTTACTTAAACTAAAGTTATTGTCTGTAAACCAAATGTGTCTTTGGACAATGAGGACGACAACATAATAGCATTATACGAACACAAATTTTTTGCGGTCTTATAAAAATTAATTAAGGCAAAGAAATTTAGAAGTATGATGTGATATCAAGTTCTAATTAAAATATCAATAGCTTTCTGTTCAATCATCTTAGATAGCAAACAAGAAAAATATTGAACAGTTTGATGTGTCCAGAATTACACAATATCAAATGTCATAAAGCTATAGAAAATGATTTTTGTTGGGAATATAATCTACATCATTTTATCACACTATATTTATTGAACTTAAACATTAATACAAAGGAAGAAGAGAACAAATCATTTTGTATTGTAATCAATGTTGTCATTCAGGAAATGGAAACTGTTTTCGTTTAGTTACAATTGTAGCTTGCAGGAACAAGAAGAATATTCAATCATATTCATACTTCCCACTTTTGCAAGCAATATTATAAAACAATTGTACAATTATCACCTCTTCATTTTTGCATCAATAACACTGTCTGGCACTGTCAAAAGTATTTCTAAGAAGACAAAGAATTACTAGTCCATAAACATATATATAAAGATAGTGAAAATTTAATTTACATGAACTGCATTTATCTTTCATTTTAACATGCAGGATCAGTATTATTTTCTTTTAAGAACACATTCATGTAGTGTTCTACAACTTGAGTGAAGTTTCATCAATATCTGTTAAGCTGTTTCTGAACAGTTTTGTTTACCAGGGACTATTATCACACATTACAATATTGAAGTGAAGTTAGTTAGTTTGGTTATTTCCCCTTTAACATGTAGTACTAGGATTATATTACTCTTATAGTGATCTACTGTTGTGCCAAGTTTCATCAGCATCTGTCCATCTGTTTAGGAGAAGTTGTGTTAGAGGCACAAAAACAGATTAACAGATAAGGCAGATTGACAGACAGATGGACAGACAGGGTGATTCCTATATATATATTCCAAAACTTGTTTATAGGGATATGACAAATGCACACCTTGTTCACAACTTCTTAACATTTAACTACATATATAGAATTATCTTCATACCTACAGGCAAGGCAATACAAGACTCCTAAGAACCTGAATCGCTCACCTGGCAAATAATGCAATAAGAATATTATCTATTGTTTCCTGCAAAAACACAAAAAATGAGCAAAAAATTATCATTTAAGGGCAATAACTCCTACAAAAATTTCATTGGTGATTTCGACCATGTTGATTATTTGTAGATCATAATTTGCTGATCATTTTTGTAATTTTTACTTTCTCTCTTTCTGTAATAGTTTCCACTAAAAACACAAAAATGAGAAGAAACTGTCATTCAAGGGATCACTACAAGAAGTAAACTGGTGATTTCAACTATATTGAATCATCTTATATCAAAAGACAAGACTTTAAAAATAAAATAAATGTACCAAAATGCAATAAAATATTAAATAAATAATTAATTGAGGCAAGGAAATTTAGAAGTATAATTTGATAGCAAGGATATAATAAAAATATCAATAATTTGCTTAACAATCATCTTAGATAGCAAATAAGATAAATGTTGAACAGTTAGATGTGTCCAGAATTACACAATATCAAATGTCATAAAGCTATAGAAAATGATTTTTGTTGGGAATATAATCTACATCATTTTATCACACTATATTTATTGAACTTCAACATTATTACAAAGGAAGCAATAGAACAAATCATTTTGTATTGTAATCAATGTTGTCATTCAGGAAATGGAAACTGTTTTTCTTTTAGTTACAATTGTTACTTACAGGAACAAGAAGAATATTCAATCATATGCATACTTAAAAAATTGTGGAATCATGATGTTTTCATCAACAAATTAATAGTTCAATCAATGACACTGTATGGCACTATGACAGAATAATCCAAGAAAACATAAATTCACAAGTTCACAACATTTAAAATGAGGACAATAATGCTTTAGTGGATCAGATATGGTATATGATATAAAAAAACCTTTTTCTGTTTTATGTATCATATACTATCATGTTAAACTTATCTTATTTTATATTATCAATTGCCATATGCTAGATTAAATACATAATAAATTTTATTTTTGACAATAATCTTACTATATATAACAAATCAGACTGTGGGTTTAAATTTTTGTACTAGCTATACAATGCATGCACTGTACATATTTCCCCCAAGAAGAAATTATAAATTTTATTTGTAAAAGGTTCATTGTTAAGATATACATGCAAATGGAACATATCCGTTATAAATTTTCATTTATCGTTTTATAATGATTTGCAATCGCATAGAAATAGGTGAACTCTGATGAAAATGCACTATAAATGAAATTCATACTCTTAAAAGGATATGAAATAGCATTATACAAGTAAAATTTATAGCATCTTTATAGGAGATACATAAATGCCAAAGTGTTTATGTACGTCAGTCATATGTCGTACTGTTAGGACTGATTATATATGCTTTTTTATCATCAAAGTATTACATCAAAAGAGGAAAACATGAAACATGAACTAAGTGAAGCTTTCGAGGGCTTCATACTAAGATATTTACTACCAATACCTGAAGAACAATTCAAGGTTGTCACTTAACAAAGTGCTCATAAAACTAGATCCACATGATATTTTTTGTCAATATCATAAATAAACAAGAACATCATGCTTCACTGGCACTATCACCTTTCCATGTTCAAAATATAGGTCAAAATCCTAACTTGTCATATATTTTCAAAGTTAACATCATTATGAACATGTGTTCCTACTACTACATTCAAGCTGATGTGACCACAACTTCATGGTATACTACATTTGACCAACACTTCAACCTGATACAGGACATACTATAGGATAGACAGAAACACAGACCAGAAAATGTTATGCCTCCTACTATTTATCACAGGCAGGGCATACAATTTGCAGGTACTAAATCTAGACTAATGAAATAACAATATTTCTCAAATAGAGACAGTTCAATTAAAGTTCTTGATCAGGATTCTAGTTCAGCATTTAAAATATTAAAATTTTAGTTGAGAGAGGAGAGATACTGCACTTCAGAAGATGTTTTGGTAGTAATTGTTTTTAAAATGATTTTTAAACATGTCTGACCAATGTGGGGTAAACAATTGTGATCTTCATTATTAGACATGGTAAGCTTTAATTATCTTTTTTCACAATAGCCAACCTAGAAAAAGGAATAGAAATTTGGTGTCATAGTAAAACTCAGACTAATGAAGATCTAAATACAAGCATAACAGATATATACATAATGGAAAGTTGAAAAGTATTAGACTAGAGAAATGAGATAACAGCTGTTTTTCTACTCAAAAGAGACCATAAAACATCACTCTAATGGTATCACAGACAATTCAGATCAATATCTTTTTGGTGAAGGTTAAAAAAAATTTAATTTTAAATAATTTAACAATTGCTTACTTTTCATGGCTTTTTTATATTTCTATATTTTGGCTCAAGTGTTCACCCAGAAATATTAAACTTAGTAAATAACTCAAGGCCAAAACATTTTACATACTATATGAAAAATTGCACTAAAACCAAATAAACAAATATTTCGATAATTTAATCAAATTCTGAAAAGTAAATAGCCCAAAATATTCATAGCAAACAGCACAGTCAGAAGAATATATGCAATTTATCCAGAAAACAGTATACAGAAGACAAATATTAATTATCAACTGTATATTTATCTTAGTATCAAACACAAATAATTTTATTCGACTTTAAAGGTATGAAGATTTGTACAAGGACAAGTCAGCCTTAAAACTGAATATTTTTTTAAAAACATAATAAAAAAACAAGACAAAACCTGAGACTGCTTTCTACGATCTTAAAGAAACATAAAACCTAGATTTAAATGTTGACAACTGTAAATCTCTGGAAGAAATTGATTTTCTGTCCTCTAAATGTTATAATTTGAACCAAAATATTGACATAAAGCAGATAAAACTAGAGAATCAATAGATTCTGCAGAAATGTCAATTTCTTGTTACATACTACAAATACAACTAGTCATTGCAGACAGTTCTTAATGAAAACTCATCATATCTCAATGTGAAACTTGTTTCAACTGGTCCTTGATCACTGAACCTTAAGAAGAGAAATGATTTCATTAGCGTTTTAAACCTAACTTTTTAGAATTATCATGATTATGGTTTTAAATGCTGCTACCAAAAACTACTTTAAACCAAAACTTTAACCTGATATGGGACAGACAGACGAGAAGAATGCAGATTTGAAAAGTATGCCCCTCTTCTATTGTAAGTGAGGCATGAAAAAGGTGGAAATGATACCAAGGGCAGCATACAAAAACCATAAGTAGAAATAAAACAGACAACACCATTGTCAAATGAAACAGGTGCCTCATACATTTGTCATAAGAGCCTGAATCACTCAATTCCTTTTAGATATGTTTATTTTGTTTTCTTTATAGCATTCAGTTATGTTTGCTTATAAGTAAATCTTATTTAGTGCCATTTTTGTAAATCTTGTATTGCTGGTCATTTTTGCTATTTACAATCTCTACTTATATATTTTAGTTTTTCAGATAATTTTCAAAATTATCAAAATTTGTCAAAAATCGTAATTTAAGGTCAATAACTCCTATAAGGAGTCATCGAATGGTTTTAGTCATGTTGTCATTTTTCTAAATCTTGTATTGCTGATCAAATGCATTTTTTACCCGTATGTTTTATTTTTAGCCATGGTGACCATGTTTGTTGACAGACATGAATAAAAAAACACAAAATTTATACGAGATTTCATAAGGATCAGTCATCCCAAGTTTGGTTGAAATTGTTTCAGTAGTTTCAGCGGAGAAGATCATTTTGGCACAGGCACTGTACAACAAACGACAACTGACAGATGTCAAGTCATGGCAAAAGTTCACTTGTCCTTTTAGGACAGGTGAGCTAAAAAGAGAATTTATGTTAAACTTTAATATCAGACATCAAACTCCCAAACAAAGAAAATTTTTCAGTGATATCAGTCTATTGTAGGTATTGAACCCAATGCTGTACGTCATTAGAAATTACTACACATCCAAATATTTATCCTTTGATTGAATGTGTAGATGTTGGATGTTTTCATTAGAGATCAATAATTTGTACACAGACCTTATCATGTTGTATTAACAATCACAATGTTTTCTATCATACAACGAATTACTGGACAATAATTCTAAGATATATCTCTGAGAGCAATAGCAACAATAGATTATATAAAAATCTTTTTTCTTCTCCAACCAAAACAATGAAAGGGGTTCAGAAACTGAAATCAATTAAGTCTTTAAAACACATTACACCATTTATAAAGGTACAATTATTAAGTGTCCGAGGACATGAATGTCCCCGCTCAAGCTTGCTTTACAAATGAAAATGGGACAGACGGAAAGACAGACTGACTGAAAGACGGAAGGACAGACAGTCAAGGGTAACACTTAATGCCACCTTTGCCTTGTGGAGGGGGCATAAAAAAACAAGTTTCATGACTCATGTACTTTATATATTTGAAATTGTCGAAATAAAATGGTGTAAATTTTGCTAATATCATATTGATCATCAACACGCACGTACAAATTTCAATCCTGGTATCAATGATGAGTTTATTTATACACTTCATTTGCTTTATACTGTAAAGTTATTGCTTGATGTTCAGAAAATATTGTCCTTAAAGTTTGCGATGTTATGTTCAAAGAAACATTTTTATTAATTTTCCATTTAGTGTATTATTTATTACAATTTGTGAGTATAAAAATTGGGGACATTAAATCAGATGCACTATGTTGAGAAAATGTCATTGTTTATATCCATATTGTCCTATAACAACTTTTGCTGAGAAGATGCCCAGTCGACTCCATAGGATGTATAAATACCCAGTCATATCTTGTCAGATAAAGGGAATAAATATTTAAGTCAAATGTTGGGAAAAGTGTAGACTCTCAACACTGGAAGAGCTCTTACAACTCTTGTTACAGGTGTCTGTTTGGTTATGGAGATATACAGTACATAAACTTAACAGAAGAACAAAAACAACAAGTAAAAAGCTGGCACAGCCAACTGATGCTCCAAGATCTGCACATTTATCAGGAAGGCTCTAAGCTGAATATTTGAAACCCAAGGATGTATAAGAACCGAAAGAGTGGAAGAGATATATGACCAAAAAGGACCTAAAAATAATAGCCAAATCTATCTAAGGTCAATTGGTCTGAGGGAGTTGAAACCTCAGTTTCTTAATAATTTATAAATTTATAAAAGGGCAATTAAGAATTTTATGTTATAAAATCATGTCAGTACCAAAGTACTGACTTCTGAGCTGATGATACCCTCAGGGACTGATAGTCCACCAGGAGGGGTATCAACTCTGTGCTATAAAAAAATGAAAATAATTTATAAATTTTATGCGTCATAAACGTTTATCTGGATTTACCTTCTTCAGGAATCTCAAAGCTGAGTATTTGAAAGCCAAGAATGTATAAGAACAGAAACAGTTGAAGAGCTAAATGACCAAATATTTTTATTTCAAGGGTTCAAAATACTAGTATGCTTGGAGAGACAAATTAACACTATCCTTGCTAATTATTTGCCTGTATAATAGTGTTACAATTCATAGTGGGATACTCTAGAGAAACAAAATTAAAAAAATCTATTTCTAGTCATAATGACCAAAAAATTAATTGTCTACTTTCCCTATCCTATATTATCATTCTGTATAAGTTTCATTCCAAAGATACAACGTAAACTGAAGTCACCATAAGTAAATCCTTTTCTCAATTTTTCCATTCTTTTAACTGGGACCTTTAACATATTTACCCCAAAATCAATAGGCTGCCTCCCCTTCCCTGTATCTTCCATCTGTATAATTTTCATTTCAATCAAGAAAGAGAAATTCTAGTTCCATCTGGAAACCATTTTTCCACTTTTTTTTATATTTATTACAGTGACCTTGATTCTTGAACTGTAGACCCCAAAACCAATAGGTTTCTTCTCCTTCCTTATATCTTCCATCAGGTATAAGTTTCATTCAAATCAATCAAGGGAAAGTCAAGCTATCATCCGGAAACGCAATTTTTCAAAAATTATCTAGACCTTGGCCTTTGACTTATTGACCCCAAAAGCAATACTTTTTCCTATTCCCTTCATCTTTGTCTGTATTATAAGTTTCATTAGAATCATGCAAAGGATATTCAAGTTATCATCCTGGCAGACACCATGTTTTTTACATAGGGACAGACAGAATAAAATGCTCCGCAGGGCGCAGCTTGATACGACCACAGAGGTCAAACCCTGAACAGTTGGGTCAAGTATGGACACAACATTCAAGCTTGATACAGCTCTGAATTTGGATTGTGATTAAATACTTGACACAGCATAGGTTTCTGACACAGAATGAATGTGATCTACGAACTTAAAATTTCAAATTGGACATTTATCTATTATGGTCAAATATCCAAAATCTAAATAAAAGTTAGATTCAGCATTTCAAAGAACCCCAAGAATTCAATTTTGATGAAATCAAACAAAGTTTAATTTTGGTCCCTTTGACCTCAATGTGGACCAATTTGATAACGGGCCAAAAATCAAAAATCTAAATACATGGTTAGAATCAGCATATCAAAGAACCCCATACATTCAATTTTTGTTGAAATCAAACAAAGTTTAATTTTGGACCCTGATTTGGACCAACTTGAAAACTGGGCCCATAATCAAAATCTAAATACATGTTAAGATTCCGCATATCAAAGAACCCCAAGAATTCAATTTTGTTGAAATCAAACAAAGTTAAATTTTGGACCCTTTGGACCATAATGTAGACCAATTTGAAAATGGGACTAAAAATCAAAAATCTAAATACACGGTTAGATTCGCATATCAAAGAACCCCAATAATTCAATTTTGATGAAATCAAACAAAAAAAAGTTTAATTTTGGACCCTTTGAATCTCAATGTGGACCAATTTAAAACAGAGCCCAAAATCCAAACACTTAATAACTGGTTAGATTCAGCATATCAAAGAACCCCATATATTCAATTTTGTTGAAATCAAACAAAGTTTAATTTTGGACCCTGATTTGGACCAACTTGAAAACTGGGCACATAATCAAAATCTAGATACATGTTTAGATTCAGCATATCAAAGAACCCCAAGAATACAATTTTTGTTAAAATCAAACTAAGTTTAATTTTAGACCCTTTGGACCATAAAGTAGACCAATTTGAAAACGGGACCAAAAATTAAAAATCTAAATACACTGTTAGATTCGCATATCAAAGAACCCCAAGAATTCAATTTTGATGAAATCAAACAAAGTTTAATTTTGGACCCTTTGGACCTAAATGTGGACCAATTTAAAACTGGGCCCAAAATCCAAAAACTTAATACACTGTTAGATTCTGCATATAAAAACTCAATCCTAAGAATTCAAGAATAAAACCCAATTGAAATTGGTCAAGAAATAAGCAATATAAAAAGTATTGTTTTTGGCCCCTAATTCCTAAACAGTGAGGCCATGACCCCAAAATCTATCCCAACCATCCTTTGTGGTATGGAACCTTATGGTACAATTTCAGAAAGATCCATACACTTACACACACAAGTTATTGTCTGAAACTAGAAAATGCTTATTTGGGCCCCTTTTTTGGCCCCTTATTCCTAAACAGTTGGGACCATAACCCTCAAATGAAATCCCAAACTTCCTTTAGTGGTTATTAACCTTGTGTTAAAATTTTATTGATTTCTATTTACTTATACTAAAGTTATTATCCGAAACCATCTGTCTTGGACGACGCTGACGATGACGACGACGTGATACCAATATACGACCAAAAATTTTTAATTTTGCGGTCGTATAAAAAGCAATTGATATATATTTCTGGAATTTTTGGGGACCATAATGAAAGTAGAAATTACACTGGCATTATTATTATTTCCCTTGTCATGCCAAGATGTATTTATTGGTTAGATACTAACTATGTCTTTGGGTCTAATGGAAGTCCATAATTTCAGGGTCCAGTTAGCTAATGATGATTTCAAGGTCCTTGAAATGAAAGACAAAAGAAGTAATCCATTTTTTAGGGTCAAGCTACTCTTCCAATCTAGAATATTTATATTCAAGTCAGTTTTCAGTTGTCAAAAATTATCTATAAATTCAAACTCATCTTTTCTCAAGTATAATTTGTTGATAATTGAAGTAATTCGGTAAATAAATCAAGGTTACAATACAATATACAGATCTCTTAATAACTTTGTCCTGATACTGCTATTTGATTTCTAACCTTTACACATTGGAGTAATTGATAAAATATTGATGTAAATGTTATTACATTCAGGATTATCCTGATTGATTTTATCTTTACTGCTATCTATATTTAACAATAATTTATAAATTTTCATGACTTTTCAGATTTGTATAATATACCTGTAGTGCTATTCAACAGCTGTATAATAATGTATTGTAATCTGTGATTTATATTACCATAATGTTGCATTCTTCTTTGCATTTTCATTGAAATTAATTCTAGATGTCCTATAGTATTCAAACTTGAAATCCCAAGTAGTTATAGATTAGGGATTGAAAGAAAAGAAAATTTACTTCTTATTTTTGAAATTTATATTATTTGGAATTTACATTTTGAGAGTTGGCTTTTTGCTTCTTTTTTTAATCTACCGTAAAAGAAACTTCTTTTTTTTTACATTAGCACAATGAAACACATAGCTACAATGATTGCATTTGAATTTAATAGTAAAAGTCTAGCCAAAGAACACATCATTTTGTCACATTATTTTATTAGGACATTTTTATGCTTATCAAAATTTCAAACCTAACCTTTAAATTTGAAACGCATTTGAACATGAGCTTTAACTTAACTTTATTTTCATGTAAATCTGGTTTTTACATTTCTTTAATTTCCCCACATAAAACATTCAGTTCTGTTATTTACAATAGACAGATGCATAAATAAAAGGTCATATGACGTTTGGCTCAATAAACCCAGAAGATGAATTAAATATACTGTATACTGTTCCATAGTGATTTATTTCATAATCAAATTTTAATTATTATTCTTACCTTTTCAGATATTGGTTTTAAACATTCAGGTTTGAAGTCTTGTTTTGATGAAGTTAATATCTGAAAATGAATGAAAGCTTTATATCATACATAAGGCAAAACAATATTGTTTTTATTTACTTTCTTACACAAGAATTTTTAACCACACTTAACCCTGATGTGGTTTCATTTAACATTTTTAATTTATCGATTGACAAAATTGATGAGACATGATTAAAATAACAAACCTTTTTATTCTTTTTTAAATGACAATTCAGCAGTTCTGAAGGTTTTTTGGACCTCAGTGGTCTTTTGGTCCAGTAACTGTTTAAGCATTACTGGTCCAGTCAGTGTTCTAGCAGTCATTTACATTATGAGTATATGTTTTGGAAAATTTCTACATCTACACCAGTTATTTGGTCCAGTAATTGATGACATTTTACTGGACCAAACCATTTATTTCTGGACATTGCCGCATCAGTGTTCTCCCCAGGCCGATATGACGCTGCGGTCCCGCAGCGCCTTAATTGGCCGCTGTCCCTTCATACTTGATCCCGCAGCATGTTGATTTTCACATTTTAATTATAAATGTTGGTTAAAATTGTCAAGTTGCTGATTACCGCTGTGAGGTCGGTAAATGTTGCGCAATAACTGATAGCTAGCAAAGTCTCTGATTTACCTGTTCCAGCCTTATCAGACCATGTAATCAGGTTATAGCGTAAAGATCATCAAGAAGATAGATATTTTAGTAGAAAATAAAAGTTTTAAAAACTTCAGTGCAAAAATTGAAGAAATAGATCGCAAATACATTGTATTTACCCATCGTCTGTGTGCGAAACTTAGCCCTTTAAGTAACAAATTTTTCATTGGTCGAGAAGAAGAATCTATTTAAACGCGACCAATGAACATGATGAATATACGTGATAAATTTGAATACACATTACTAAAGGAATTTACGATGAAATTTATGAATGAGAGTATTTGTACGTCAAAAAGTAAAATAAACTTTTATTTAAGATAACGAGGAGTGATTCATTTTATTAGAAAGTGAAAATTGTTGCTTGCAAGTAAAATTGCCTGTCAACTGTCACGTTTAGAAATAGAATAATTTTTAACATCGATCATTATTTCGTCCATCGGAAAATATATGTACGGAATCGCTGCAGCATTTGTATAATGTCACTAGTAAAGAATTTCACTGGTTTTAACTTTGACGAATTTGTCAAGTTTTGTTTATATTTACCTGCCAAAGAAACGTTTTAACAATTATACACACGGAAGCGTAATGTCAAACTATGGACACTGGTCAGCTGGTTCATTACAATTTTTTGTTTTAAAAGTTATATACCAAACATCTTAAATATAATCAATTTTAATGCTGAATCAACATGTTCTTTGCAAAGAAGAAATGGGTTAGCGAAAGGCACATGATGTTTTCAACCCTAAAGAGGATAAAGACTGAGGAACAGGCTGTCCAACAAAATTACAAACGGTCTTGTTACTATATCTCTAGAAGGAACAGAGAGTAAAGAAATAAATATTTCTGAAGCTGTTCAGCATTGAAGGCCCAGAAGAACATGAGGATTTTTCTTGAACTAAACATACATTTTGACTTATTTAATTGACTGTGATATAAATGCTTTTGTGTTTAAAATGAATTTATTTCATATATATATTCTTATTCTTTATCATGTATATTAATACTGTGCATTATTGCATGTAATGATTTATGACCGATTACTTAGGTCACAATAGCTCACTCTAAAACAGAGTTACGCGCACTTGAAATTTTGTGCCTTAAAAATTTCTGGGAGAACACTGCACATGTCTGACGGATCTTGGGAATGACTGGAGCATGAAATGAAAACAAAACCATAAAAGAAACCAAAAATTGTACCAATTGCAAACTAGAACTGTTTTAGTGAACTAAGCATGAGTCTACCATGCTACCTTTCTTGATATACGAACAGAAATGTCAAACATTGTACATCTGTCAAAAGATCTCAAATTGAACTGTGTGCTATTGCTCACTATTGATACCCCCACTATAAGTATACAGTAAACAGGAAGTTGATGAGTGAAGGATATAAAAATACATCACAGTTTGACATGCTCACATGCAGGTTGTTCCAAATTTTAGAAAGCTTTGATTTGTAGTTCACACAGTAAAGCTTGTTCACATGAAGACTGATACCTATGAAAACATGACAAAATTTCATATATGGCAAAACAATATGTGTTCCCTCATGGAAGGGCCTTGCAACAGCTCTTATTGAGGGGGCATCATATATCTAAATGGAGACTTAAAATACATATCTCTGAAACTTTTATCAGGTACACTTGCAGGTATGCTTGTGACTGGAAGCCTGGAAAACTAAAGATATAATTATAAAATGTTTGGGAGCTTAAAACCAAAAGGACATAACCAGAACAGCCAAACCAATCCAAGATTAACTTTGCCCAAAGGAATTCCTTCCTTAGTTTAAGTTCAATTCAAATTTTCTATCTTATAACATTATACACTTAAATATATCATTCAAATCATGCTAGTACTGAAGCACTCAGTGTCTAGTCCACAGTGCAATAGTATTGTTTTCACAGGAATAACTGGATCTAAAATACTCTTTTGAAATAAAGAAAATGTTTTTAGAAAACATTAGTTTCTGTTTTTACATTATAAATCTTATTGAGGTAATAGCTTAGCCATAAGTACAAAAATACATTCACACTTATTCAATGTTAAACTAAAATTATCACAGTAACCCTTTTACTCTTTTAGTAATTAAAGGCACCATACTAAATTTTATTTAACATACTCACAGCCAAAACTGATACAACTTGATTTTCATCTGTAATAGGCTGACAATACACTAAAAAATATAAATGTAAATATTAAATTCTGAATCTATACAGATGCAACCCTTAACTACTTATGTAACTTTTATATTACTTAAATATTGTTCTAAAGCATCATTAACTTAACACTCTAACTGACTACGATAAGCCTAATGCTCTAAACTTTAAACTTTATATTTATCAAACCCTTTAATTACTGGCTTCTTTTAACGTTTAAAATTTGTTTTAGCATTTATTAAGGCTCTTACAGCTTAGTTCTGTACACTTGGTGCTTATATGCCTAAAAATATTTACGTGTCTAATATTGTGATGCAAATAACTAATAAATGCCTTCATAAAAGCAAATACTGATAATCCTTATTCAATACAATCAGATCAAACATTTAGTAAAGTGAAGGGTATTGAATTTATACTAAGATCAGTATTGTAACCCTTCTGCGATCTTCCACATGATTATTACTCATATTTCACCTGAACAGCATATATATACAATAATCAAACATGCAAAATTAATAAACTTATCACAAAAATATTAACACCTCTCCTATTTCTACCCAGTATAATTTCCAGTACTTATATCTAATTACATATATCTGCTACAAAAATGTCAGAATAACATCAAGATTTACAGTCTTATAATATGATATCAATTGATTACTATTATAAAGGTTTGTTTATGTTTGATTGTAATTTACCCACCTTCTCTATGACAATACTTTTTCTTAAAGGGAACTTGAAAAACCTATTTTCCTACCTCCTAACATGTGCAAGTATATATATTACAAGAATGAATATATGCAAGCAGAACCAAACAATATCAATGATCTGATTATTGATTATAATTGAAATTTTTCTATACAAATCGTGCAGTTATAATTTTAATAATCAAGGATAGATAATAGTAAAACAAATTTGTAAAATCTTATTCTTACTGTGGTTGGCAATTTATTTACATATTTTCTAAATGTTTTCTTTTCAGGTTGAATTTAGGCAATAGATATTTGAAAATTGAATGCAGACTGCCTTTTGAGACACAAAAGTAAAATTTAAAGTCAAACTTCACAAAGTTTCAACTTCCAGTAGGAGAAAAATTTTGACATTACACCAAAACTAGACCAAACTCACGTCTCCAATCAGAAAAAAAGTTTAACAGGCTTAAAACATTATTCTCACCTTTTTGGATAAGAAAGATGTAAATACAGATGCAATGCTATGTCAATTTCAAACTGACTTAGAATTGCCTTTTATAGCCCACTATACGGTATGGGTTTTTTATTTTGTTGCCCATAATTTCTTACATCCACTTCATTTGAACAATGGTGGATCGTTGTCTTATTGACATACCACATCCATATAATTATATTCTCTGTTTCTATAGATAATAATGTAATTCACAAATCTACGCAAGAGATGTAACTTATCAAATATAAATACATTGTTACCATCCTTGCAAAACAATAAGCTAAATTCAAATTAAATTGATCTCAATTTAGCAACAAATTTCATTTGTATACTATATTAAGGAATTCAATGTGCATTTCATGTCCACTATCTAATGAATCTTATGAATTGCAATGTCTGAAGGAGTTTCTGATTTTATTTCTAGATAAATTTTAACACTGTGGTCACGCAAAAAATGATAACATGCAAAAATGAATTACAAATATACATTCTTAGCAATTTAGAAATAGTTTGATTATTTTTATCTATTTAACTGTTCACTTTTTATAAATTAAATAACTATTCAGAGTACACTGATAGTAAAAGTCCCAAAAGATGATCTCTTTCATAGAAATTTTTTTTAAGAATTCTGCTTGTAAAATATTACAGGTTTGTGATAAGAAGAGAGTTGTAACAAAAAGGTTTAAAGTTTCTTGCTTTTACCCTATGCTTAATAGATGTATTAAAACTCTTGGGAAATGAGCTGAATTTTGTTCCAAATGACTCCAGATCTAGCTCCTAATAACCTTTTGACATCATGCAATAATCACTTTTAAATTTGACGTCAAATGGTTTCATTTGTGATTCAAAATTTTGCTGTACTTGTGTGACTTTATAAGTAATGGCAGACAAATTTGCATACAAGTGTAAATTGGTCTATTAACACAGATTATCAAGTTTTGTGTAATATATATAGTTTGATTGATACTACAAGGCTTAAACTGCATGAATCGAATACAGGTAGAACAACAATTTAATGTCAGTATTATTTAGCAAAAAAACTGTCTACTATAAAATTCCAAATAAAGCTATAGATCTGCTATTATTTGCAACACAATCATTTTCCTTATTGTTTCAAAAACTAAATGAAATCTCTTGAAATTAATTTAAATGGACAGACTAAAGATATCTTTAGAAACAAAAATAGATGTATTCAAAGCGTTTGACACATCCTTTCTTTAACATTTTCCAACAATAGTGTTTTGATAAAATGAGAAATCTTGTGTTTAATTGAAAAATTTATGATCTGTAAATAATATGAATTTAAAAGAGGGAACATAGAGTTCATTATTTACTTAGTATGATAATAAAAACAAACTCACTTTCAGGCTTTCAAACTTGATATATATGGAAGTCTGCAGGTGATATTTTGTGCAAGATTTAATCTAAAATAACAGATGTTTCTTTTTTGTTTACCAAAATCTTGGTAAAGACATTCTAGGAGCAATTTATATGAAATAAAATTTGACTAAAAACAAGAAGTTGCAAATGATGTTGTATGAAATACACTTCCTCTCTGTATGAAGCATTGACAAAAATTCACAGAGACATACTTCTAATCTTACCATATTTAGGGTCAAATGTACATTTCTGTTTTCCTATGGTTGTAATTGGATCATTTTGAGCCAGCAGTTTGAAAGGTTTTGTTTGTCTGGTTTTGTAGGCTTCCCTATAATAAATATTAAACAGTTATATTTAAAACAAAAGTAAATTATACACAACTTGAAATTTATAATTTGGAACATATCAATATAAAAAGATCTGACTTGGAAACGCATTAAGAAATCAATACCCTCAATTAAATAATTCTTATTGTTCTTGGTATGCTGTAGGGGTTTAAATTTTTATAAAGAAAAAAAGATCCAGGACCATTTGAATTTTAAGTTAAAGACCCTCCTTAATAAAGTCAAAGGTCATGTATAAACCATCAGAGTAAAGGATGGGAGGTCCTTGATGGTTGTAATTCAAAAAGCAAAGGTTCCCCTCAAAGAAAATACAGGTCCTAGACCTCGGACCCACACTTATTAGAACCCTTGTCCTAGACTAGATATTGATGAAGTAATTTCTAAAACAAAGGGGCTTGACCCAATACAATTTCTTTTAAAGAAATAGAATAAGCTTTCAGAAAACAAAATAGTTAAATTCCATTTCAATTTCATCAACAGCAATTTCTGAAAAAGATAAGGTGTTGAAATAAAAAAACATTTGCCCTATATTCTTATTTTTACTGCAATCTTTCTATTTAAATAAGCAATCAAAATGCATCCACTGTATATTATTATGTGGTATACAATCACTGACTGTAAATTGCCTTAAGCCAAAGTAAGAGGTCTCTTCTAGGTTGAACCTTTAAAAGCAGTTCGAAGAAATATTTTTAAAAAGACAATAATAGTGTATTGACTTGACATAAAAACAATACGCGGATACGACAGGAAACACAGAAAGCCTCACATTTTCCCCATTTCTAAGCCTTATCATTATATTGTTATTATGTCAAGTCAATACACTTTTATAGTCTATATCTAATCATGACCATAAAACATTAAGAGTTCTAGGTAAAAGTTTGGGAAAAGCGCATATCTTTTGTCAATATTGAAATTAATCCTCAGGATTTCTTTTCTAATATTTTTCAAAAATATTACCTTTCTATATGTGCACACGCAACATTATTAGGTTATAGCCATTTGTGTCGGTCATTATTTTAATATTGAAAAATTAACCATGGCTTTTTTTCATTTGTTTTACAGTAGCCTTTTTTAGGATTGACATTTTAGTGATAAAATGCCTATTATCATAATACTTATTTAAAAGTTATCAACACTCTGCAGATATCATTGCATTTTGTTCCATGCTGTCAGTGTCCAAAGAATAGGATATGAGGCAATTTGAATGCTATTCACAGAATGTCATAACAATTGTTATGTTAGAAAAACGTCACAGATGGAAAAAACCAATAAAAAATTATCTCTGGGGGTAATTGTTACACCTTTAGTAGACCTATATATATCTCTTTTTAATTAGTCATTTCATGAATCCTGAATTGACTCCAAAATTACAATTAAACATGAATTACTGAAGAGAAGCACTGGTTCCCTTCAATAAAATTCAATGAATAAGTTCTTACTTCTGTGGTATTTATATACATGAAACAGTAAACCAGCATGGTGTCAAACATGGGACCCCTTGACTGTAATCTCCCACTCTACCACTAACCAGTAATCAACTGATTTAAAAGAGTGCTCCATTGACACAACAAATGAAAGGCAGTTATACAAAAATCTATTATTTCAAAACGTCATTATACCATAAGGATGATATCCAACATCCTATCCTTGCTAAACTGTATCAATTGTTAGTTTTTTTTTTTCACCTGGAGTACCAAATGTAAAATAGAATATGAGATTCCATTCAAAATCCCTTATAGAACTAAAATGTTGGCCACAAACAAAAAGTTTGCAGGAAAACAGAAAATAGTGTTTGCAGATGTTTGCCGCTAGCTGCAAACTTCCTGCAAACATTGCAGATTTTTGCTGCAAGGTTGGGGCAAGTTTGCAGAAACATCAATGTTTGCAGTAAGATTGCAAGAAAGTTAAGATAATATAGAATGTTTGCCACACGATTGCAGAAATCTTTGACCATTCTATATGTTTGCCGCAAGTTTGCAGAAAACTTTGACCTTTCTATATGTTTGCCAGAACATTGCAAGCATTACACAATATTGACTGGGCATGCCTAGTTGGCACTTCCTGGTAGCTAAAAATTTGAAATTGACTGGGCTAGGTCATGTTGATTGTGTTTGAGAAATGTTACAAATAAGAGATCAAGGAGGCATTTTGGTTCAATAGTATAGGATATTCAATATGTAATTTTGTAAGTACAAATTATTCATAGAACTGTTGATTTAATAGAATAACTAATGTACCATCATACATAATTCAGTTAACAACTGATATGTGTTTGAAACAAAACACATTTGAATACTAGTTGATATATGATTACATTTGAGAATAACCCCAGCCCCCTTTTTCAAAATGAAATGCATGTATGTATTTCCTTAAATATCAGATTAATTTGCAAGTATTCTTTCAATGACTGTTTGTATATAGGAAGGAAATTCTTTTTAAAATCTGTATGTGTAATTTGAAAGAGATAAATTGAATATGTCTACACACATGGCAAGTTTGCCGGAATCTAATTTGCATAATTATGTTTGCTACAAGCTTGCCGCAACCTTCATTTGCATGGTAAAATGGCTGCGGCAAGTTTGCAGCAAATATTTGCTCCAAATTTGCGGCAATGTTTGCCACAAGGCTTATTTTTCGGTAAGGGATTACAAATAAAAATAAAATTGAGAATGAAAACGGGGAATGCGTCAAAGAAAAAACAACCCGACCAAAGAGCAGAAAACAGCTCAAGGCAACTAATGGGTCTTCAACACAGCGACAAAATTTCGCAAGTATTCCATTGCTCTAAAAAAGGAAAACATGATTTATGGAGAGCAGTACTGGATGTATTTTATCAAAATCTCGGCTATGTTCCCTGATACTTTGTATTCAGTACTTGGTTTAATTGATTGTTGATATTAAATGCCACTTTCAGTACTATTGGCAATATCATGGCGGCCAGCTTTTATTGGTGAAGGATGCCTGAGTGCCTGGAGAGAACCACAAACCTTCAGCAGGAAAACTGGCAATCCCAGTCAATTATTTGGTTTGATTATCTTCTCATATTTATTTCAAAATTATGTCATTTAGTTCTATTTCTATTCACATAAAATTGCCTTTTCCCTGAGTTATCCTTACAAAATGTGTCAATTTTTCACAACCTATGACTTAAAAAACATGCTTGATGACCTTTCATCTTTTTTATAGTTTCTTTTAAGTTATGAAATAAACTACAATTTTTTCCAAAGGATGAAAATATTAGGTTTTGTTTTTGTTCATCAACCATACTACCTTAAAGACTCCTACACTTATAATCCAACCAAATCAGCAATATTTTTTTAAATATATTGAGAATGTGTCCATGGGACACAGATGTGTCCATGGGACACAGATGATGCCCCTGCTTGCATATAAAATTATAAAGGAACATAACTCAAGAACGGTAAAAGTGACGCCACTCAAATTCGAATTTGATCTGATTTTTTGGTAATAAGCATTGTGTAGAAGTTTCATAATATTTGGTTGAGGCAAACTAAAGTTAGAGAATGGAAACTAATTTTTGGACGTACGAACAGACGGAAAGGGGTCACACTTAATTCAAAAATCAGAATTTTAGGCCAAATACACCCTAATCACTAATTTTGGTTTATAAAAATAAAGACATAATCAACAGTATGGGTATACCAGAATGATACATGTATGAAATCTTTTCAAACTACAAATTTGTCTTTTAAATGAATATGAATTTAAGACAACAGTTCAATACAGTTCTAATATAATCCTAATCACATACATATCATCTATTGATTATTTTAAAATGTTATCCAGGTAAATATATAATGAACTGCAATCATAAGAGTCTTTATACAAGGATGACTGGCTCTATAAACATGGTATTTTGCTAACTAGTGAAGAATATAAATGATATGTTTACAATTTGAAATGTTTATACATAGCTTACTAAGGTATTTAAAACTACTATATGCCAATGATATAGTATTAAACAGAGTCATAAAACTCAGATAAACCTTAGCTTATATAGATACTTAATCTTTTTATGTTAACTTTTATATATTTTATCTATGTTTGTCAATTTAAGGCAATGTTTGGAAAATTCATTTAAACTTTTAACTTGGCTTTATAAAAGGCAGCTTGAAACTTTGTCAAAAAAAACAATCAGCTATCAAAGTCAAAAATATCCCCTTGATATTGAATAACTGGTCATATACAGTTCAAAATTTAATATATCTCAATGATAAGGAAACTCTACAGGTTTGAAATTCTTAAAGAATGGAGAATAGTCTTTAATGAACATTCAACTATATGAAAATATAAAATGTATATATGAAAAATTCGTAAGGGTTCCACGGAACCCAGTGTCTCGCCTACTTTTGCTGTTAGTCGCAGGCTCAACAAAAACAGGGAAAAAATTATAAAAAATTTTCCTCTAGATACTATCTTTTCATTGTAAGAAGCTTCTATTTAAATTTGGTAAAAATCCAGGATGGTTTATGAATCTAATAAATGTTTTAAAAACTTTTAACTGCAGACTGTATGTAATGTTAACAGGAAGAAAAACTAAGTCCATTTATAAGTTAAATACGGAAAAACAGGATTTTTTTTTTACAAAATTTACTTCTGGATACTATGACAATAAACAAGCTTCTGTCCAAGTTTGGTAGAAATCCAGGATAATTTAAGAAAGTTATTAAAATTTCAAAAACTTTAACCACAGAGTGAATATTTGTGGACGCCGCCGAAGACAACAATGACAACGACGGAATGTAGGATCGCTATGTCTTGCTTTTGCGACAAAAGTCGCAGGCTCGACAAAAATGACTAGGCTCCCAATTATGGAAAAATTGGGGAAAAAAGCTCTAAAACAATTCCATAATAACAGGTGCAAAACATCAATATATGTAAAATATTTTTGGGGGTTTCAAGGATCTAGATTATATTAAGGTCAAAATCGTAGGTGTTGATTACACCAAATAAGTATAGTCTTTTGTAAATTTTGTCTGGTAAAATGAAAAGAATTTCAAATAATTCCATAATAGCAGGTGCTCAACTCCAATTTGTGTGCAATCTTTCTAAGAAGTTTCAAGGATCAAGATCAACACTCTAGTAGGAGTTGATTACACAAAATAATTACCGGTACCCACTTATCCCACCCTCTCTCTCCCCAATCTGCTTGCCCAACCTCTGCCTGACATCACCATACTATAGGCTGGTTTTGTAATTCATGCAAACCAACTAAAATTTACAAAAATTTTCAGCTTAAGTTGAAAAAAATTTTAAACTCTGAAGAGAGAGTTATAGGAAATGATTCTGCAACCAAGTTTTTGCCTGATAGTAACAAAATGAGAAATTTTAAACAAGAACATATTATTTCCACAAATTATCATGCCATTAGTATTTTAAGAAAAACAAAACTTTGAAAGTTAACATATGCCAACAGGAAAGATATAATAAGCAGGAATTACAGTGAGACTGTGCATTTTATCTTTTATTCATCCTGAACATGAATGAAATATTTGTAGCTGGATGTTAAGCAACCAACAATCAATTTATCTACTACCACTCACAGTACTACTTATATATTCATACTTCAGCTTGAGCTATTATATTACAAAATACCAACCAGCATACTCCTTGGTTTGGAATTGGATTTTTTCTGACATCCTGAAGTTGTCCAGTTTCTGTTTCAGCCAAGTATACCACACAACAAATCTGCTCAAACAAAAATTACATAATTCAGTTTTGACAACTTCTGTTAGAACCAAGTTGCAGACTTTTATATCATAAATGAATAGTATTAGTTACATAGTGGCTTGCATTGTGTATAAGAAATTATATGTGATCCAAAAACTTATGAAACATATTGATAAACATAACTTTGTGATAATCCCCCTAATTGGATTAAAAATGTTTATTAAGGTCACCGCTGTGACTGCATTGCTAGAAGAGTATTGAAAAGCAAAGAAAGGCCTAAGTAACATACATGTAGAGTACAAGATTCGACAAACTAATAATCAAGTCAGACAGGTTATTTGTTATAAAAAATATAATGTTCAAAGATCTTTTTGTTGCAGATACATGTGCTTTATGCATTAAATATAGTCCTAAAACAAAAGGAATGTTTTTAATTTTTTTTTTTATTTAGAAGAAATTATAATTTATTCTAATTTTAATGTCGTAAAGAGAACACTCAGGTATGTAAGTTTGAAAAAAACTTTTCCTATCTAGTCAGTGTTGTAACTAGAGTCCATTGTGATAATGGCCATTGAGTTCCAATTTTACCTAGAAATAGGGGCCAGATTTGGGCCATATTAAACATGTTACTTTACAACAATATGTTTATTGTTTTAAATTTAATCATTTTTAAACATAGCTACTGACTCACATTTTAAAGAACAGACCCTTAAGATTAAACTGAACTTAAGTATATATATATATATAAGTGAACAATCATTTATACTCTACAATTGTAATGCAATTTTCTAAGTTATGATGACAACATAAGGGATAAGTTGTATCAAAGTTTTTCAGAAGACTGAACAAAATATTTACAAAATTTTATACATCTTGACTTTAATCACCTAGCATGCAGCCCTTTAAATTCTGTAAATATGAAATTAAATAGCATGCATTTAAGAAAATGAATATATTTCTATTTAAAAACATACTTCAAGGTCAAAATTCGTGGTTTGTACTGTTTACACACCACATAACATTGACATTTAAATTTGATCACACACTGGTATTCCTTTTAAACACCCCAATCATTCTTTTTAACATCAATTTCTAACAAACACTTGAGGTTTAAACAAATAAAAATAGGTGATGTGTTCACCTGTTATCTCAATTTATAAAAAGAGAAACTTTTATAGAAAGAACAACTTTTTCAGACAATGAGACAGTTCAATTGGAGAATAATCAAAATCAGGGTCTTAAGAGCCAAGGTGCAAAACTATGCTTTTGCTTTTCCCCCACCCCCACCTACTTTTTGTCAAAACAAATCAAGTGAGAGGACACTAATTAACTTCTAGACTATTAGATTATTGGAAAGTTTTTCTTTATCTTGTCACTTTATTCAAAAGTCCCCCCACTTTTCAGTTTACTCCTACTGCCAATGTTATGTCATGCTTTGTCTCTGATCTTTCTCTTTCAGGAATACAGTTATATGCTTTTCATCTCAAAACAACAACAGAAAAATGAGAAATCCATCTTTCATACTTATGAATGTAAACATGCAAATCAAAGCCATACTGTTTATTACAACATACCGGTTTGGCTGTTTGAACTTTGATTGCATCTTCTATTAACGTAAACCAATCAGCAACATCTGCAGATTGTTCTAACTTCTGTAACAACTCCTGTAAAATTGTGAAAATATGGATAACAACTTGCATCTGTTTGAACAGAAATACATTACAATAAACGATGTTTGTATTTACATTATATTTATCTTATACATACCGGTACTTCTACTTGTATTTCCAACTTTTTTCGCATAAATCCTTAAATTGGACAATCAAACTGAAGTATCAAAACAAACAAAAAGTCTTACCTCTGGCTTGAATTTTCTATATAAATATGCAAACATTTTTGTTTTCACAGAATTTTACACAACATATATCCGTATATAACACAAACAACATAAAAACTGGTGAAAAGTTACATTGCCAATATAGCATAAAAATATTCAAATCTGTTTTTAATGATACATTTTGTAAAACAAGATAAACATTTCAATTTAAAGCCTCTTACAATAATGAAAACGAATAAATTTCACAATCAATCTTCTATCAAAAAGAATGTGTTGGACTAAAATCCTTTAAAAGTAAAATATAGGTCCAGATAACAGGTATGTTACTATTTAAAGTCCAATGTTATTGTTTTTTTCACACATTCACTGCCAATTGTTGAAGGCTAATATAGTATTATAAACTGGAAGCCGTTTTAAAAGAACAATGTTTATAAAACCTTTTCCAGACAGTCAAATTATAAAAAGAATAAAGAAATTATGGATTTAATATTGAAAACAAGAATGCAAACGCTGAAATGTCTCGCCTGTTTTACAAAAAATGTACTTATCATTGAATTTATGTTGAAAGTCTGTAACATGAAGGTTTTACTACATCACAGTCATGTATCACATACACTTAGGCCAAAAAAAATACTACATGTGTTTCCGCTAACGTGCTAAAAAAAAATAGGATAGGTAGGTAGGCAATATCATTTTATTTTACAAATATTTTTTAGCTGGTTACTAGGAAATCAGTCTGACTTTAACAGTGCTTGTTCCAAAATGGCATAAAAAGTGTTAGGGTAGGCACTAAAAATTAGGGTAGGTAGGGTTAGCGGAAACACATGTATTATTTTTTTGGCCTTAACATTATCAATGTTCTATGATAATGAGGTCATGGTCAGATGAACCAGGCCAGACAGACATATACACCATACAATCATTTCATACACCACATTTAGTTAACCTATTGCTTATAGTATCTGATAAACTGACAAAACTATGAACACTTATCATTGACCAATGAACCATGAAAATGAGGTCAAGGTCAGATAATACCTGTCATACAGACATATACACCTTGCAATTGTTCCATACAACAAACATAGCTGACCTATTGCTATTAGTATTTGGAAAACTGACCAAAACACAAAAAACCTAACATTGAACCATGAAAATGAGGTCAAGATCAGATGATACCGGCTAGACCGACATGTAAACCTTACATTCATTCCATAAACCAAATATAGTTGACCTATTGCTTATAGTTCTTGAAAAACAGACCAAAACACGAAAACTTAACATTGACCAATGAACCATGAAAATGATGTCAAGGTCAGATGAAACCTACCAGAATGACATGTACCCTTTCATTCATTCCATACACCACATATAGTTGACCTACTGCTTATAGTATTGGAGAAACGGACTTAATCACGTAACTTTAACCCATATACTAAATATAGTTATCCTACTACTCATAAAAAGTGAGAAATTCACATGACAAAAAAAAACTAATTTTTTTTCAAGCAGTCGCTGAACCATGAAAATCAGGTCAAAGACAATGGACACATGACAGAAGGATACTTCGTAACATAAGGTATCTGCATACAAGGTATCAAGCATCCAGGTCTTCTACCTTCTGAAATATAAAGCTTTATACCAATAGGTTAATCCGCCGCAGGATAGTAACACCTACAATGTATGTCTCAAAAATTGAGCAGCTTTTAATACACAGGAGTGTTATATTTTAAAGAGGCTTAGTATAAACAGAGCCAACACGGTCACCTGCACTGGACCAAAAAAGTAAATATTTTGACAGCTTTTTACTAGCTATCTATATATAGTCATGGAATACTGGTGATCAGACAATGATGGCTGCTTTTATAGTTGAGGGACCACATGAAGAACATGGCTAATATCTTGCACAGTCATTCTCTAAAAACTGAAATGGCTGTAACATAAATTCATGCTCAACTATTTACTATGAATCATGCAAGACAGGTTACATGCAAACAATAAATACAACCCTGTGAAGTTGATTTCTTCAAATGTGTTTTGCAGATTTTATCTGTTTTTGTGCTGATACATTAAGGGCATTTTTCATCGATAATCCTGTAAAAGGGTAACTATTCATTGTTCCAACCATATATTAATTCTCCATTTTATATGAATTTACATCCTAATCTGTGCAAATATACCTCTTATGACCCTCACTAAACTAAATCCTACTTCACAGGTATAACTATATAGACAAGCCACTCATTTTACAAAAAACTAACAAGCAAAATTACTTTAAGGCATGAACATTTCAGTAAAACTTACGATCAGCTTTTGTCGTAAAATTTTTTTGTTAAAAGAGCCCCAGCTTTATATGCATACATGTATGTCAAATGTATCATTTCAGTATTGCCATAATAATCATGATCAGTTGAAAATATATCAGCTAAAATTATGACAATCAGACAGTGCTTAGTTTTGTTTCGGTGACACTGTTCGAGAAAAAATGAACTATTTACAATTTTGAGTAACATCAATGTCTTAATAATTACAAGAAGGACTAGCAGGTGTATTAAAAGCTACAAACTTCTATCATCATGCAACATCTCAAACTTCAACTTAGAACTTAAAAGGGTTTTTTGGCTATAGCAAATCTTACGGTAATTTGTTTTCACAAAAACAATCAAATTAATTCTGGGATTGCTAACTACAATGTATATATGTAACCTCGAAAAACATTTTGGTTGACAGTTTATAACTTTCTACACTACTTTTCCACACAATCTTATCAAACAGAAGCAAAGATTTGGTTTGGTAGTTTTGCTGTTCCTGTAGAAACCATATTACAAAAGGAATATCACATCCTAATTTTTTAGATGATGTTTACAGAGCCTGCAAATTTAGATACAATCCAAATAAACTTTTTAACAATGAAGTAAGATCTTTAAATAGTGTTTTTAATCAGTAGTAACATTGATTTTGTTTTTAATAAATTAAAACATAACTGTCATAACTTATATTGTAGCATTACAAAAGATAATGCTTTTCTCAGACTGCTTATCTACTGGATGTGTACAGATTGATATTCTAGTCTGGAAAAACATGATGGATTTATTTGTTGAAATGGCTTTAAACTAACTTTCAGAAACTGTGAGTACTCTTTGTTGGTAATTTGTGTTTTTTGTCTTTTTCGTAATGTTTTTGTGCTTCTTACTGATCATAGAGCCCTTTCCTACTGAGATTTACAGCTTTTTCATTTGTTGTGCAGTTACACCACTGTCCCAAGTTAGGGGAAGGGTTATGCACTCCAAAAAATCTTTAACCCCTATATGCTTTATGTGCCTGTCCAGAGCCAGGAACCTGTTATTCAGTGGTTGTTGTTAGATGCTTTCTGCCATATTTCGTTTACTATTTTTAGCATAAATCAAGTTGTTGGTTTTCTCTTTTGAATAATATCAAATTTTGTCATGACAAGGCCTTTTATACATTAAACAGTATGGGTTTTGCTCATTGTTGAAGGCCATACAATGACCTATAGTTGTTTACATCCTTGTCATATGGTCTCTAGTTGATAGTTCGTCTCATATGCAATCATACCACATCTACTTATTTTTTTTATATATCTAGAATAATGTTTCTATGTAAGTCCAAATTTTAAATACTAATAACGACAATGCTTTAAACAAATCATAGCCAATGCATGCTTTGTATAGTATCCTTAAGCAATAGAAGAAGTCTAGGTATGATAATTCTTTAGCTGCATACTAAGCTAAATCTGAGTATTAAAAGTTTGACAAATTTAAATAGCACATTTGATGAAAGCTTTGGCAATGTATTCAAATAAATCTTTGAAGCTACCTTTGCTAAAAGAAAGAAATTTAAATAACTGTAAAATTTCTCACCTCTATTACCATAGTAACAGCTATAATAATTCAATGAATATTTGTAAAAATCCACTGTGTTCAATCCTCAAACATAACAATTTTAATCAAACATTTCCCTAAACTTCTATCTAATGAAAACTAAGTAATCAGTATGTTTCAACACAAATCATCACTTCACCTGAGCTAATCAAGTAATGATAGTCCCAGGACTATCAATAAACTATGTTTACTTAGGGTTCAATTCTAATTTACATTGTCAGATTAATGAAAATAACTATAATATGATCAGTCAGATTCAATACTATTAATTTATAAAGTTCCCATGGCTCATCTATTTCATATTAGATCAGTATAAAGTTTACTTGTACTAGGGATGTCATCTCTACTACAATGTACTGAAGTGACAAATTGCAAGGGTGAGTTGAACAAAAGGTAAGGTGTCCATTCCTTGAGAGTCTCCCTATTTCTAGCAGATTTATATAAAGTTTTGTCCCAAAAGCTCATATGGTAGAGTCGCAGTTACTGTGTAAGCTGTCTTTTTGATTGTTTTTGTTATTTAGGTAATTGCTATGTAATTTTATGTTGCAAACACTTTCACTTTTGCTTTTGTGTTTTTACCCCATAAGTACAAGCTTCAATATGTGAATTTAAGCTGGTTCAGCTTGATTGAACTTTTTTGTTTTATATATGCTTAATATGAACTCTTAATTTCTATGTTCAATTGTATGTGTGAATGTTTTGATATGTATAAATTGTTTGGTGTGCTTTTATTTCGTCTGTTTTAAAAGCTTCTAAGAGCTTTGTTTGTAATTGTCTAGTATATATGTACTGACTTTAAATAAAGCTTTATTTTTAATGTCTTATGTCAAAAGAGGCATAGGAATTGGAAATAAAAGAGACACTAGAAATAACAACATTGAATCATGAACGGTATTGTTGATGTTGAATATTATGAATACAAACCACATTTATCTTATCACTTCATATGCAAAATGTTCATTGAACATTATTTTGCTTAAATTAAGTGGTAATCCAGAACACAAAATTAATTGCAAAATCTTGGCAACATAAGATTAAATTAGCATATATATACAATTATTTAAATGAGAACATGTATACTTTGTTGCACTACATGCAAGGTTGAAAGACAAATAGTTGAATCATACTGAAAACTGGTGCTGGGTATAAAGATATTCTTATGATGTTGACCCTTAGGCTTAGCTTTTTTTGCTATCTTGGTCTTGGAAAATAAAAAATGGGCAATAAATATCTAATAATAAAAAAATACTTGAAAACAATCAGCAGAGCTCACAAATGCATGCATGTCCCCCTCCCTATAAATCCATGTTATGCTATGTGAAACCCCCAAAATAAAACAAACAAAAAAATGAAATATGAGGAAGTGCTAATAAAATCTAAAGATTGTACAACACGCATACAAAAAGTAGTCAAAATTTATAGCACCTCATTGTTAATTAAAGATTTCACCATGTAAGTCTGAATGGGTGCATGGTCCTTCATTTCTGTATTCTTCAATTTTCTAAGGATATTTTTCTATATTCTTCAATTGTTTGCCCATTATTCTATATTTTTTGATATTTTACCACCCCATTAATGATTATTCTCTATTTTTCACACTAATTTTCTCTATTCTTTATATCTTTTGTCTATTTTTCTGTACATTTGGCCCATTATTCTCTATTCTGTAAACCCCTTCCAAACCCTTTACCGTTATGTAGCCATTTTTTTCTCTAATTTGTTATATTTCTGATAAACCTACCCTTGGTCAAATAGAATATAAATCATATGACATACCTTTTCATAATGATTTGGATATCAAAGTGTACCTGAACAAATTTTGTGCACAAAAATAAAAACCTGACATAAAATGCATTGTAGGGTAAGATATGATAAAATAAATATCCCTTTTTATATTTTTGTACATCAGTATCATCTACCGATATAAACGTCTATCTCATTTCTACTTAATATGTTTACCTGCCTTGTTGTATATTGATCATAGCAATTGTAAATGTTATTGAAAGAAACATATGTGGGGTTTTTTCCTCTACCTTAAATCAATGAAGGAAAATATTTCATCAAATGATGGAGTACTTACTACATGTCATTTAACTTGAAGCTCATTAAATCCCTATTTGCCTCATCACTGACTTAATTGTCTTTAAAATCAATAGAAACTAATATTATTATCAAATCTTCTGACTGGATAAAAAATAATACTGTAAAAACATCTTACAACGGTTTAACCCATGAAGATTCTGAAATTTAGGTCAAATTATATGTTGATTGAAATCTATATGTAACTAAAATATAACTTGAAAGATAAATATTTAAATCAGGCTTTCTGCACTAGGCACGAGGTTGGCATGGTGGGGTACAGGACACATCGTATAAGTTCTATTACCTTTCTGTTTGTGATATTTCTTGATTAAACTGGTAATTTTTTATCTTTTCGTAATATGTGCACTTTGGCATGTCAATTAGCATTGTCCCTTGGTGCCTCTTGCAGTTGTGTCACTTTAAATAGTACTGACTCCTCTGCACCAGGCACGAGGATGACATACCAGTTATGTGCAACTTATTACAATATCTTACCATATCATTAATCATGTTAATGTCCCGATACACATTTTAATATGCACCCACCATGCCATATAGCACCGTCCCTTGGTGCCTCCTGCAGTTAAGCTAGAAATATTGCCTACTCACAGAATTCTTTTTTTTTTTTTTTTTACTTTCTAGAGGTGTGCCTGAGACGAAGGTTTTATATATACTATATATATACGAATATGTGAAAACTGTTGTTCCTTATCTGTGTTTGTAACTATGTAGACTGTATTGTTTATTATATTTGTAAAAATAATATTATAATGATTATATTATGCTCCTTGTGAGCCCATTTGATGGAAATAAAGCATCTCTATATGTTATAATGTACATTACAAAATTGCTTTAAACTATCATATAATAACAAAGAGCAAATTTCATATGATGAAAAACATTACAAGAGTACTCAGCAAAGATAAAAATAGGGCATTTATGCCACGATATATAATACCAAATAAGGCTGTTTTCTTACCCATTTAGGAATTGTCATACAAAATAAATCAAGAGATTTTTATTGGCATTTTTATCTACAAAAAATTATCTGTAAAGTTTTATATGAGATTTTCTAATCATAAGCTTGTAAACAATTATGTTGATAAACATTTCACTGCAGACTGAGACCACACATTTTTCCAACCTTACTTTTGACAATGACCACTATGGCTAAATCAACAACATGAGTCCAAAACAAACTGATCGTTTGGTTACCTGCAATTCTTGACATTAAACAACAGAGTTAGACATACATGTATAACTTTTCAAAGATAGACTTAAACAACTAATAAATGACTAAATTGCAGGTTCATGTACATGGTTAACATAAGCATGTGATAAGTGAAGCCAACATTAACAAAATGGTTGTTAAGGAAGTTTGCTGCTCAGTTTCAGAATAAATAACTTTCCATAAAACTAGTTTATATTGATAGGGATTAATTGAGGAACCAAAAGCAAAAAATATAGGGGTCAATGTGCTTGTTTTCGAGATATTAGCCATTGGAATTTTGGCGGGAAAATGTTCTCTCTGGATTTTCATAGCTTTATCATTGACCAGTTAAAGTTCTCAAAACTATTAAAAATAAATAAGATTTTATAAGACTTTTACAAATGGCTTATAATTATATATGTAAAAGATTTATAAAAAGAAAATGGGGTCCATGGGCAAAATTTTTAGGCATTCAAATGGATAAAACCAGAGGATTTCGAAAATCTGACAAAATTCCAAAACTTGACAAGCAAACATCCTTAAGAGAAGAAACAAAGATAAGAATCACTGTAAAATGTAGAGTTCAAGTACATGTACATGCTATGTTATTTAGCTAAAAAACACTCATGGTGGTGTTAAGCAAACCACTTTGAAATAGGTTGATGGCTGTTGACAGAGATTACCTATGACATTCTTATCTACCACCTAATCATGGAATTATATACACTATCAAAATGGATTCTACTTGTGTGTGCAGTATGGTGTCAAAATTAATAAGCAAATAATGTCCTGTTACATGTTACTTTTATTATTCTTCCTTAGTTTATTTATTTTGAATTTACATTGTATCATAGGTCAAATTTATTTGTTCAGTGTATGTTCAATGGTGTTACTATGTCCTTTGATTGAGTTAAGCTATTTCAGTTGATATTTTATATTGTGTCTTTCTATGTTGTGATGTTACACTATTGTTTCAGAAAAAGGGTGAAGGTTTGGTACCATTAAAACGTTTAAACCCGCTGCATTTGTTTGCACCTGTCCTAAGTCAGGAATCTGATGTTCAGTAGTTGTCGTTTGTTGATGTGGTTCATAAGTGTTTCTCGTTTCTCGCTTTATATAGATTAGACCGTTGGTTTTCCGTTTGAATGGTTTTACACTAGTAATTTTGGGGCCCTTTATAGCTTACTGTTCGGTGTGAGCCTAGGCTCTGTGTTGAAGACCGTATTTTGACCTATAATGGTTTACATTTATAAATTTTGACTTGGATGGAGAGTTGTCTCATTGGCACTCATACCACATCTTCTTATATCTATGTACATGATCCATCACTTAACAGACTAGGATGCCAGGACAATAATATAAAGTGACTGGTATAAAGTAATGTCAGGACTTCAGTAAACACCTGATAGCTCTATTCTGCAAATATTGTTAAATTTAATATCTAGTGTGATAAAAATATGTGTTTGATGAACAAACATCAACACAGACTGACAGACAAGGTGAAGGCAGTATAGATTTGGGTATATTAATTTTGGTCTGTAAATACATATATTTCACATGTGATTATTGGTCAGTTTTACAAAATGTTGGCTTTTCACTCAGTTTTGTCCTCTGTAAAGTGTTTTACTAATACTATTGGCGGTCAGGGAGATTTAATGTGTAGTCCATGTTTTCATTTGAATTTAGAAAGAGGTGTTACACATGTCCTTTGACAAGGCAATTTGGTTTGCATATTTTGATTGAGGAATCAAAAATTGTTTGACAATCTTACTATGGCCATTGTATTAAAATTTTAGACCAGATAACCTTACAATTACATGTGTAAGTTAGTCATAAGGGCATATCACTACAGCCCTAATACCTAAGGACACAAAATAAATAGTGTAGTACTCCAATCATACCACTTCTAATTTTTTTTTAACTCTTACATCTATACATGTAGTATAAGTTAGTCTTGTTTGTTTTTTTTTTTAAATTTTGGTTCATTTATATGTTTCGAAGTTTAGTGTGACGTCCATTTTCGCTGAACTAGTACACATTTTTGTTTATCGGCCAGCTGAAGCCTGCCTCTAGTAGGTGTGGGATTTTCTCACTGCGTTGAAGACCCATTGGTGGCCTTGGGCTGTTTTCTGCTCTTTGGTCATGTTGTGGTCTCTTTGACATATTCCCCGCCTCCATTCTCAATTTTATCCTATTACTAACTTACAGTATGTTGATTTTCGGTCCAGAAGTAATAATGTGTACCCCAGAGGTAACTTGGTCAATGTTTTTGAGAAAGGCAAGTCTACATGTATGCTCAGAAATTTACTAGAAAATTAAGTGCTAGGAAAATGAGTACATAGTTAATGTGTCTGGCATACATTTTTACAAGGAAGATAAGTCCAATGTGTACAATTCCATTTAAACAGTATCCAAACATAACCAGGAAAAGAATAATAAAATATTTCATTGCTTACAGCCAAATCAGTATATCAGAAAAAGTAATTTTCCTACAAAAATTAAGTAGATAGCGTTTTTATCTACATGCAGGAAAATAAATCTGTGGGCTTTTGCAACTGACATTGGACTCAAAATACTAGAAAAATATGTAACCATGGCCTTATAATACTACATGCATCCTCCCAGCCACACTTTACCAGACTAATTTTATCATTTACACTTGCAGAGTTTTTGAGGTATCAACGATTCACTTTTGGCTTTGTAGAAATGCATTGTGCAACCATTTAAATGATGCTTTACTCACTCTTTGGGAGTTTTTCATAATGGTTGTTTCTTACATGTACTTGATTTTCAGGTTGATATCACTGAACATATTACTATTGACACGATTGAACTGCATCAGATCTACAGATGTTTCATTCTTCTGTCTCTCATAATTTTACTTTTTAACAATAGGTAATCATTCAAAACAGTATATTGTTCAAAGAATTTTGTATAAAAGGAATATAAAACAGCTTTGTTTGAAATATAGCTACATTTATACATAGAATGAAGAATCAAAGGGTTCTATATTTAATATTCATGAAGCAAGCTTAAGAATTTGGTATAGCTTATAGTGCAGGTTTTCTTCATTAGCTAGTAGGTAATTTTGTTCATCCAGTTAATGTTATGTGAACAAAATGAACAGACTTGCTGGACGAACAAAATCACTGCCCAAATTTACCAGACTTGGAGGATACATCACAGATGGACAAAATATGGATAGAGTAAAGAGTACTTTGTCTCAGTCTGATGTATACTTCAAAAATGTAAGTAACCTGTCCAGATATCATAATTATTTAAACTACCAATCTGCCAAATTATACTGGCAATAGCCGAATAGGCAATATACATGATATTCATGTACAGTATAGACTGTAGTGTAGCCTGTAGGTGCATTACATGGTAAATCCGTAGACCTTAAACAAAAGTTACTAGTTGTGGGATTTTTTTTATAACAGTTTGTAAAAAAGTAAACAACAACACCAAAAGATAATGGTACGGGATCACCTGTTTACCTTTATCTTTCTTTCTTTCTCTAAGTTTCTGAGGCTGTTGCACGTCAAGAATTTTTCTGGATTGTGATAAAACAGAACTGCTGAGACTATCTCATGGGTTAACACAATAACCATTCTGTTTTAAATTAAAACCAGTTTCCTTCTATGCTAAAATTTTAGCCGAATTCTATTGAATCTTTTCATTTTAAAAGCTTTTCCACACCAACAACAGATATCAGGTTGCAACAAAATGCGTCTGCAGTTATTCTATTGTGCTGCCGTCATGCGGTCATGGGAGATAATTAGTTTTTCAATAACTTGCAGTTCAATCACCTGATCAATTTATTTTCTAGCTAAAACGATATCTTACAATAGAATTTTTAATCCTTTAAGAAACTAAAAGTTAAACGTCATGAGATGCTTTTAAACTATAATTAAAAAGTTTACGTCGCTGTGCTTGTTTTCAAGTAACTGGTTGACTAAAATTATTTTACTTTGTTATGATGTGTCGACAACTTTTAAAAGTATTTGAAAAGAAATTTGTAAAATACTGATTTTTTAGTACCTCCAAGAACACACTCAATGTCACTTTAGTGAAATCTGGGACTATACTAGGTTAGCCTAATAGTCCAGGTGAAAGCTGATTTTGGAAAAAAAGACATTTAAATCAATATGCCCTTTAATTTTCAGCAGGATGCTTCGTTTTGTATATGGTATTTTGTCATCATTTTTAATGAACCTGAAGAAATAATTTATGCAAGCCCAGATTTGCTGGTATTTTTCACATGGAATTGGGTCGTTATATTTGAATTTTGTCCCGAGCGTTAGCGAGGTAAATATGAAATTTTATGAGGTAAATATGTAGTCTTATCTGGGACTTAATATATTGACGTTAGTATACTCTTTCCATGTTTTATTGACTTTTGAAAAAAAATATATTCACTGAGACCAACGGCCGAAGTGAATATTAGTTTTTCAAAAATTATTCAAACCACATATTTACAAAAACAAACGACCGTAATTGTTTTATTCTATATTCCGAGAGAAAACTATGTTTTATAATGACAATTATTTGTATGGTGAATATGAGACTACTATAATAGGTCTCAGGGTGAATATAACTTTTCTTCAGGTGAATATGCTGTTCATTCAAAATCCAATTCATATAGACAGAATTATTAAAATAATACCAATATGGAATAAATCTAATTATTTTGTATAGGTTAATTAGGTCTGGGACTATTATACTCAATATATCATGTCCCAGGTTAGGTTGAAGTTCCCCGTCGATTGCCAAGAATTGTACGTACAAAGGTCTTTTTCTACATATTTAGCATTTTGAACCTCTTGATCCTTCGTGACCTTAAGATGAAAAAATCAAGCAAGCTCCCCAAGCTACCTTATATCCCTTTAATCATTCAACGCTATATTTTATTTTTTTTATCTATTTTTTTTTTATGTATTTAATATGTAGTTATGTGTCTATGTGTTTATGTATTTATTTATTCATTTCTTTTTAATTAATACTTTTTTGTATTTATTCTTTCATTCACAGATGACAAAGAATGCTAATTATGTAACTAGAGGAATAGTTGAGGCGGTTACAATCGTTACACTACGCATAAAAATACCACCGTGAAAGCTCACTTTCCAATTAAAGGCATTCAAAACTAAAGTTTTCTTTGGTGATATGTTGTCATGGTAAGATTGAACGAATTTCTATTATTCGTAGCTAGAGCTCGATGAAACATCAGTCAGCAAATACTATTACGGGTAATATAATACCTCGAGTTCGACTGAGACTAAACGTAAACAACAACTTGCAAAACAAATTTCAAACTGTCTTAAAAACGCGGTGCATATGGACAAATGATAACGGAGAAAAGGCGTGAATGTGGTTAAAAGAAAAAACATTTTGACATTTAATTGAAGAGGGAAGAAAAAAGCTCCATGACTTCAGTGACTCGAGCAATTTTAGAACTAGAAAATCACACTCGATACTTACAGTGAATCCCTTGTGTCTTCTATACATATTCTGCATCAGGTGTTTCCTTCAAATTACATAAACTTACACTTAAGTTATGCATTCGGTAGCGAAAGAAAATTAAAATAAACACACATCTCATTGCAATTTTTTGGGGGGAGGGTTGGGTGCAAAAAAAGGGTTATTTGAAACAAAACTTTATGTTTAAGATAGATATCTACAAAGAAACCATAAACAACAGTACCTTCAATTATGATTTAATATGATAAGCAGCAAATATCACAGTTTGTATGACTACAGGGCTCATATATGAGGGTCTGGATGGGGGGTTTCATATAAGTAGTCTTTATTTTTTTATTCCATTTTTCTCTATCCTTTATATTTTTGCAAATTAATCTCTATTCTTTATATTTTAGTACCCCATTATTCTCTATTCTTTATTTTTGGGTCCATTTTTCTCTATTCTTTATTCTTTTTTGCCCATTATTCTCTTTCTGTAAACCCCCGTCCAGACCCTCATATATCAGGTACCGCTCAGACACACTGTAGCCGCTATTGCACCTCTTTTATTGCAATTTCTCAAATAACAAGCCAAAGAAGAAGTTAAAATATGTTTTTAATAAAGCAAAGATATTAGCAAAAGGTTAATGGCTAATTTCCCAAAATTATTTCACTGACTCACAAGGTCAAAATACGAAAGTTGTTTGAACCTCATCACTAGAATTTGAATGCTAAAATGCCTTTATAATACATATAAAATATTTTACAACAATTTTACTCACATCCATAAAATTAAATATCTGCGTTATATATACATTGAAAACAAATTTGATACAGTATTGCAAATTTACGTGTCTTTGTAAATTTTTGCATCGTAGACTACCCACAACCAACATAAATTAACGGGTATATGAAAGACAAAAATAACTTTGTTTCCAAAAGAATTCTGGCTTTGGTTAAGAATGCCCTTCGTAGTCATTTTACGCAAATTTCTCAAAATTAACCAAATTTTAACAAACCTATGGTTTTGAGCCTTTGAAATTTAGTTCAACTACATTTTCAGAAATACGCCATGAAATTGTTTTTAAAATGTTTACACTCATGATGCTGTTAAACTACGAATTTATTATAGCCTAGTTTTTATCTAGTTACAATTCTTTTTTTTTTTTTTAATTTGACTAATTTTTCATTTGTATGGAGCTAAAATTACAAGAGAGGAACTTTCTATTTTTAAATTTCCTGCTATATGGTATACAAAATTGGTTTCCCGTTTTTTACATGATCATTTCCCAAATCGCACTATATAGTACATGTACATTTACTGTTAAATATACATACAAATAAAGAGTTGTTCGTTCATGCATTGTTTACGTAAGACATTTTAAATTTTAAACATTGATTCAGGTTAAATTATTCTTAACTGCAGTGCAAAATTAAAATAGATAAACAAGCATGTGTCAACTAATAATTACCATTCAAATGAAACAAGGACTCACCATTAACATCTACATGTATATATCCTTAAATGATCACCAATATTTAGAATAAACATTGAAAGTGGGGCATTTTGTGTACTTTGTTTCAGACGAGTGAACATTTAAAATGTACATTTAAAAGAAGGAGAGCATTTTGTTTGAAATGGATATGACGTCACTGCAGTACTTATCAGTAATTGATCAAATGAGTATTAAAGTGTACATGTATAGTGTCGATTTTGATCTGTCGGGTGTTAATGTGACTCTTCCTTAACTTATATAATATCCATAGACAACTATCAATAGTGTGGTCATATCATTTTCGTCATATTATTTTAATGATCGTATAATTGAAAGGATAGAAAGCTCTTCTGACGTGAAACTGAAAATTTCCATCCTGACTGAATCACTGCAATATTTTGAGTAAAGTTAGATCATATCGGATCATACCGAACGGTTATTTTGTGTTAGTCATATTTGCAATAAATAAATAAATTACTTTCTTGAATATGTTTCAGTTAAGATTATTGAAGAGAGGATATTACACAAAAATAACAAAAAACAACAAAAAACAAAACAAAACAAAACCAACTTGAGGTTTTGTCGTGCCTATGACGATCGTCCGGATCAATGCCAAATTTTAATTCCTGCTCGCATTTTGAATTCGACTGATCACCGAATTACATTTGCAATGAGTAACACGACGGGTGCCACAGTGGAACAGGAACTGCTTACCCTCTAGATAATCTTCGTTCGACACCCTCGATGGGATTCGTGTTGCTCTATCTTTGTAGTGTAGTGCTATGTCAACTTGCTGTTTTCGTAGTTTCACTTTTTATTCATGGTTTTGTCTTTTTTTAACCTTGGTTTTGTCTGTTTTACTCGTGGTTTTGTCTTTTTTTTTACCAGACCTTGGTGTTTGATTACCCCTGTTTCCCCCTCTTTTTCCTTTACCTGTAGCAATGGTGGGGAGGCCCTGGTTTCGGCCGATTGGAATAAGAACCTTATCCCTGACAAGTCCTTTCAAGCTTCAGTTGCCAGAGGAAGTTTCTGGTATTTTCAACAAGGTGCAACTGGAAGTTTGTGTAAAAAAAATACTGAATTTAATAAGTTTAGATTATTTTGTGTTTATTTCACACTTATTCAAATAATTCAAATAAGACCAACAAAAATATAAACTCATTTCCTGCTTCCTTAGTAGGGAAGAATGTAGGTTAAATGTTTTTTATATAACATAGACTATATATTGTAACAATGCTTAACAAAAAATGTCTGGGTTTCTATAAGTAAAAATATCAATGTTATCTTTCGGAAGTCAAAATCCATAATCATACGTGTAACTTGATTTCAATGAAAAGTAAAACCTTGTTGACGGAACTTAAAATTGCATTTGTTCTATTGTTTTACTAGAATCACTTACGAAATGAACCGAGCTCCTTGATAGTTGAAATATTACATTAATTTCATTTCATCCATAGATAACATAAACTTTAATACATAATAGAAAGATAGAGAAATTTAAAACAGTTACTTTATAATTGTTAAAGCAAGAATGAATTATTACATAATTTTGCCTTAATACATTTTCACATCTGGCTTAGTATTCTGTTTGCTCTTGTTACCTAAAACATGCATACAGGTCATTAAGGCGGAATGGGAACACAACCAGCCGGGCGACCAACTCAATGATCAATCACCAATTAAAATCTTAGACTTTGTAAACAATTCTGCCAATCTCCCTCTTGTAAAGTTCGGGAAAAAATCAGACTTTAATTTTAAAAATCATCAAGTAAAATTTACAATTGACTCTGTCGTCTATGCTATTCAGCGATCAGAACAAAATGAAACAAAAATGTTTCACTGACTTATCGTGTAGTTTCACAACAAAGGGGGAAAAAGAGAAATTGTGAATACCGTTAGGTTTCTATCATTTTCGCCATCTTAATACCACCAAAACAGCACGAATGAGTAGTCTTTGAAAAGTTTCTTAAAAATCATCATTTTTATAAAGTATATAATGGTATCCAGCCAAATGACTGGCTCATGAGACAAATTCAAAATAGCACAGAATATCTACAAACTAATTAAAAACTTAAGCATTAAATATATGTTTTTTCGAAAAAGGTATTGTGTGTAATCTGGGCCCGTATGCATAAAGCTACTTAAGTTAAGATTTGTTCCGAACGGACGGATTTTTCTACATGTCGTACGATAAATTAGTATTACGATTTGATATCTTAACTTAGGTAGCTTTATGCATACGGGCCCAGATAACACACAATACCTTCTTCGAAAAAAACCTGATACATACAGTTTTTTGCATAAAGAAAAATAAATTTGTCTGCTATATCAAAATCGCTTAAAGTTTCAGAAATATCACAAGCTTTTTAAAATTCTTAAATCTGAGTAAAAATCGCACCCTAACAAACACTGGTTTTTATCGTCGACACAGCTATTTTTTTCCGGTTAGTTTTCCGTTCTACGTTTTAAACATTATGACTAATACGTTTCGCAGATATAGATTTTCGAATAATTTAACCCTTGAAAACAAAGGAAAAGGAGAATTAACACCCGTTTATGGCCCAAGAAAATGATTTTTTTTAAATAACATTCTTCGAAATTGCTCATAACATAGGGAAAAATGCATAATATGCATAAACTCAGAAAAATATAAATGAATTAGACAAGATTAACAGTGACAGTGCAGGATGTCATGATTAAACGACATATGCACCAGTATCACAAAATGGAGAAAAATGCCTATTTTATGCAATTTTCCTTCCGAATTTCCTTTGAAGAAACATCAGCCACAGCAAAATAATTTGAGGGAAGCTTTCTTGTAGCCTTTTTTTTTACATAATCCCACACCTCCTTTTTGAATCCAAGATGTAGTCAAAAGTCAACCACATACTTTTCCAAACCAAGATGAATTCAAAAGTCCACCACATAGTTTTCCAATCCAAGATGTATTCAAAAGTTGTTACAAAACAAAAAAAAATACATTTCGTCATGTTTTGTTGCCATGTTTACTCGACAAATTTGAAATTTGTTTGTTTTATTTCTTTTTTGACAAATAAAGAATAGAGAATGGGATGCTAAAATATAAAGAAAAGAGTATAATGGGCAAAATTGTTTATGGAAAAATGGCCTAAAAATAAAGAATACAGAAATGAGGAATTAAGACCCCCGTCGGCCAACTCAGACCCTCCACAACAATGAGCAAAACCCATACCGTTTAGTCAGATATTAAAGGCCATGACAACATGTGAAACAATTCAAACGAAAAAATGAACGACCTGATTGAAGACAAAACAATACACGGTAAACAAAATATGACAGACAGCAACCAACGACACCAACTAAATTACAGACTCCTGACTTCGGACAGGAACATATAGAATGTAGCTGGGTTATACATAATTGTGAACTCACAACCCTCCCCCTAACCTGATACATAGGTGTAACAGCACAACATAAGAGCAAACTGTAAAAATCAGTTAGAAATGGCTTGATTCTTGAGATCAGTGCGAACCACAAAAACAACTAGCATAAAGACAAAACACTCAAAGTACCGATATAAGAGTACTCACAGTTACCGAAAGCTACATACAGTTCAAAACCAATAACGACTAATACATAAATCATGTTATACAAAGTATCAATCATAGCACACCCACGGATAAAGTGTAAAGACGTCATAAACAGTCAGAGAAAACCATGACCTTGTGCAATGCCAAAATATAAGTTCATAATATCGACAGGATGTAGGACCATAAGTTTGTAGAGATACACATCAATGCATATGGCTAATCTATCAAAAAATAAAATCAATGTTAGGACCGATAAAAACAATATTCAAAGACCTTACTACGGGGTTAAATTGATATCCTTTGAAGATGAGTTTATTCAAAGAATCTGTTGTGAAGTCCGCTTACTAGATGTACAGTATAGCGCACCGCGCGTACAGCTACTTACTTGGCTTCCATTATTTCATTCTATGCCATTTTACGACAATTAGCCACTATACGCAATAGAATCAATGCGTTTACATCGATCGAGCTTCATAAAAAATATACCGTAAAATTTAGGATGTGATATCCCATTTTTTTTTCGAGTCTGCGACATTTATGTCTCAAAAGCGAGACATAGCGATCCTAGATTCCGTCGTCGGCGGCGTCAACATTAAGGTTCAGTCTGTGGTTAAAGTTTGTTTTAGACATCAATAACTTTGTCAAACCTTCATGGAATTTTATGAAATTAGGACAGAACCTTGTTTATAACCAACATATAGTATCCAGAGCAAAATTTTGAAAATATTTATTTTCATTTTTTTCCAGTATTTTACTGATAAATGGACTTAGTTTTTTTTTACAGTTAACACTCAGGCTCAGTCTGAGGTTAAAGTTTTTCAGTTATCAATAACCATGTCAAACCTTCATTGAATTTTATGAAATTTGGACAGAAGCTTGTTAATGACCAACATACAAAATTTTGAATATATCTATTTTCATTTTTCAGTATTTTACAGTTAACAAGTAGATACAGTGTGGGTTTTTTAACACATCAATTACTTTTCCAAACCTTCATAGAATTTTATGAAACTTTGGCAGAAGCTCTTTTATGATTAAAAGATAGTTTGAAGCAAACTTTTGAAAATATATTTTTTTTTCATTTTCCGTATTTTTTACTGAAAGATGGACTTAGTTTTTTACAGTTGAGTCAGAACTTGACATTTACAGACAGTCTGGTATAAAATTCGTTTGACATGATAAATGATGGATTGTTATGAAAACTGGACAGCAGCTAATCTTTAAGACCAAGAAATAGCATCTAAAGGAAAAGTTTTTTTTTTTATGAATTCTGTATTTTGCTAATAAATGGACTCACTTTTTAAGTCAATATTACACTTTTTCACTGACAGCAACAATCGCAGACCAGATACACTTTTTCTTTTGATAATCACAATGGAACTAGTTCATAATAGAGATTTTCAACTATGTTGGTTCAGTTCTAAAGTTATAAATCACAGTTTGTGGTCTAGCTCAATAAAGCTTGTTTAAGTTTCATTTAATGGATAAATTCGCTTACCTTGATGATATGCTTGCTATATAAATAATCAAGAATTCTATACTTATACTGCGGAAATTCACTCAAGAGACTTACTTTAAAAAAATCTTATAAGGTGTATATATCTCTTAACTCGTTCGCTATGCTCGTGTCTGAAGTGACGATTTAGATTTCCAGGAACGTTATCTACACGTATAAAAATGATAGCACTGAGGCTTCTTTGAGTAGATAACAAACTGTGATTTTTAACAATACAGGAACAATTCTTCTATCAAACAAGCACATTTGGTGTCCATAGGAACACCTACAACCTGTTGATAAACTTTATTGCTGAAACGTACTTAAATGTAGAAAATCTACAGGTTTTATGTTCTTTGGTTGTTTGTTTATTATACCTTTTTCATGAACAAGAGATAAACAATGAATATAGGAAAAAGCATACTTATGTAACCATAAATATATATATATATATAAGTTTCTGAAAATGTTTGAAGTATCCGATAAAAAAGGTCAATGTATACCCCATCACATTAATCCACATACCTTTTATCCTTTGTTATGAACTATAACGTTTTCCTGATTCAACAACGTTGTGCCTTCTATGTTTTAATACACTTCAGATTTAAAAATATAAAATTGTAATATGAAAGTATGTCAATTGTATATTTTAAGTGAGATTACGATTTCAAAATGAAGTTTCTTCTTTAATCGTATGTATTGTTCCCATTTGAAAAAAAAATGGAATGGATTTGAAGAAATTTAGAGTGACACGATTTAAAAACGATCGTTTTGATTTATTTAGATCGTTACAGCTGATAATACCTTTAGCTTTTACAAAAACTAAGGTTCCAGCTCCAGCTGGTAAAGTTGAGCATGCAGGAGTATGGCTTTTCCACGAGCACTCTGATAAAATTGACCTGTGCTAGATGAAAAATTCTGCATCGAAGTGACTTTGAACTACAGTTATGTATTAAGCAGGGGCCCTCAATGGCCGAGTTGTCTAAGTAGTCCATCTACTGTATCACTAGCCTGTCAACACCGAGGTTGTGAGTTAGAACTCCGCACGTGGCAGGTGCGTTCGTCTCCGCCGAAGGTTGGTGGTTCTCTCGGGGCACTCTGGTTTCCTCAACCAATAAAAACCAACCGTCCATGTTTTAGCCAATAGTTCTGAAAGTAACGCTAAACACCAACAACCAATCAATAGTATTAAGTAAATTGTCTTATCTATAATGAGGAAGATATATACACCATCATAGTGTTAAACGTTCATAAGGGCAAAAAAAAATGAGACTCCATTATCCCAGTAAATAAGTATGTCAACAAGTGCATGTCGCATTTAAGGGGACGAGGCGGACAAGTGCACGGCCATAAAAATATAACGTCAAACAAATTTCGAAAAATTCTAAAGGTCTTAAGGGCCCGTCTTTGGCAAGCCGTTCTTGTCAAAACTATGTTTAAACCATTTTTTCGAAAAAATTACACACTGAGATTTAAGAACCTTAAATAACACACTGAGAAATTGAAATTACACACTGAGAAATCGAAATTACACACTGAGATTTTATAATTACACACTGAGATTTAAAAATATGAAAAACACACACTGAGAATTTAAAATTACACACTGAGATTTTAAAAGACACACTGAGATGAAATAAATTGAAAACACACACTGAGAATTGTTAATTACACAATGAGATTTCAAAAATACACACTGAGATCAATATGCAAATTACTAATGAATATTCTTCATGAGATGAATAATTCAACAGATTAATATCTTGGTCTCCCGAACTCTTGTCATTCATTATAATGAAATGCGGTTCCTACAACCAACATTCGTAATAAATTCAAGACTTAACAAATTTGTTTGCTAACTCGTATTCATAAGTTTTTGCCTATAATTCAGATTATTACTAACAGTATATCGGGATTTTGCTTAAAACTGTTTAAGCATGGTCCCTTTTCAAAAGTCTTTCAACTGTTACCCTGATTTCGCAAGGTAATCTTTTATATTTTTGTTACGTAATAGGCACTTGGGAAAAAATTCACTGCATTGTTTGTATTTTTGCAGATTGTTCCAATGTTTTCTTATAATTTTAATAAAGTTTTTCACCATTTGGTTATAGTTTGTAATGAGAGTAAGTGGGTATTTTCTTGTTCTATTGGTCTTTATAACGTAGTTTTTCTATTAGTTGTATTTTTAAAACATTAAGCGCCAAATTGAAGGACTAACGAGTTCTGTCCCCTAGTTGTTTTAAGCTTGTAATAGATTCAGATTAATTATGCTAATTAGATATGTGCGCATAAAAAGTGCGCACAAATCTCAGTGTGTAATTTCAAATTCTCAGTGTGTAATTTCAAATTCTCAGTGTGTGTTTTTCAGTTTATTTCATCTCAGTGTGTCTTTTGAAATCTCATTGTGTAAGTTTCAATTCTCAGTGTGTGTTTTTTTCAGTTTTTGTAATCTCAGTGCGTCTTTATGAAATCTGAGTGTGTAATTTTTAATTCTCAGTGTGTGTTTTTAGGTTTTTTAATCTCAGTGTGTTTTTTTGTTAATTCTCAGTGTGTAAATTTTTCGAAAAATGGTTTAAACATAGTTTTGACGAGAACGGCTTGCCATACCCGTCCTAACCTTAATCCTGGACCCGCCTCTGTTCGAGATGAGATGGAATATCATCTGTATCGCGGAAGGTAAACTTTATACATAAACGGCTTTTTACATCGGATGTGACCTTGAGAGGTCATACCGGTGTAATTTCCTTGCGCTTTTGACTGATAACCGAACGTATTTCGTATAATTACGCGGATATTATTGAGCGCAAAATAACATTCCTTATCGCTTGTTATATATTAATTTCATCAATAAATATTCTTGAAAATAATTTTTAAGAACATAGATAAATGATATGAAAATGTTTTGTCGTGAGAAATATATATATCAATAACAAATCATGAATACCGAAAATTTGTGTTAACGCATGCGGAAGAATATCTCGAGAACGTTTTGCAACAAAAGCGGGAAAATATGAATGCCTACTCAAATTAATCTATTAGAAAACGAATTATTACAGAAGAGTGTACACCATGCACTTGCACTGCACTATCATTAGGATAGTAGAATAGAATGATATAAAGCCCCCCCTCATATAAATGGATGAAAATTTGCCTGTAGAGTTATTAAGATTATCTGCTATATATATAACTGTTAGGAGCTACCATTTGATTTTTATGGGGGGGGCTAGGACGAAAAATTTTGTCCTGCTTTTTTTTAGTTGTAATCTCTGTCCTGCCTTTTTATTTTTACTCTATTCGGTCCTGTTTTTATTTTTACTAGTTTATCCTGAATTTTTTTTACACAAATTGTCATCCTGCCTTGTTTTTTACCAAGTTGCTCATCGCCTTGTTTTTAACTCAAAACTCCTGTCCTGCCTATTTTTTTCGAATTTCATCCTAGCCCACCGCCCACCATAAAAATCAAATGGTAGTTCCCTTATACAAATATTAATATAATATATAATAACAAACCAGAGTATACTGATAACAAATGATTATATCACTACAGTATAATAATTATTACGGTGAGGTTGAATTCCCTGTCATTTATTTATCATCCAGACAGGAACTTGTCTCAGAAAAAAATATGTCTATGTACCTTAACCTAACTTTCAGGTATAGAGATATGATTTTTTTTAGACAAGTGCTTGTGACCATCCACCAGAACTTGCGATCTTCCGATGTTCAGTACTTCAGTACTTTGATTATTTTATACTATTGTGTTATCCGTTTTCCTTTAAATACAGGACCAAATCGGCAAAGAGAGCAACAAGTCATATTACAGTACTACTAGGGTGTGTTTAACGGCATTGACTACCCATGTGGGTCGCTCACGGTCGGTACATATTACAGAAAACTTGTCCATCGGATTGAGCATCCTATCTGGACTTGTAACTAGATGTCAGTCGTAGAGAAGGAAATGCTACAATCCCCCAAATTTTGCAGAGTTAATACGATTTTGTCATTAGTCTATATTTTTTGTTACCTATATGGGAGGTTTTCAGAATATCTGTCTTTAGTTATTATAAAAGTCTTCATGTTTATAATATATTTGATAAAGTAACTATAAAACATCAACACCTGGGAATATTGAAACAGTAGTTTCTTTTATGAATTAGAGGCAACAGTAGTTTATAGATGTTCAAATCTCATGAATCTAACCGTCTCGGTGGTCTCGTGGTAGTGTGTTCGCCTCGTGTTCGGGAGGTTGTGGGTTCAAACCCCGGCCGACTTTAAAATTGGTATGTGTTGCTTCTCCTCTGAGTACGCAGCATTAAGGAGTAAGAGCAAAGACAGGTCGGCTCGGGGTCAGAATAATGTGTCCGGGTAGGTTGACATGTCTTCCTGCGGACTATCATGTAAAAATCCGGTTCAGCGTGTTGGTTTAGTACAAAGCATGGTTAATATTTATATCAAAGTAATATGTTCTCGTCCTGAATATGCATTTGATTTGATGCTTTACGTTAAGCAGCTATTCATGATCATCATCATTCGCTCATTTGCACGATAAAGAACCATTGCAACAAAACCATAACCGTAGATGGCCTGTTATAAGGCAACACTTCTGTCCCTGTCTAACATATAATTGTTTTCCAGTAGCAGTCCAAATTTCCTGTCGTCCAACCTTGTAGATACTATCTATTATACTAACTGTTGAAATAGTTTTTCGTCCTGAATATGCACGAAATAATTGCCACTGAACCATTAGAAAATAATTAATCAATCATAAATCAAGGTAAACAAAAACTGAGGAAATGGCATGAACTTTAGAACGAGCCAGACCGGATATGTTGGCAGTGTAAGCGTGCCCCCACTCAGTCAAAATTAGGATACAATCAGTAGATATACAGATCAGACTACTATTCTGGTATCTAAAGATTTAAGACCGCCAATGAGTTGAGATACAGACACATTGTATCGGTCACCAAAATGTGATGGTGAACATAAAACTTATGCAGTGTTATACACCCCTGTTAATGATGTCCGTATAGTGTGAACATACACGAGCATAGTCATTTGAGCTAAGGAATTGTCTTTACCTTTTCAGCAGTACTTAGAGAGGCGAAAGATACCAAAGGGATATTCAAACTCACTCATACGTCGAAAATAAACCGACAACGCCATTGCAACAAAAGGAAAAACCGAACGTCTAACAACAGTATACAAAACACAAAATAGAAAACTAAAGTCTGAGCAAACATAATGTATTCTTAGTTTGTTTGTATTGTAAAATTATATTCAAATGACGTAATCGGTTCTTTGTTTATAAAAAGAAATCGCAAACAGGTAAACACTTTTTTTTTGTTAGTTTTTATTATTATTCAATTTGTAATTCTGGTTTTTTTTTCGTAATTGTGCAAAATGGTGAATATATCACCGAGCAAAGCCTTTTAGGCAAACATTCCCTTTGAAATCCTTTGTGTATGTATATAATAAAATTGAGAATGGAAACAAGTAATTTGTCAGAGACAACAACCCGATCAAAGAGCAGAAAACAGCCCAAGGCCACAAATGGGTCTTCAACACAGGGGAAAAAATCCCGCAGCCGGAGGCGGGCTTCAGCTGGCCCCTAAACAATAAGCTATACTGGTTCAGCGAAAATAGACGTCACACTAAACTCTGAAACATATAAATGAAACAAAATTAAAACCATACAAGACTAGCAAAGGCTAGAGGATCCTGTTTTGGAACAGGCGCAAAAATGCGGCGGGGTTAAGCATGTTTTGTAAGATCTTAACCCTCCCCTATACACGAAGCCAATATGGAATAAACAAACACACATCAATACGCACAGTAAAACTCAGATTAAAAGAAGTCCGAGTCCGATGTAAGAATAGGCAACAGAAGAAACTAAGCAAAATGACAATGATCAACATAAATTAGCAAAGGACTACTAGCAGTTACAAACATGCCAGCTCCAGACCGTAATTGAACTGATTATGTCTTCATCATATGAAAACCAAGCACAGTCCCTCCCATTAGGGACATGCCTATTTCGTCAATAAGGACTCGACGCTATCAACGCCTGAATGAAACAAATAAAAGAGAGATCATTATCAATATAAATTATGACAATAAATAAATCCCTCAAAACTTTATGGATGCAAGGCTCAATTTAATAGGCAACTTGATGCTCATTACAGCAATCACCTAGACAGTGATGACGTCATATATTCCAGATGGAAATGGTTAATGTGACATAAATCAATTATAAGATTTGTACCAGTTAACGAAATGCAAAAGAAAACAATTATGGCATTTTCCTGTTTCATGTAAGAATTCCACGGAGATATATCAACACTTAATGACGACTTTGAAATTATTTTAAGAGAAATGATACAACAGTTGCATTCTTTTATTTTCTCTTATTTCGTTCCTCATATATATTGAAAATGAAGCAAAATACACAGTGGGCGATCAAAAACCTCGAGTCGAGAAAAGACATACTACACGAAGACCAAGATGATAAAAAGATAAGACAAAAAATAGAAGTAAAAACATTGAGCAAGACAAACTGTGTATGAACGCAGGTACTCAGGAAATGCTTACGGCTACACTAGCGGCAACCCTTTCTGTTTTCTCATATCCTGTAAAACCTGGAGGTAGTCATAAAGGAGGAAAGCCAGAGAACAAAACTATTGTCACGACAAATATAACGTATCCATGGTGATCTGGTTCACAAAAATTCCTAAAACGGTCAACTAATTCACGATGGTGCTTATGATACTTTCGAAAAAAAAAATGTCTTCAACTTTACTATTAAGATCCTTTGGTTAAAAGGCCTCTTTGTAGGAATCAACCCTCTTTATCAAGAAAGGAAAACTTGCTAGGAAATACAAGTTCTGGAAAATATTCAACTGTGAGATATATACCCACTATTCAAGGACTGCTTGAATGCTGCTACAAAAAAGAGAAAGTTTACAATGATAAAATTGAATTCATGTCTTTTATCGTCGTAAATTGTAGGTCCCATCCTGCTCTCATTATCATTTTTTGTTCTGTAAGATACTTTTAATAGCAAAATTAACAGTATCTGCGCTGCTCTTTATTCAAAGTTCAATGGGGTAGGTGCAATGAACATAGTCACCAAACTTTGATTTATTCGATAACAGCATGATCGATGAGGTAAGTGCGGGCTAACTTCTTTCATTCTTCGTTAGTATTTCCTATATGCTTAGATAAAAGAGGGACGAAAGATACCAGAGGGACAAACTCATAGATTGAAAATAAACTGACAACGCCATGGCTAAAAATAAAAAGACAAACAGACAAATAATAGTACAGAAGACACAACATAGAAAACTAAAAACTAAGCAACACGAACCCCACCAAAAACTGGGGGTGATCTCAGGTGCTCCGGAAGGGTAAGCAGATCCTGCTCCACATGTGGCACCCGTCGTGTTGCTTATGTTATTACAAATCCGGTAAATAGTCTTATTCGGTAGGTCACATTCGTGAAAAGGGAAGAGTATTGTAGTTACGACATAAGGAACATATCCGATATCATCTGTGAAACGGTTATTCCATAACGGTCAACCAACTCGTGATGGCGTCCGTAAAATTTACGAAGGGATGATTTCAACTTCACCATTTGGAACTCTTGGTTTAATAGCTTCCTTGTGAGCAGCAATCCTCTATCAAGGAAATCATGATAGGAAATACAAGCCCGGGAATATCGTATCAATTGGGAGATATATACTCCGTATGCAGGCGCTGCTAAAATGTTGCTACATAGAAATGGAAAGTTCACAATTGGGAAGCTGGAATCATCTCTTTTGTCGTAAAGTTTTGTTTTCAACCGACCCTCATTGTCAATTTCTAGATGTAAGTCAAGATATGAGGCAGACTTGTCTGTATCTGTAGTATCCTTTATCTCTAGTTCGATGGGATAGATTCGTTCAACATAGTCACCAAATTTTATATTATTTAGTGAGAGAACATCATCTATATAGAGGAACGTAAAGTTAAAGGATATTGCTAACTTCTTATCTTTCTTCCTAAGAAATTCCTGTATGAAGTCAGCCTCATAATAATAAAGAAAAAAGTCGGCAAGAAGAGGGGCACAATTGGTTCCCATTGGAATTCCGACAGTCTGTTGAAAAACACGTCTTCCAAACGTAACAAATATGTTGTCAATCAAGAAATCAAGCATCTTCGATAAGCATCGGGTGTCTTCCTCCATCTTAGATTTTGAAGTAGCAGAGAACAATTGGTCTAGATCTTTAATGAAATGTGCAAATTTCGAGCGTAGTATGTAATTCATGTGTAAGACTTTTAATGTAAATATAGAAAATTATGTGTTTTATCATATTTACGGCTGTAATTTCTAAAAAACCACCATATTTGTGTTTGATTCATTTTTTTTTTCAACTTTGCCAAATAAGGGGAGATAACTCAGATAGTAGGGGAGATAACTCAAATAAAGTAATTTTATAATAGAAAGTGTTGTGAATTTACCTATTTTTATATGTAGCAAGAAAACAAGTTCGGTGACCCCATTTTTTCTTTTTCTTATCTGAAAGCATGTTATAAGAGCTATCTTCTCACATTTTATCTTAAAATTCTATGGTGTAGTTTTCTTTTTATCATTCAAAATTGGATTTTCCATGCATAATCTTACAAAATCTGACAATTTTGCACAACGTGTAGCATAAAAAAAAGTCCGGTGAACTATACATTTTATTATATTTTTGAAAAAGAAATGAAAAAACCTCAATCTATTAACAAACTATTAAAAAATTCTATGGATATCCGCATTTATTAATTTCTTTTCGAGAATAATTTGTAATATTGTTTTATCTACAAGAACATTATTTTTTCATAACCAAGTCATTCTAAAATATATATTTTGATTTTATTTCTTTCTGATTGTTAGTATGTTTAACAGCTAAATAGCTTTTGACTGTCAGTTTTCTATTATCTAGATTGTCAATCGGCATCTCAATGACCAACTGGTTCATGTCATTATCAGATAAGTGTGAAAGCCATTACAACGCAATAGAATCTTTGAAGTCAGTGTTGAGCTTCATCTATGGGTTTATACATCTATGGTATATAAAGAAACAAGTCGGCAAGAACAAGGAACACTTGTGTCAATGGTGGAAAGTCAAATGTTTAAAAAAGAAAATAAAAAATTTAAGTTTTGCTTCCTTATTCATTTTATTTTCCGGTTTTATTTAATGTCAAACGTATGATTCTAAGTCAATGTGTAGAAAGAATTCGGCACAATTATTCACAAAAATTGATATATTATTGGTGAAAAGAAAACTAACTCTTACTTATCTAAATCGAATTTGTATTCTGTCTCTGCGTACTACATGTACTATGTGTTATGCTTGTTGGTACCTTCTTTTATGTTTGAACTATAGTCATGAGTGAGTGGAATAAATGATTTATAACATGCATAAATGACAGGAATGTACCGTGGAGCTTATGACAAAGCAAATGGAAGAAGAACGAAAATTGTCCATGTACAAATTAAATAAATCAGATAGAGAGGTAGCATATCCATTATATATCAAAGGAAATTTTTAAGACTATGAAATTCCGAAGAATACAATAACATTCATATATTTATACATCGGTATACGAATAAATTTGCGTGACAAATTCATATTTTTGGTGGGAGAGGAAGCAAACAACACCACTGAATTAACTACTTTTCTAACTTCATTTTGATTGACCATTTAGGTTAACCACATCTTTGGTTAAATTCGTTCTTCAATATCTTATCGGGATATAAAGAGAAATTTTAGAACACACCTAGAATATTCTAGGTGTTTTATTAAATGTATATATATATCAAGTTCTAGGAGCATCATTTTTACCACACGGGCTAAGTGTAACGGTTAGTCATTGGAAAAGCATATACTATAGTACTATGAAATTTAGAGCGAGGGGCTGTGCTCCGAGCACTTAGCTTCATAGTGTATACCTTTTCATTGACTATCCAATTTAGCCCATATTTACAACTCGAGTAAACTTATGATTGGTCTATTGATAGTTGACAGCTGTTTGTTAAAATGAAGTTCATAAATAGTCGCACAACGGTGGCAATTGTACATCGTAACATCTTGATCATAATTTTTCCATTGTGGTTATTCATGCAAAGTTACTTAGTACTTAGGAAAAGTATGCACTATGAAATTGAAAGGAGAAATTCAAACAATTTGATTGGATCAGAAAGTGTAAATATGTGTTAAGCTTCATTTAACCACTGCTGTGACGTCAAGCTATTCATTTACAGTAGTTTTTTTTTCTAGAATCACCACTTCTTTAATCTGTCACTGAAATAAAGTCATAAAATGACATTCAATTGTTCCCTTTGTGTACTTAATTCCATTTAAAAGAGACGCGAAAGATACTAAAGGGATAATCAAACAGTCTTAAAAGAAATGACAATGCCATGACAAAAAACGAAAAACGACCAAAAAACAAACAACAATATACAAAGCACAACATAGAAAACTAGAGATTTAGCAATACGAACCCCACAAAGAACCGGGGGTGATTTCAGTTGCTCAGGAATGGGAAGTAGATCTTGCTCCACATTTGGCATCCGTCGTGTTGCTCATATAATTACAAACCCGGTGATAAGTCTATTTCAGTTGGTCTGAATTGACTTATTTACTGAATACTTTTCTCAACTGATTTTAGTTACCTTGGACTTTTACAATTTTTGTATACGAACCCCTTCCTTGAAATAAATTATGTGCAGCTGGTCATGAACACATCGACAAAACCTCTCGGCTACCAATCGGATGATATTCAAATGTCGATTTTGCATATATCAATATGATACGGTACTATACATACACGGGGCGTGCACCTTTATATATTTAAAAACGACGTGTATATATACAGTGAAAGTTGGTAGCTGCAAGGTTAGGATGAGTTTCCGTGTTAACTTTGAGAATAACACTAAGACATAGTTCGAATCTCTATTTCGGCTTTCTTTTTTTCCTAATTTGTTTTGCATTATCATTAACACTTTAGAAAGAAGAAAATGATTATTTGATTGCTGTCGACGGTTTCATGTAGTCCATAAGAAAATTAGAGAATTGCTTTATTGATGCTTATGGCAATTTCATTTGTTTTACTATGTAGTTGACATATTCGTAAAATATAAAAACGTGTGAATCGAGATTGAGTTTATATAATTGTTCTTTCATTAACATGATGTTTTTCTTAAAAATTAGTTCGATTATACTTTATTTTGACAATTATGGACAGAATCATATTTCCTATACTGTAAGTTCGCGCGATTTAGTTTTAATTTAATTTACTATTAAATTCATCAACATGACTGTATAGATGTAATTGCACAGTAGTGTAGGAATTAAGTGGTTATTTCAGCTAACAAGGTCTGATTAAGACAGGATTTTTAGTTGGGAAAAGTCATCAAACCAATAGTTTAAGTAGGAGACACAATTGATAAGCGTAAGTATGCTAAAAAATAGCATTCGCGCTTCGGTCTCATGGTATCTTTTTTAACGAACTAACACTTATCGATTGTATCTTAAACACATACCGTTTCTACAAAGTCAGCTTATGTCATATGTACGTAAATATAATTTAACTACTGCACTACAAACCTCGATGCATTGTAAATAAAACCAACGACAAAGTTATGGTGTGATATGTCGTTGTGCCTGACAACTCTACAACAACATTTCTTTCTTCTTTTTTGTCATATATATAGTGTTTTCTGTCTTGCTTTTCCCAACTACTATTGTCGTGTTGTTCATGACATTGTTAAGTTTACGTTAAAATCTCGTCAAAATTCGAATTCGGCGATACTTAATAAATAAAGACGATATTATGGCCATGCTGTACATATATGACAATAACACTTTATAAAGTTCGTGCGTCCGAATTGTTTTCTGGATTTACTTTCATAAAACTCAAACCCCAAAAGATTAAAGCCAAGGATGTAAAATTACCTAACCACGTGAAGGGTCATATGACCAAAAGGGACCTAAAGAGTAGCAATATATATCTAAAGTCAGCCTTGCATGATTGAGTTGGAACTTTAATTTCTTATCAATTTCTTAATTAACGAACGGAGAATTTAACAAAAAAGTTTGTTATAAATCATGCCAATACCGAAGCACTGACTACTGAGCTGATGATACCCTCGTGGACCAACAGTCCACCAGTAATGGTATTGACTAAGTGTAAGTAAATGAAAACAATACTTTATAAATTTCGTGCGTCCGAAACTCTTTTCTGTATTCATCTTCACCGGGAACGCTGAACCCCCACCCCCCCAAAAAAAAAAAAAAAAAAAAAAAAAAAAGCCAATAATGTAAGTACCTTAACACAATTAGAGCTGTATGAACAAAAGGGACATAGCAAAAATAATCAAAATCGCTTAAGGTCAACTTTGCCTAAGGTAGTTGGAACCTTAAAGTCTGAATAATTTCTTAATTAGAGAACGTATAGAATTAAAAAAAATGTTTGTTATAAATCTTGTTAATAAGCACTGACAATTGATTTGGCTTTGGCTATATATTGCTTATATGAGTAAGCGCCGGAGTGGAGATATCAATTCTAATATGTAGGCCAAGTCAGTATGGCGTCCGAATTTTTAAGTTTTGATTTTAATTGTACTCTAAATTTCATTGATCTAGTAAATAAGTAGCAACCTCTAACGAGAAAATCCAGACAGGAAATACAAGTATGGAACATTTTTATACCAATGAATGCTTACGTCTCATATATTCCAGTGGACTTTATAATTCGTATAAAAAAAACCAGTAGAAGTTTAATTTTTAATTATACGTCAGTTACATCAGATGTCAGTAAAGAAAATAATGCTCCTTCAACATGAGACTGTGAAACATCGAAGTTTAGATATGATCCATATGGCCATGTAATTACAGGGGAACTCAACATCGTTTAAGACCGAGAGGTTATAAACTTTCTGAAAAAAAAAATATCGTCCACCGTCGAAAATAAATTGGGAAGAGTGACGTCAGGTTATTAACGATGCCTTTTCATCCTATTGTGAAAAATGGTGTAAACGGGAGAAATCTGACAAAAAGTTACTTGATTCCTATTTAAATAAATTTATGAATATTGTTGATATTCGCATACCACATTTCGAAAATAATTTAGAAATAAATAAAAGAGTAAGTAATACGCCCATTTCTAGGATTAAAAACAATATCAAATACTATCAAAGCGTTTTGTGTTCGTACCGGCTGACAAGCAGCCAACAATGTGGTGGTGGTATGACGTAAATACTACACGGAAGTCCTTAAGAATGAAATTATACATTCAACTACATTCAAGGCCGTAAGCTCCACAGAAAGTCATATAGTAAATAATCATGTCACTACCACAGCTCAGCTTAAGGCCTCCTCGAAACATTTGAAGGTCCCCACTATGTATTGGTTACCTAAACTACACAAAAACCCGTAAAATATTGTTTCATCTCGGCCTCTAGTAAGTGTTCTACTGCTAATCTTTCGGTCCTTTTAACGAATTCCTTAACTACTATCAAAGAACTTATCGTTAATTTTTGTAATAAAACATATGAAAACAGTGGAATTAACCATTTTCGGAGTGTAAAAAATTCTTTGGATGTTTCAGATAAATTACGTGCATTTGATGGTCCTTGTGATTCGGTTGACAGTTTTCGCTTTTCCACTCTTTATACTACACTTCCACACAATCTTATCAAAACAAAAGTTTTCCTATCTAATTTAATGGTCGTTTGATAAATCTGGTTGCAAATTTATTTTGCAACAACTCATACAAAGCCCATTTCTCTAATGAGAAAGGTAAATATGCTAGATATACTTACTGGAGGTGTGTTGAGTTGATTAAAGCACTTAATTTTCTACTTGACAACATTTATGTACGTTTCGGCAATAAACTTTATCGACAGATTGTAGGTATTCCTATGAGCACCAATTGTGCCCATTTAATAGCAGACTTGTTCCTTTAGTTTAGACATATTTTATTTACTCAAAGTAAAATGGATTGGACACAAGTAAGCCATACTTATGAAGTCCGCTCCGAATAACAATAATTTACAATACAATATTAATAATATGAGCATGCAATATTAAAATAAACAATACTTTACGAGTCTATCAATTGAGAAAAAAAAAAAAAAATGAAAAAGAAATAAATGTAAACATTGGAAATGATGATGATGATGATGACGTGGATGTACCGTAAATACACTTTTTCTACATAACAAGAAATCTCTCAGACCTTTTAATAAATTCGAATACGTGTGTGAATATATTCACGTTTTGTTCATACGAGAGATTCGGATTACCAGAAGTAAGTAACTTAACATTCAGTATAAGGTCATCAGGAAGCCATCTTAGATTGTTCATCAGAATTTCTCTCTGGTGTGTATATAAAGAGCAGTCGAAAAGGAAATGGTGTACAGTCTCAATGTTACATCCACAAAAGCAAGATGGATCAGCAATTATATTGACTCTAAACAAGTCATAGTTCAAGAAAGATGAGTAGCATCTGAATTGTGTTAGAATCATATTTAGTTTCCTCGGTCCATATAGATAGTGCTTAGGTACATCTTTATTTGTGGTATTTAACCTTTTTAATTGGATTTTAAACTTTGATATAGAGTCTGATTTTCGAAGGGACAAATCGGTATGATTCCAAAGTCTAATAGTTGATGGTATAAAAGATTCTTTAGTAAGAGATAATCTACAAAAAGGAACAATGATGTCATTGCCATTTCTCAAGGGATATGCAGTTGTGCTCTGTACACTAGGTGGAACAAGTTTGCATAGATAATCCGGAGCTTGGTTATGTTGAATGTTATAAAACATTTGTAATTTTCGTCTTTTCCTCCTGTCAGCTAAAGTTTCCCACCCAATTTCCTCATACAGATTTTCAGATTTTGTAAATATAGGTAAACCAGTAACTATTCTAGCAGCTTCTAGCTGCAAACTTTCAAGTTTATTAGCATATCCTATCCCGCAATTATCCCAAACTTCAGTTGCATATTCAAAATTGGTCTTATAAATACTAAATAGAGTTGTTCTAAGTTTTTCCTACAAAGTTGATACTTGAGTTTTCTCAAGATATTTAAATGTTTCGTAACACTGATAATCAGATTGTCTATATGACTATTCCACTGAGCATCAGAGCAAAACGTTACCCCAAGTGTTTGTGACATTTTGTTATAGGGATTTCTTTATCATTTAAGCAGAATTTTAGAACGGGTGCATCATTATTTGAAAAATCATTATTTCTGTTTTGTCTGGATTAAAAGACATAAGCCACCTCCGTGACCATTCGTTCAGCTTTTCGAGGTCACGACCAATAACAGTTTTATATGTTCTTGGTCGTTCCCGAGTAATTAAACGAAGTGTCATCCGCATAGAGTCTAGTTAGAGATGTGAGTTTCTCTGCAATGTCATTTATATATATTATAAATAATAAAGGACCAAGTACTGAGCCTTGAGGTACTCCAGCGGAAAGACTGCAAAATGAGGATGATGATTTATTAATCACAACTTTTTGTTTCCTATCACAAAGATAACTCTCAAACCAGTTAAGTAAATTACCATGTATTCCGTAAGCTTTCATTTTATACAAGAGCCCTCTATGCCAAACCTTGTCAAAAGCTCTTGAAAATCACAAAAGACAAAACAACTTATTTCCTTCTTTTCTAGTGAGTTAAGAATACAATTATACATTTCTAGTAGCTGATGTACAGTTGAATTTTTGGCAAAAATCCAGACTGATATTCATAAATTAGTTTATTCATATGTAAATGATTATATACATGTTTAAAAACAATTCGTTCCATGATTTTACCTACACAGCTTATTAAAGAAATTGGTCTATAGTTTGAAGGTAATGACGAATCACCTTTTTTAAAAATAGCAATAACATTTGCAATCTTCCAGCTAGATGGATACTTACATTGTTGAAGAGATTTATTTAATATTATTTGTAAAGGAACCGCCACTTTCTTAGGGCAAATTTTCAGCATTCTGTGACTAATCAAATCTGGTCCCGATGCCTTATTCGGATCAATAGTTTTGATAATATCAATTATTTCATTTTGATTTATGTATATATCTTGAATATAAGTATTAGTTTTTCTTTAAACTCTGGAATAGGTACATTTTCTTCCTCGAGTTTAAATATCAAACCAAAGTATTTGTTCAACAAGTCGCACTTCTCACTATCCTCATAAACTATGTCACTGAAATCCTCATCTTTTATTATGTTTTGTAGAGGAGGAATATTATTTGAACTCTTATTCGACTTTATTAACATTTTCATTATTTTCCAATAGTTTTTTGAAGTTGGGGCATTACTCAATATGATGTTATCTAAATTAGTTTCAAATCTTTCCTTGGCAAGTTTTTTAAATTGTTAACTCTGTTTCTCTGTTTCTTGTACTTCGCAATATCCGATCTCTTTTAAATTTCAGGGCATATTTTCTAAAACGGTCTCGTTTTCGAATTTCTCTTTTTAATTCACCATTAAACCATGGTTTATCAGAACTACGTATAGTAACTAATTTAGTGGGAATGCACTCCCTCGCGATATTCAAGAATGTTTCAGTAAATATTCCAGATAGTTCATCCACATCTTTATTATCAGGAAGCAGTGCATTCCAGTCAACGTCGTCCATTTTTCAGAGAATTTTACTTTGTCAACTTTTTCATAAATCCAAATTTCTCTTTTATACGAACGTGTAATAGTTGTCGGACACTCGAGAAAATTATTGGTGCATCGTGGTCACTTATATTAGTAGGCGTTGGTAAAACATCTGATATAAAGTACGACAAAGTGTCACTTAAAATAATTGGATCAAGTAGTGTGCTACTGTGATTTGTCACTCGAGTTGGTTTATCAATAACATTTCGTAAATTAAATATATTTAAGATTTCAATTAATTTGTTGTTTTGCTTCTTGAATAAATCACTGTTCAGGTCACCAGTAATTACAATATTTTCATTGAATTGAAAAGCCAATCCTATTGCATGATTTAAGCGTGTCCAATAATGACCGTCGTTCGATTCGGGAGGTCGATAGGTATTGCAGAGTAAGAATGTTTGACCTTTCGCACGGATTTCAACCCAGAGAGTTTCATCTGACTGATTTTCAAGATCATTTCTACGGAGAATACCAATATCGTCTTTTGCATAAATAAGGAGGCCGCCGCCAAAATTGTTACGATCTTTTCTGATGATTTTTTTTGAAAATGAATTAAGTTCGATGTCTTTGTCGCATATATTTGGATCTAGGTGTGTCTCTGTGAGAGCTAAAATATCAAATTCATCGCTGAAATTGTCTAGGAACTCTAGTTTATTCCTTATACTACGGACATTTAAAGTGCATATTGAAATAGATTTTTCATTGACCGTTAAAGGTGTATTCGATTCCTTCATTTCACAAGGACCAGGATTTGTTTCAATATTCCCAATAATTAGGATTATGTGAAGTACAAAAAACAGAAAAACTATGTCGATGTTTGGATTTACTGATTGTAGAAGAAAAAGTGAGAAGATTAAACAAGTTGACCGTAAGTTGGTTATCAATATTTCGTAATATGAGCTAGACTGACAGTCGAGAAATTTAAATGTCTTTTTTCTTGTCATATGAAATGAACCTATGGCTGCCCTGTAGTCTTCTATACTGTTACCCATTTGTTCAGGTTCAATGTTTTAATTTTTTTCAGTGTTTCCTGTCTATTTGTATTACTTGATCAACGTATTTGACGTTGACATCACTATTCTTTGTTTTCAGTATACGGATATGGATAGTAAACTGCACATTGCTAGAAAACAAAGAAATAGTGATTTCAACGTCAAATACGTTAATAAAGTAATACAAATAGACAAAATACTAAAAAAATATTAAAACATTGATTAACACAATAACTGAGTCCCTGTGTATAAAATAAGTTACAGCAGAGGGCAGCCACACGATCAAGCATACATGAAAATACACACACAGCATAATCATCATCATCATAGAAACAAAATGAAAAATATATACAAAATAACACAAAGTATAAACAAAATTGAAAGAGAAAAATCAGATAGATGTGGAAAGTCATTTTTGTTGGATATGGGATTTATATTCAAATTACATAAATAGGGATGATGGAGATATGTTTACAACATTCTTACTTTAAACTTGTGGTAAATTTTAGATATATAAATAATTTTAACATTATTTTATTAAAGCGAAATATGGCGAAGATAGAAATACAAACAATACTAATACCTCAACATGATTTTACTTTGAAATAATTGAATGATATATAAACAGAAGGTACATGTGAACGGTTCACCCCAAAAAAAAATACATCCTACATTGTAGTTTATATTAACAACATTAATCAATTGTCCTTCTTTGATTAAGTTTTTACAAGAAAGAATGAAACGAAAACTATCTTATCAATTTAGACTTGACTTATATTTAAAAAAAAGAAAGAAAAAAAAAGTACAATTGGAATAATAGTAAGTAAAACAGGACATTTTTGGTGTAATAGCATTACTAATATTTGTACATGGATGCTACTACCAAGCATGCAATAATTAGTCTGAAATTACTTTTTTCACAGGACAGGTATAGAATTACATGACATATAATATAACCTGTTTAGCAAATAACTTTAGTGTATATTCGCATTCAAAGGAACACGTTTTGATATATATATTATTGAGACAGTAATCTATCAACCAAAACAACCCACAATAGAGAACATGTTTGGACTATAATAACTTGTCAATAAGTTACATAATATACAATTTTGTTGTCAGATTAACATGCATGAGTATGTATATGTACATATCTTTTTTTTTAAATTTTAGTAGGTGATTTACTTATAAGTGATTTTTTTTTAATTTATTATGGAAAATCATAAACTTTATGCTTTATAAAAGTTTTGGGAAATTGGCAGAAAGAAAATATTTTCAAACAGGTTGTATGATTGGTTATAAATATATGAAAAATACTGTCGAGGAGAGATACTGACACTGACTGTTTAAAATATTTTTGAACGTTTTAACATTGACTGTCTTATAATCAAATAGTATTATGCCGACTGGATATAAAACGAATGGGATGATATTGATTTGTTTTGCAATATTTAGCACAAATATTAACTTACTATATTAAGACTGAAACCACAGATTCACAAACAAATATGAAAAAAAAGTTGTAGCAAATATACACATGATCTTGACATAGTCAGAGAAAATAAAGATGAATTTATGGTCTTTCTTCAGGAACCGATTCACTAGCTTGTGTTTCAGTTTGATCATCTTGGTCTCTCATTGGACGGCGGAGAGCATTAATGTCCTCCCATTCAGTTATAATTTTTTTTCTTGCTATTTTCGGTTTTTTTGGCAAATATTTTTCCATCAGCAGTCCAGTAGGCAATTATGTTACCATTATATTTCATCTGGCTTAATGTTTGTACCAATGTGGTTCTAAATTTGGTCAAATTTTCCGTGATAAATGTACCATTTTCATTATTTTTTAATAGTTTTTTATTCGAATAGACCAGATGTTTCTTCCTGTACGAAACAAATCTTGCGATAATTTGCGATTTACCATTTCGTGCCTTCCCTATTACATGGGTCCTGCCAATGTCATTGATGTTGATATCTAAATTCATTTTGTTTTGGCAGATATCAAGTATCAAATGGTCAGTGTTAACTGGGTGTTGGATTTGACCTTGTTCATCAATAGGGACTGGAACATTATGGAATCTGACGCTGGTTCGTCTGGAGTATTGCTCCTGATTTTCAAGTCGAGTCAAGTCGAGTCTCGAGGTCTTTATTACTTATTTACTTGTTCCTTTACTGTTATGAATCACAGTTTATGGCCAAACTCAGTAAAGAACCGTCTAAATTCCATTTAATTGATGAATTCAATAACTCTTACCGTTATCTTGATGATATTTTTTTCGTTAAATTATCAAGAATTCTCTAACTATACTGCTGAAATTTACCCATAGGAAATTACTTCAAATAAATCTAATATCAACAGCAATAAATGTCCTTTCCTAGATTAAGATATTTCAGTATTACACCAGAAACTCTACACAAAGATTTACGACAAAAGGGATGATTTTTCTTTCCCTATTGTTAATTTTCTCTTTTTGGACAGTGATGTTTCTTTATATATCCCAACTCGTTAGCTATGCTCGTGTTTGTAGTGACGTTTTGGATTTTAATGAGCGTAATCTATGTATTACTAGTAAATTATTAAGTCAGGGATTTCGTTACCACAAATTACTTAAAACCTTTACTAAATTCTTTCATAGATCTATACAAAGATTTGGTCTGCAAGTTTGGCTGTACCTGTAGAAAACTTATTTCAAACGGAATAGCATATCCCAAATTTTACGGTGATGTTGTAAACTGAGCCCAGAAATTTAGATACATGTACGATCCGGCTAAACTTATTAATCCTTTAAATAAACTTATTCTGAAAGGTTACCTATTCAACACTGTAATTAAATCTTTGAATATTGTTTTCATTGGTGTAAATATTGATATTGTTATCAGTAAATTAAAACCATACTAGATATAACACAAAAATACTTTCACGGTACTACAATCTGTAGATACTTTTCTTTGACTGGCTGTTAATGACGTCTTTACACTACATCCATTGGATGTTGGAGGTGTACAGTACTGATTGATATTTTAGTCTTATATACATGATTTTTTTGCATTAGTTGCTGTTGGCTTTGAACTAGCTGCCAGTAACTGCGAGTACTCTCAGATCTGTACTTATAGTGTCTTTTAGTTTTTGGAATGCATAAGTACTCGTCCACGTCCACTTTGTGTGTTTTTTGTGAGATGTATTTCTAGTTGTATCCATCTGATGAGTTAAGCCTTTTTCAACAGATTTTTACATCGTGATGACCGTGAGGGCATTCCGACGTATTGTTGCCACAGAGATTTCTACTTACGTAACTTTCGTTTTTGACTGGTAACCGATCTATAAATACGCGGACATTATCGAGTGCAAAATAACATTCCTTATCGCTTGTTATAAATTCATTTCTTCAATGAATACTCATAAAAATATTTTTTTATAACATAAATCAATAATATGAAATATATATATAAGTAAAAAAATCATTAATATATATGCACACGTACAGAAAAATTGTGTTAACGCATGCGGAAGAATATATCAAGAACGTTTGCGGAAAAATATGAATGCCTACTCAAATCCAATCTATTAGAAAAATCGAATTATTACAGAAGATTGTCCACCATGCACTTGCACTGCACTATTATTAGAATAGTAGAATAGAATGATATACAAATGGATGAAAATAATATATACATGTAACTGTTATATACAAATATTAATATAATTAATATAATGTATAACAACAAACCAGAGTATACTGATTTGTATCACTACAATATAATAATTATTTCGGTGAGGTTGAATTCCCTGTCATTTATTCATCATCTACGCACGAATTTGTCTCAGAAAATATATCTGTACATTAACCTCACTTTCAGGTATAGAGATGGGATTTTTTTTTCTCAGACAAATGCCTCTTTTGTGACCATCCACAAGAACTTGCGGTCATCCGATGTTCAGTACTTCAGTACTTTGCTTATAGTTTGTTTTTATGTTGTACTGTTACACCACAGTCCCAGGTTAGGTGAGGGTTTAGAGCTCAAAAACATCTTTAACCCCGCCACATTTGTTATGTGCCTGTCCCAAGTCAGGAGCCTGTAGTTCAGTGGTTGTCGTTGGTTCATGTCTGTCATATTTGTTTTTCGTAAACTGTTTTGTTATAAATTAGGCCGTTAGTTTTCTCAATTGAATTGTTTCATATTTTTCATGTCGGGGCCTTTTATAGCCGAACATACGGTATGGGTTTTTTCATTGTTGAAGGCCATACAGTTGCCTATAATTGCTTACATCAACTTCATTTGAACTTTGGTGGATAGTTGTCTCATTGGTAATCACACCACATCTCCTTATTTTTATATTGAGCTTAATTTTGATGGATCCTACCGAAAGTAGAAGGTTTGTTTATATCTTGATCTTTTCCTCGATATTCACACAGATGGACGACTTCAAATTAAAATCTAGGACAAACGTGATGATTTCAGCTTTCCAATTGTCAATTTCCCATTTCTCGGCAGTAATTTATACACCCTATGCTCATTCGTATGGTGTTAAGATATCTAGGTCAATACGTTACGCTCGCGGATGCTACACTATACGGACTTCATTTACAGTTTGTGCTCCTTACCCAAAAACTGCCCAAAAAGAGTTATGAGTAAGAACGACTGAATCACTACACAAATTCACGGTCACCATCCCGAATTGTTTGATACACTGATGACATGTTTTCGTGGTCTTAGATATTTGGATATCAGTATAATCGTCTGCAATTTAACTGATGTGTCCTATTCCCGATGGTTACATATTGACTTAGCGTGAATTTGCATGGAAGGTGATGCATGCATGCAGGAGACGCTTACCCTGTCGACACAACCGAAAATGCTCCTTTAAAGAGTTCATGCGATTCCCTCAGATTTTATTCGTTACCTAGAATTGTATCTTCCTAATCGATTTACGAGATGTGAACGTCGGTAAACTACTGTCGCCTGAATTTATAGCTTAAATATTGGCAAATGTAGTATAACATCATCTAGAAATACAATAGCTGATTGCTTATGTTAGAAGATCACTGAGGTAAATTTCAATAATTTCCAAATAATTGCTTCGACATGTTTACGATGGTTAATTAATTTCTTTAACGGTAGTTAACTTTTAATGTTGTATAAAAATAGCAGTAAACGTGGTATGATTGCCAATGAGACACCTATCCACCAGAGGTCACCGAACGGCCTTCAACAATAAGAAAAACTCATAACGTATAGTAAACTATAAAAGGCCTCAGCAAAACAAAAGAAACAGATGGAAGATACCAATAGGACATTCAGAACTTATATAAAAAGGCCTCAGCAAAACAAAAGAAACAGATGGAAGATACCAATAGGACATTCAGAACTTATATAAAAGGCCTCAGCAAAACAAAAGAAACAGATGGAAGATACCAATAGGACATTCAGAACTTATATAAAAGGCCTCAGCAAAACAAAAGAAACAGATGGAAGATACCAATAGGACATTCAGAACTTATATAAAAGGCCTCAGCAAAACAAAAGAAACAGATGGAAGATACCAATAGGACATTCAGAACTTATATAAAAGGCCTCAGCAAAACAAACGAAACAGATGGAAGATACCAATAGGACATTCAGAACTTATAAATCGAAGATAAGCTGACAATGTCATGATAAAAAAAAAACAAAGACTACGAAAAAGACAAACAAGTCCACAACACACAACATAATAAACCAAAGGTGAAATAATTCAAAAGAGAAAACCAGCAATACATTTATGATAACAACAATAAACAAAAACAAATATTTCAAACTGCAAACAACGACAACAACTGAATTACAGGCACCTAAAATGTGGCGATATTAAACTTGTTTGTGACTGGTTCTCCATCATGCCATAAACAGGGACAATGCGTAACCGAATGACATAAGAACAAACCGTGACACAAGTTACAGGATATGACTTTGAAAATAGTAAGACGAATCATACATATATAGCAGGATTCTCTTACTCTTTCGAAGCACTTGGTCCTCACTCCATTTGATTTTTTCGGATGAAAAACAGTGTCCAAAATGAGTACCCACGTTATTAAGATTCAAAGAAGGCATGTTGCCACCCTTTGGATCTGTTGATCCTCCTTATTCTCTTGGACCAACAGATTCTTAGTATCAGTCCCAGTTGTTCTTTAATTATTTTAGATGAAATCGATATAAAAATATTGACGACAAAGATCATTATTTACGACAAAAAAAAAATATATATATATATATATATATATGTACCACTCCTTGTCAGATGATATATTCTTCCAACTTCTATTATGATCCCGCTAGTCACAAATTAGTTGACTTAATGTTGTTCTCTCAATTCACGAAAGAATGTATGCATGATCATCAATCTTAAGACGCAAGAAAGAAATGTCATCTGATATGTAAATTTACCGATTGTGTTCTATTCCCTAAAGTTTCTTTGAATTTTTTACAGAGTCTTCATTCGCATGACGTGCATAGCAGGAGACACATATTTTTGATTGATATGCACCCGATTTCGTTCCGTTTGAGGTTTATGCGATTCGCTCCGGTTTTTTTTTTCTATCGTATTGTATGTACTCAGTATATTATTACGTCATTTTATCTAAAGACGGCACTTTACGGAAAATATGAATCTAGAATTTATTCATTATCTATTCAAAAGTGAGTTAAGATGTTTATCATTCAATAGAAACGGAAAAGAAAAATGCGATAGTCCGTAGAATTGACAGAATTAAAGTGTAAAAAAAGAAAGGTCTGTAAGTGCAATAAGTAGGAATATGACAGTTTTTTCCCAATTGTTCCGTTGGTTGATATAGTCGAGCGGTTGATTTTGTCAGTTTTTGTAAACTTTCCCTTTTAAATTTACCTTGGAGCTCGGTATTTTTTGTCATTACATTTTTTATAAATACTTGAAAATTAACGCGAATTTTGTTTAATAATTGTCGTATATAAAGTTACTATTCACTATAACAGATGTCTTAAGTTCTACTGAATTATCGCGTGTTATGCCTATGATACGTGACTGCATAATGATTGATATTCTGTTTAATTTCGTTTGATGTTTTTTTATATTCATTTGTTCCGAAACCTCATTAGTTTATAATGGAGAAGGTGTGAATTTGTGTCAAATCTTCTTGAAATTAAATGAACTTTAAAATTACTTAGTTGTAGGTTGAAATTACGCACTTCAAAGTCATATGAAATTAGTTTCTGGTAAGTATAATCTTTGGGAAAGTATTTGGAACCAATATATGCATATAAACTAAACTAATCCCACTGTGTTCATTTTTTTAACATTTAGAACGAATCCATGACGCTTAATCGACAAAAAATATTTTATTGGGTGATCGTTGATTGAAAACTTTGGCTGATAATAAACCTTCGGTTGTGACGCTGAAAAACAATCAACAGAGAATAATGGAGCACGTGTATAATGGATGAGATTATACAGCGATGATTTTTTATATACATTTTCATGCGTTCCCATTTCTAAATTCAACTTTGTTATGTCAGTTGTTAAATGAATTCAAGATTTGCAGACACAATTCATTGAGGGTTTTGTATAAAGTATTATGATTTAATGTTATCCAAAGGAACAAGGCTAAATCAATACTTTTTCTTACAAATTGGTTTATAAAAATACTATTTTTCCTTCCACGTTTGTTTACTTTTTTATCATCACGGGTTTTACCTTCACATTTGAGCTGCGCGATTTCCTTAATCCTAACGAAAGATATCATGGTTAAGATCTCTGCATACAGAGAAGCTGTTGTATGGTGTCTAATCATCGGATATGAACAGAAACTGCTCACCAAGTCGGAGCACCAGACATCATGACTTTGACGGGTTCGTGTTGATTAATCTCTAGTTTTCTGTGAGATATTTCGTTGATTGTTCTTTGTTTCTTTTTTGTTCTTTCTTAAAGTTTACAAAATATTGTACAGCAGTTTAAGAGAAGTTGCGGATACAAGAGTGGGACAGAAGGACAATCAAACAGAGTTACAAAATTCTGTTCAGTAGTTTAGGAGCAGTTGCGGATACAAAAGTGCTACCAATTCTTTATCCGGAACTCCCCCTTAATTCTTGTTTACAATTTATTAAAACTTTTTCAATCTTAACCATATAATGCTTTTGTGCATCTTAACCATATAATGCCATTGTGAACCTCCTAAATAGCATTATTTCGTTTTTGTTGATCAGAATCTAAATGTTTCCTATCCAAAGCTTGAACTTTGACATTGCTTTATTTGAGGGGTAAGCACCCATTTTTTATCCGTATGTCTTCCTCAACCCATTATTACAATGGTATTGTACACCTATTTTTATCAGGATCAATGAGCTGTTTCCTCAAGAAAATCATGTGCACGTTACAATAAAGACTTATATTCCCTTATCATAAACCTGAAATCGAAGTATGAAGAAACTTTCTCAAAACAAACTGACAACGCCATGGCTAAAATGAAAAATACCAACAGACAAACAATAGTACACAAAACACAACATAGAAAACTAAAGACTGATCAACACGAACCCCACCAAAAACTGGGGGTGATTTCAGGTGCTCCGGAAGGGTACGCAGATTCTGCTCCTCATATGGCACCCTTCGGGTTGCTCATGTTAGTACAAACACGGTGATAAGTCTAATTCGGTAGGTTACGACAATTGAACATATCCGTTGTCATCTGTGAAACGGGTATTTAGTTTTCCTAACATTTGATGAATAACTTTCTTTTGTGTCAAAGTATGACGTCCACCTGAATTTACAGGCGCGTGTGGCATGCAGCCCACATTTTCGGTGTTATAGATTAGTTAATTGTCTTTTATATTTCAACATATTTTCCATATTTCACGGGTTTGTTTTTGTAAACTTACAATATCAGCAGTTTATACGTACTGTCTCTCCAGATATATCTGTTTATATTTTCCACGTGCCCAAAACGTCTATGGTCAACTTGACTTTGGTTACGGAGGATGCAACGCTCTCTTGAAACTACAAAATTATAAAAGTGTTGATAAAATCCAACTATCTCGTTTTAATATTCAAATACTAACCGTTTGATGCAGAAAACAGATATGCTTTAACTATACGGTTCTTTCCTCAGATTTGACTTACTCCAATATAAAGTGAAGCATCAGAACAGTGTTTGCATCAAATATATTTATATCCGTTTTTTTTAAAAGAAAACATATTACCGAGTATATACATTATGACTTGTATTCTTTACCGGAAGGGTACGCAGATTCTGCTCCTCATATGGCACCCTTCGGGTTGCTCATGTTAGTACAAACACGGTGATAAGTCTAATTCGGTAGGTTACGACAATTGAACATATCCGTTGTCATCTGTGAAACGGGTATTTAGTTTTCCTAACATTTGATGAATAACTTTCTTTTGTGTCAAAGTATGACGTCCACCTGAATTTACAGGCGCGTGTGGCATGCAGCCCACATTTTCGGTGTTATAGATTAGTTAATTGTCTTTTATATTTCAACATATTTTCCATATTTCACGGGTTTGTTTTTGTAAACTTACAATATCAGCAGTTTATACGTACTGTCTCTCCAGATATATCTGTTTATATTTTCCACGTGCCCAAAACGTCTATGGTCAACTTGACTTTGGTTACGGAGGATGCAACGCTCTCTTGAAACTACAAAATTATAAAAGTGTTGATAAAATCCAACTATCTCGTTTTTAATATTCAAATACTAACCGTTTGATGCAGAAAACAGATATGCTTTAACTATACGGTTCTTTCCTCAGATTTGACTTACTCCAATATAAAGTGAAGCATCAGAACAGTGTTTGCATCAAATATATTTATATCCGTTTTTTTAAAAGAAAACATATTACCGAGTATATACATTATGACTTGTATTCTTTACACGTCCGCGTGTCTTACCAAGCAGTTGTGTTCTGGTACTTGCTTTTGATTTGAGCAATGCATTTTCGACTTTTTTGCTTGATATATTATACATGTACTTACTCTTTCCGACTGTATTATTTGTGGTAAGACTTGATTTAGCAATACAGAAAACCGATAACATTAGGTATCAACTATACTAACACTGTTTTTATGACATATCATTAAAAGTATGCACCGATATTTGTCGAATGTCCAACAACTTCAACTTCACTGACTAGATATCTAATCAATAAGAAAGGACTGTGCAAATTTGGTTTAAATTACTGACACTTATTTCTTTAGTGAATCATCTTTGTACTTGTCTTTAAACTGACGGGTCATGTGTAGACGAAACGTGCGTCTGGCTTACCAATTTATAAGCCTGATATCCTTGATGCGTTTTACGCTGTCGTAATGCATATCTCAGTTACACCCTTCTAGGAAGCAGTTTTAACATCTCCCAAATGAAAAACATAAAGCCTAAATTATGACTACAGGGTGAAATAAGAGATCATTTCGACCGTACTTTCTTTGCTCAGGTTAAGATCATCATTTAATTTTTACATATTACTTTAATATTCTCCATAATCTAAATATAGGCCTTATACAACCGGTCCACAATTAACCTCTTAAGCGGGTTGGGTTTATATGTAAACAAGAAAGTAAGATCTGACTAAAGTTTGTGAAAGCATATATATTCCTTGTCTTCAACTCATAAAACGTATGCCTTTTCGGATAGAAGCATGCATTATAGTTGTTTAGATTTCGTTTATGATATTGAATAAATAAGACGATGCCGTTTTTTTTATAGCTTACCTTGTCTTAACTTTGCCATAGTTGACAGCCTTGAAATTACAAGAAATATATTTTTTACAGTGAGATATGGCTGATGCCAAATCCCAACAATGTTACTTGTTACTGGAATATCGTTATAATGATATGCAACACAAATCATCCTCAAAACTTTTTTTTTATGATGTCAGTTTCAGAGAATTTTTGGCATAAATGTTGGCTCATTTTTATGAAACGAGATTGGGCTAAATATTTCAACCTGTCTTTGATAATATATGAAGAGGATAACTGGAGTTTAAGCTTAAAATGTTGAATACCAGTGTAAAGGGTAGAGGGATCAGATGTTTTATATTATTACAAATCCTTTGTATGTACTCTAACGGATCCCGGGAATTTTTCAATGATAACATCTTATTGATACCGTCACTTAAGCACTCAGTTTCACAGTAACTCCAAAACCAGATTTTCAATGCCGATAAATAAGAAATAACTGCAGTCTACCAATCAAGAAAACTCATATTTAGTATATAAACCAAGAGAAAAATAAAACATAGGAGAACCGTATGAACTCTAAAACGGAGCGAAACCGGGTATGTTCAAAGGGTAAGCATCTCATACAGTATATGAATTTCACGATAGAAAATAGCACACAATAAGTAAATTTACAGAACAGACGACTCTTCTAATGCCTTAACATTAAAAACCGCAAAAACTCGTCTGCCATGAATTGAGACACAAACACATCTTACCGGTCAATCAATTCGTGACAGTGCCTTAGGAAAACACCATTTGTCTGAGGTTCGTTTAATGTGAAAATGCACGCCCGTCACGTATCACATGATATATCATGAATAAAAGCCAAAAAAAAAAAAAAATAGAACAAATGCAATGGCGGATCCAGGATATGGCGTTGAGAGCGTACGCCCCCTTGTTGGTCGCCAAAAAAAAAAAAAATTAAGAAATTTCATGTTTCTCACGATTTATTTAAATTTGTAGCATAAAATCTTCCATATCATTTTTATGGAATTACGCCCCGTCCCCCTTTCAAAAATCCTGCATCCGCCACTGAAGGGTATATTACTATAAAGTAATGAAAAGTTGACAATTGGAAAAACTATAGTTGTCACGTTTGTCATGGGAACTATAGGTTGAAGTTTTCCATCTATGTTAATTTCAAGAAAAAGATCAGATATGGAGCAGAACTTCTAGTTTCGGTAGTATTTATGTTAAGTTCAAGGAAATGTATTAGATACAAGAATTCGATTAAATGACATCATTGCATGACAGTTTATCATCAATATATCTGTGCGGGAAAGGAAAGATTTTGGCAGCATATGGTTACTAGTATTTGAAGATATAAGTAACATGTCATCATGGTCATTGCATGTTCATAGACCTATTAAGTGTTTTTTGTTAATTCTGATTTTCTGATTCAGCAACTTAAACACCATTAAGAAAGTGTATCTACGTTTAAATGTTCAAGTGTTGCCTATTGTCTGCCATAATCCTGGTCTGAATCCATTAATATATTAAAGTTGAGTATCCTGTTATTGATTTAGGCACACGGGTTTTAGTCCTTTTGGCTAACACCTTTCATAGATAGGTGTTGTCGACAGTGTTATACTCACCAGTTATAACTCGACCCGCAGGATTATATGAGAATATGGGAAACTTGCACATGTGCAATCAGAATAAAACTTTAAGACGTCAATATTTAGATCCGGCCAAGCGTTTTTCAATCGTGCTAGATCTGTTATAGACAAAATAGATAATTACAACAGACTGATCTTTAAAGCAGTGAGGTTATGTTGATTGTATTGACTTATGACGGAAATCGCCAAAAATTGATAGCATTAAAAGCTCTATTGGCAAAGAAAAGTAAGTTTGAATTAACCTATTATGATTTTTTAGGTTGCTCACCCAATTTTGTCAATATAACGGAACTATAAACAACTGTCATACAAGTGGGAGGTTTATAAAACCAAGTTTAACCCAGCATTTTTTTTTCGGATAATGCCTGTAGTAAGTCAGGAATGTCGCAATTGTTTTCACTTGTTCCGTTTATTGATAGCTTTTGATTTTGTCAGTTTTTTGGGACTTGTCTTTTATGAATTTGCCTTGGAGTTCGGTATTTTGATATACTTTTTTAGATCGTTTCTAATGTCAGCCGGTCGAAAAAGTCTGTGATGGCAATATTCAATTGCATTGCTGTAAATTTCCATTGATTAAAATTGTTATTTGTAACAAACATATTTACAAGAATAAATTTTCGAAAGGGAATTTAATATAGTTTCTTTTCGATGTTGTGTATACTTTACAGTCGTTGTTTAAAGGGTACTAGAACACACCCACGAAATCGCGGGCATTAGAGCGTAATTGAAAGTATGTAAACTGTTTTAGGATGAATTTTTGTAAAAGATTTATGACTGGAGAATTTAAGGAAAGGTATCAAAAGTCATCGGTACTTGGGGACAGGACAATTTTTTCTAGCCCTCCCCCTATTTTCCAAAGTCCGTTATTTTTTGTTTTCTGTATACTATGAACATACATATACTTTAAATAAAGTGTATTTGCTATTTATATTATTTTACTATCGATTCCAAGTTTACTATCCACGGCGGTCACTGATATATTATATAGACTAAGAGACTATCCACGGCGGTCACTGATATATTATATAGACTAAGAGACTATCCACGGCGGTCACTGATATATTATATAGAGACTCTCTATATAATATAACAGTGACCGCCGTGGATAGTAAACTTGCAATTGATAGTAAATAGCAAATACACTTTATTTATAGTATATGTATGATCATAGTTTACAGAAAAACGCGAAAATAATTGTCCCGTCCCCAAGTACTTATGAAAATTATGTGTAATTTTAGGTAGCACGGTAGTATTTGCATTCCAGAATTTAGGTTGCTCTTTTGTGTACCCTACTTAAGTCAATGTATCTGAACAGTGTGATTGGACAAAAAATATCAATTGAACATACTTTCCCAAACTGAGGGATCAATCAGGTGTAGAAAAATATGAAATAATTTTACATACAGGTGAAAATGAATGTTTGAGAATTTTTTAAAATTTTGTATTCACTGCATGATAAAAGACCTAAAAGCACTAGTGGCCTTAGGTTTTTAAAGATATCAAAAAAAAGTAAACGGTCATGATACATATTCAAATTCATTTCTGAATAGTATAAAGAAAGTACTTCAGTGATCTGTTTATGTAGAATTTTTGGCAGAGTTAGAAAGTGGTGAAAATTCTAAAAAGGCTACCATTATCCCTTATAGGCCAGGAAATACTACCGTGCCCCCTTAAAACAGTCCTAAACGGAAGTCTTTTCTATGACTTAAAAGTCCGTCCGATCAAACAATATCCGGACGCCTTTATTTTCGTTTTCCTCCCAATATAACCCAAACTGAATAATAAGCGAGGATGACAAATGCGACTATGCATGGTACCTATAGGACACAGAGGCATGATGATTAATTTATTGTGGAAGGAAGAGAAGCGACACACAAAATGAGGTCTTCTCGTTTAATAGTATAGATAAGGTCATAAGTAGAACCATTACGAAGAGTAAATGACGTATAATCATGATGATTATGTTTGTTTTTACGTCGAGGAGTAGAAATGAAAATATTTGACAAACTGCAGTAGAAATGGAAATATTTGACGAACTGCAGTAGGAATTAAACAATATACCTACTACACCATCAATGTTGTCATTGCTTAAACTAATAAGTTTGGCCATTACAACCAAAGCATGTCTTATCATTGCGTTATCGTGTTACAATTGTGAGTGTTATCCCGAAAAAAATATCCTATCTAGTTCATTTGCACACAATACCGAACGAGGAATACTATTCACTGATCTTCAAGCGATCGTCTTTTACCCTAACTACAAATTATTAAACCAAAACAGTATCATTTATATTTATGAAAATTAAAAAGATCGAAGACACATTTGAAATACCAACGACAAATAAAGATAATCAACACCAAAAGAAAAAGACAAAATGGCATACAATAAAAAACTAAAGACTAAGAAAAAAAAACGAGCATTACGAAAGCGCGCTGAAAGGAGGCTATGTAGTTTCATTAAATGCAACGTTTATAATAACAGGTACAATTCCGATAACATTATACGACATAAAACCTCACAAAAAAAAAAAAAAAAAAAAAAAAAATCGTGGCGAACGCATGCAAGAAATTTCTGCTTTACTAGTGGCACTCATCCTACTGCTCATGTCCAATAAATTAGATATATCCGCTGTCATCTGTAACACAGATATCTAATTACAGTCAAGCAAATCATCAGGGTGTCTGTAAAACATTCGAAGTTCTGACAAAGTAAAAACAGTTATTAGCCCTTGATGCAATACAGTCCTTATAAGCAGAAACCAACTATCAAAGAAAAAATGTTGGAAAACGCAAAACTTTGAATATGGAACTATCTTGAAGGAATAGCCCAAATGCAGTTTCTGCTGGAATGTTTTAATAGGATCTGTTTTTACTTTTTAGAGGGAGGTATACTTATATAAAGTACAAAGAGTTTAACCGAGTTAATGTTATAATATAATAACGGATTTAAAAGAAATTCAAAATCCTTCTCTTTACCCTGCATAAAGTTGTTGCTCTTAGAGTAACCCTAATGTCCGATTTCAATTTCTGATTGAATGAATATATATTAATAATTTGGAAAGAAAAGTTGATTGAAAGAACAATCGACAGATCCATCCATGCAGCATTGTTAGGTCTGGACTTATCTTACAATATATATACGAACACTCAATGCAAACACCTATGCGTTGTATGTGTTATAGTTAATATAGATTCATTTTCAAATACAAAAGCGTGATACGAAACATTATCGTTATTTTACGAATTTTTCCTTCGATCTTGCTGACTGATAATTTCCTTTCTCAGCGGAGTCGAATGATATGAAAACGGAGTCGAGTGATATGAAAAATATCGCTAGAAACTAAGGGAACACGTGCCGTTGTCAAGGAAATTAACAACGTCTTCATAGGTAAAATAGCGATAAACAGATTATCATTGGTCATCTCAACTCGATTGCTTTTCTCACTTTCGCCGTACCGGCTCAAGCGAGAAAATCAATCTCGTTGAGATAACCAACGATAACCTATTAGTATTTAACAATGAGTTATATTATTATGAAGCAATATAACCGATGATCTACTAGAATTTTCACCATTTATGGTGAAGTTCAAAAGTAATGACACGGATGACACATTGTTTCTATCTGTCAGTTATATATTCTATAAAACTCGCTAGAAAAATTGTAAGCAAAATTCGAATCGATTTTTGGTACGTTTTTCAAAGAAAAACAATCCACTTACCAGGACGGCAGTCGAGTAAAAAATAAAAAGTAAAGGATACTGAAAAAAAGAACAACACTAGAAGTATCATTGTTTGATACACTTAGTATGTAATATGACAGTATACGACGTAACGAAGATTTCGAAATTACACGATTAGGCAAAACACATATAACAGTTCTAGTTGTGGTACGCTTTTGAAAAAAGAAAACGCTTCTGAGATAATGTACTAAGATTAAAATGGCACTAGAAAGAAAACATAAATATGAAAATATAATCGCTAAATAAATGTTTTCATAGGTCTAAATATGAACATTGATCTTGGTTTTTTAAAACTAAATACTACAGGTGTAACAGTAGTATCTTAACAAATAACTGCTTGCTATTTTAAGAATGAGAATAAAAATACATTGTACACACTGGTATTCTTGTATTATTGAAGCTGTAGTGACATTTTTTCATAAAAAAGACGGTAAGCTATTGCATAGACTACAGAAAGATAAATATTTGACATTTAAGGGTACTAGTCCATTGCCCATAATTAATACTTGTCTTAAATGTTTTCTCATTTTGGATTTAATCAAGTAAATCCTTATACTATCGCAAGATACATTCTGTTTTACCATAACGAAAAATATTTATTGTGGAAGGCAGAGAAGCGACACACAAAATGAGGTCTTCTCGTTTAATAGTATAGATAAGGTCATAAGTAGAACCATTACGAAGAGTAAATGACGTATAATCATGATGATATGTTTGAGTTTACGTCGAGGAGTAGAAATGAAAATATTTGACGAACTGCGGTAGAAATGGAAATATTTGACGAACTGCAGTAGGAATTAAACAATATATCTACTAAAACCATCAATGTTGTCATTGCTTAAACTAATAAGTTTGGCCATTACAACCAAAGCATGTCTTATCATTGCGTTATCGTGTTACAATTGTGAGTGTTATCCCGAAAGAAATATCCTATCTAGTTCACTTGCACACAATACCGAACGAGGAATACTATTCACTGATCTTCAAGCGATCGTCTTTTACCCTAACTACAAATCATTAAACCAAAACAGTATCATTTATATTTATGAAAATTAAAAAGATCGAAAGACACATTTGAAATACCAACGACAAATAAAGATAATCAACACCAAAAGAAAAAGACAAAATGGAAAATGGCATACAATAAAAAACTAAAGACTAAGAAAAAAAAACGAGCATTACGAAAGCGCGCTGAAAGGAGGCTATGTAGTTTCATTAAATGCAACGTTTATAATAACAGGTACAATTCCGATAACATTATACGACATAAAACCTCACAAAAAAAAAAAAAAAAAAAAAAAAAAAATCGTGGCGAACGCATGCAAGAAATTTCTGCTTTACTAGTGGCACTCATCCTACTGCTCATGTCCAATAAATTAGATATATCCGCTGTCATCTGTAACACAGATATCTAATTACAGTCAAGCAAATCATCAGGGTGTCTGTAAAACATTCGAAGTTCTGACAAAGTAAAAGCAGTTATTAGCCCTTGATGCAATACAGTCCTTATAAGCAGAAACCAACTATCAAAGAAAAAATGTTGGAAAACGCAAAACTTTGAATATGGAACTATCTTGAAGGAATAGCCCAAATGCAGTTGCTGCTGGAATGTTTTAGTAGGATCTGTTTTACTTTTAGAGGAGGTATACTTATATAAAGTACAAAGAGTTTAACCGAGTTAATGTTATAATATAATAACGAATTTAAAAGAAATTCAAAATCCTTCTCTTTACCCTGCATAAAGTTGTTGCTCTTAGAGTAACCCTAATGTCCGATTTCAATTTCTGATTGAATGAATATATATTAATAATTTGGAAAGAAAAGTTGATTGAAAGAACAATCGACAGATCCGTCCATGCAGCATTGTTAGGTCAGGACTTATCTAACAATATATATACGAACACTCAATGCAAACACCTATGCGTTGTATGTGTTATAGTTAATATAGATTCATTTTCAAATACAAAAGCGTGATACGAAACAGTATTTAACAATGAGTTATATTATTATGAAGCAATATAACCGATGATCTACTAGAATTTTCACCATTTATGGTGAAGTTCAAAAGTAATGACACGGATGACACATTGTTTCTATCTGTCAGTTATATATTCTATAATACTCGCTAGAAAAATTGTTAGCAAAATTCGAATCGATTTTTGGTACGTTTTTCAAAGAAAAACAATCCACTTACCAGGAGGGCAGTCGAGTAAAAAATAAAAAATAAAGGATACTGAAAACAAGAACAACACTAGAAGTATCATTGTTTGACACACTTAGTATGTAACATGACAGTATACGACGTCACGAAGATTTCGAAATTACACGATTAGGCAAAACACACATAACAGTTCTAGTTGTGGTACGCTTTTGAAAAAGAAAACGCTTCTGAGATAATGTACTAAGATTAAAATGGCACTAGAAAGAAAACATAAATATGAAAATATAATCGCTAAATAAATGTTTTCATAGGTCTAAATATGAACATTGATCTTGGTTTTTAAAACTAAATACTACAGGTGTAACAGTAGTATCTCAACAAATAACTGCTTGCTATTTTAAAATGAGAATAAAATACATTGTACACACTGGTATTCTTGTATTATTGAAGCTGTAGTGACATTTTTCATAAAAAGACGGTTAGCTATTGCATAGACTACAGAAAGATAAATATTTGACATTTAAGGGTACTAGTCCATTGTCAATAATTAATGCTTATCTTAAATGTTTTATCATTTTGGATTTAATCAGGTAAATCCTTATACTATCGCAAGATACATTTTGTTTTACTATAACGAAAAATAGTTTAGTTTGTGTACTAAAGACTAAGAAAAAAACGAGCATTACGAAAGCGCGCTGAAAGGAGGCTATGTAGTTTCATTAAATGCAACGTTTATAATAACAGGTACAATTCCGATAACATTATACGACATAAACCTCACAAAAAAAAAAAAAAAAAAAAAAAAATCGTGGCGAACGCATGCAAGAAATTTCTGCTTTACTAGTGGCACTCATCCTACTGCTCATGTCCAATAAATTAGATATATCCGCTGTCATCTGTAACACAGATATCTAATTACAGTCAAGCAAATCATCAGGGTGTCTGTAAAACATTCGAAGTTCTGACAAAGTAAAAGCAGTTATTAGCCCTTGATGCAATACAGTCCTTATAAGCAGAAACCAACTATCAAAGAAAAAATGTTGGAAAACGCAAAACTTTGAATACGGAACTATCTTGAAGGAATAGCCCAAATGCAGTTTCTGCTGGAATGTTTTAGTAGGATCTGTTTTTACTTTTTAGAGGGAGGTATACTTATATAAAGTACAAAGAGTTTAACCGAGTTAATGTTATAATATAATAACGAATTTAAAAGAAATTCAAAATCCTTCTCTTTACCCTGCATAAAGTTGTTGCTCTTAGAGTAACCCTAATGTCCGATTTCAATTTCTGATTGAATGAATATATATTAATAATTTGGAAAGAAAAGTTGATTGAAAGAACAATCGACAGATCCGTCCATACAGCATTGTTAGGTCAGGACTTATCTAACAATATATATACGAACACTCAATGCAAACACCTATGCGTTGTATGTGTTATAGTTAATATAGATTCATTTTCAAATACAAAAGCGTGATACGAAACAGTATTTAACAATGAGTTATATTATTATGAAGCAATATAACCGATGATCTACTAGAATTTTCACCATTTATGGTGAAGTTCAAAAGTAATGACACGGATGACACATTGTTTCTATCTGTCAGTTATATATTCTATAATACTCGCTAGAAAATTGTTAGCAAAATTCGAATCGATTTTGGTACGTTTTCAAAGAAAACAATCCACTTACCAGGAGGGCAGTCGAGTAAAAATAAAAAATAAAGGATACTGAAAACAAGAACAACACTAGAAGTATCATTGTTTGACACACTTAGTATGTAACATGACAGTATACGACGTCACGAAGATTTCGAAATTACACGATTAGGCAAAACACACATAACAGTTCTAGTTGTGGTACGCTTTTGAAAAAAGAAAACGCTTCTGAGATAATGTACTAAGATTAAAAATGGCACTAGAAAGAAAACATAAATATGAAAATATAATCGCTAAATAAATGTTTTCATAGGTCTAAATATGAACATTGATCTTGGTTTTTTAAAACTAAATACTACAGGTGTAACAGTAGTATCTCAACAAATAACTGCTTGCTATTTTAAAAATGAGAATAAAAATACATTGTACACACTGGTATTCTTGTATTATTGAAGCTGTAGTGACATTTTTTCATAAAAAAGACGGTTAGCTATTGCATAGACTACAGAAAGATAAATATTTGACATTTAAGGGTACTAGTCCATTGTCAATAATTAATGCTTATCTTAAATGTTTTATCATTTTGGATTTAATCAGGTAAATCCTTATACTATCGCAAGATACATTTTGTTTTACTATAACGAAAAATAGTTTAGTTTGTGTCATGGGCTATAAAATCTGATAATCTTTCTTAGACATATAAATCTTCATTTTACGCACTTCATCCTGTATCATTTTGATCCTGCTTTTCAAATTATATGCCTTCTCCTTTTTCCTTGTTATTTAAGCTATTTGAAGCTAGACTGTGCAGGTGTTTTTATTGTGTTTGTTTTAACACGATTTCTCCAGATAGCAAGTATCCAACAATAAAAATGTCCTGCTCTTTGATATCATACCAAAGTTTTTTGCATTTGTATAATTCGTCCTCAGTAAGTGATGTACGTTCGTTATGGTGATTCTTGTCAATAATATTATTAGTGGTTTTATCAACTAGAACAGTGACAAAATTCTCACACTAAACCATTAGTCAAAGTGTGGCATGAACTTCTATGGTTGTTCTATTTTTTTGTAATGTTATTACGATCAGATGTATACATCTGGACTCTCACACGATTGGGATCGAACGTACCTAATGGAAGTAATGCACGAAGGAGGTCCTTGACGTTTATTTTACCTTTATTACATCATTATGTTATGTAACATGAAGAAAACATGTGTCGTGTGCACTGTATTATGTTTTGGTTCATTAATAACTACTTATACTATTAACCTCAGATTCCTGATCTCTCTCAAGTGCATAGTATGCCTAGAAGATTCGCAATTTTGCATTAACTGTCCCATTGAGTTTTCCTGCTATCAATATGTTTTACAAAAGTTTTTTTTTCATGGTGTGTTTTAAAAAGACTTATCACACATCCAACTATGTAATTTTGCGCTTTTAACAGCAAGAATATATTACTGAAAGTGACCTATCTGTTATATTGCATATGGAGTTACATGGTGCAAGCGTGTATATTTACAATTAACATATAATACTTATACGATGTATATGTAAAAATAAACCCCTTTATCAATAAAGAAGATGTATTTTCCTTTTGTGGAAATTCATTAACTTCTACTTTCCATGTTTTGTAAATCGATTCGAATTTCGTTTAATAAATTTGTGTTTTATCAGCGTAAGAATGAAGTCAATTGAGCAGTCTGTACACGTTAGATCTTTGATTACAATGTGTAAGCACGTGTAATTAAAAGAACAACAGGTGGGACATATTGCCACCAAATATATTTACAGAAATGTAATTGATTATGGCTAAATATCCCTTCTATTGTTGAGAAAGACCTGACGAGGTCACTATGGTCCTCTGGATTTTAGTTCTTGCATGTTCCATTGCCATCAAAGAGATAACTGCATCAGGTAAAGTGAATATAAAATTCTCAATTAATCTATATTTCATTGCTTAAGAAAGTTTTTTTGTCTTTAGAAAACGCTTTTTTTCATTTTGGTTATAAATGGTTTTGTTGTGTCATAAATATTAATAAAATATAATCGTATTTGGAGATTCTTGTTCAAGAGATGACGCGTCAGTGCTCTTACACAAAAGATTTGCATCTGTAAGGTTTACATTTCGTCGTGGAAAAATAAAAACCAAAGATGAATTTGTAATGTAGATTAAAACAAAATACGACTTTCTTTTCATCTTAATATTTGTATATAAATGTTAAATTGACACTTTATACTTTTTCGAATAAGTTTATAAATCCCCGGGCATATAAAAAATATATTGCATAATTGCAATGCTATCATCATTTGATTCTAAGAATTTATTATTTCGCATATTCCGTAAAAGTGTTTCTAGAAAATCAAAGACGTCGTTGTTTTCAATGAGTCGAAAAAAAATGAAGTTTTAAAGAAACAATTAATTTACATAGTTATGTCAGGATATATTAATACTTAGGACAATATTTCATTGTACAAATACATTAAACTTTACGTTAGATAAAAATTGAACTTTAAAGAATTTCTAAATTTTAAATTAGCATGTAGTGTATATAACATTTTGATTTTATGGAAACATAATTATGTAAAACTGTTAAAAACTATGCTGAAAAACTTTGTAATAAAACGTATGAAAGTAATGAAATTAGTTATTTTTGAGTATCAAAAACGTTTTGTGTGTTATGGATATAATACATGCATTTGATGGGCCTTTACATTTGGTTGACAGTTATCATTTTCGACTCTGTACACTACACCTCCACACACTCTTATCAAACAGAAGTTCTCTCGTTTAAACAAATGGTTCATTGAAAAAACTTATCAAAGATTTGTTTGCTGCAACTCATTTAAAGCCTTCTTCTGTAATGAAAAGGGAATTCATGCTTGATATATGTCAACGTATATTTGTTTTGCATGCCTAACAGAAGTTCCACTGGAAACTTTGTTATAAACAATGTCATAATATCTATTCTTGTTGGAACAAATATTCTTTACCATTTATTCCGTTAGGAACATATACTGTAATATTTATTCCTGTGGAAATAATATTCCAGAATATTTTTTCCTTTTGGAACTTATATTATGAAGGAACTTCTATTCCGTGACAGATATACTCACTGGAACTGTGATACGATGATCAAATCTGTGAATTTTTCCCCTTGACAATATCTATGCACGTTTATCGACAGGTTGTATGTATTCCTATGAGCACCAATTGCACCCTTTTAATAGCAGAGTTGTTCCTGTATAGTCTTGAATCACAGTTTATGGCCAAACTCAGGAAAGATCCGTCTATATTACATTTAATTGATAAATTTTAAAACGCTTACCGTTGCCTGGATGATATATTTGCCCTGAATAATCAACAATTTCTAATTTTACTGCGGAAATTTATTCCAAAGGAACTAACTTTAAAAATTAATAAATCTATTATATAAAGCAATAATTGTTCTTTTTTTAGAACTGGAAATTTCACGGGAAACTATATACAAGAATTTACGACAAAAATAGAGATTTTTCGTTACCTTTTATTAATTTCTCACTTTTTGGACGCTGCAGTCCCTATGTTCCCTACTTACGGTTTGTATATTTTACAAGTTGCGCGAGTCTGTAGTGACGTTTGAGATGTCAATCAACGTAATTTATGTATAATTGCTAAATTATTAAGTCAGTGATTCGTTACCACAAATTAATTAAAACTTACTAAATTCTTTCATATATATACAAAGGTTTGAGTCGGATATTTGTCTGTACCTGTATAATTCTTATTAAAACGGGATACCCAATCATAATTTTGATACTGATGTTATTTATTATAGAGTCCTTAAATTAAGATACGATTCATGTAAACGCATCGGTCATTTGAATAAATCTATTCTTAAAGGTTATCAATTTAAAAATCTTAGTGAAATCTTTAAACTTTGATTTGAAAAAAATTAAAACATAACCAAATATATATGAACAGTACTGAGTATTCATGTTTACTTATATTTTGGCTTTGCCCAATGTGAAGCGTTTCTCGGACTGTGTATGACGTCTTTACACTAAATCTGTTTGATGTGCACTGATTGATACTATAGTCTGGAATAACATTATTTAATCATTATTGGCCTTGAACTAGATTCCAATAACTGCGAGAAATCCTATATCGGTGCTTTGTGCCAATTGTTTTACTGATTTAAACATTTTTTGCTGTTATACCACTGTCCTAAGGAAGAGGGGGAGGGTTTAATACTCTCAAACATGTCTCACACCGCTACATTCTTTATGTATCTGTCTCAAGTCAGGGGCATGGTATTCCGCTGTGGTTTTCTTTGGTTCAAGTCTGGCATGTTTGTTTTTCGTAAATTGGATTGTTATAGATAAGACCGTTAGATTTCTCGTTTGAATTAGTTCGCATTTTTCATGTCCGAGCCTTTTATAGCAGACTATATGCTATGGATTTTTCACATTGTTGATGGCCATGTGTAACATATAATCATTGCTTACATCCACGTCATTTAAACACTGGTGGACAGTTGTCTTATTGGCAATCATATCACATCTCCTTATTTTTATATTAAAGTATATGTATAGACTCTTTAATATTCAACTTCTAGTTATATATAACTTTTAAATTTTAACCTAGTGAGTGTAACAAATACAGGGGAGATTGGCTCTACCTTCTTTAGTAAATCTTTTGGGACGTTTGGGTGTTATAGACTGATATTTATTAATGTGCATATACTGAAGTCGAAAAGATTTTTTTTAAGGTAATGTTTTATTTAAACGAACTGAAAAGATGACTATAGAACTTATAAATGTCAATTTGACACTCTTAGAGCAAACCTAATAATAATCAATGTTTTAAGATGAGTTATGCAAGAAATTTTCACTCTAAGCCATATACTATGCAGTAAAATGTCATGCATATGAGCTCTTAATTGTTTGAAAGGGCGATTTTCTTAATGATCAATCACAGTTTAATATCGAACATCGGGTCGCATGTCTCAATCGATATAAAATGTTAGAAGGGAGTGGTGTATAAAATGAAAATCTACAATGCTATCTCTCTATAAAAAAAATGCTTACTTCATAGGTAGCAAAAAAAAAAGAAAAAAAGCATTTATTCTGTAAATAATCAAATTACTCAGCTTTGACATATATTTGTTATTAAGAAACATTAAGAGCACACAAAAATAGTGTCAAATTTATAAAAGCTCCAGAATATCGTATCAATGTGGAGATATACAGGACATACAGGTTACATAGTTCATGCATTTTTTTCAAGAGTTGAAATATTTTAATTATATTCGATTCAGTGTTGCAGATTTATTACTTAAAAATACAAAGGATTAAGTTGTAATAGTATTTATGGAAATTCTCTCCATCAATTTTACAGTTACACAAAAATTAGTCAACGTAGTGAGAAAACTGGTGACAAAATCATTATCGCCCTTGCAAATGAAACCCTTCAAATTTTAAAAATACGTTCTCCACAAGGACGCAATTGATTATAAGCTCTGAATAAAACGTTGTGAAAATAATGATAATACTAATTAAAAAAAATACAATAAAATCAGTGTTATCATTTAATTTTACCATTTTTCTTTAAATATAGCAAACGACAAGAACATCAAGTAATAGTTTTACGATTTCTGTTCAATATAATATATGTATTGTATTGGTATGTGAACTAATTACAAAAGTACTTACCTTTCTAATAGTTTTATACTCGACAGTAACTCGACAATTCTTCATATATGTATGAGAGTACACAGGAGAACTTCAGACAAAAACAAAACGAATGATATATATGCAATTGAAAGATTAGCGCCTTAAGGCTTTGAATTAAAGTCAAACGTATAAATAAAAATGCAAATAGATCTGGGAGATCTAGACGACCTAATCTTATAATTGTTTAAAGAGACTAGTAGTAGAATCCGTAAAAGAGTAACAGATTTTGCAATCTCCTTTATCTTTTTATTTTAAACCTGAAAAGACAAAACATTTAAACCGCTATATTCACACAAAGACATTATATTTACAATCAAAGTTTTTTGGCAACCAGAAGATCGATGTGATCAAAATCTAAGCTCTTAAAGAAAGTTAGATTTCAAAATTATATCATACCATGGATTTAAAAGAATGGAACTTCCATGATCATACCAAGGACCCGTGACAAACTATTCCCAAGAAGGACTCTAGGAGCTTTTGGACTCCGGTGAGTATTTGTCTCATTGGCAACCAAGCCACATCTATTTATTTTATATTTCGATTCTGTATGTAATTGTTTCCAATTCTTTCAAACCCAGCAAATATGAAAGCATTTGATTAAAAACTATGGCCTAACATACTAAATTCAATAAGTAAAATATATCTGCAGGTCCGGAGTAGTTTTTTCAGTTTATAAAGATGTTTCACTGCTGTGCTGTAAAAAAATGCAGTCACAAAAATACCGAACTCCAAGGTAAATTAAAAAAAGGGTAGTCCATAACACTTGACAAAAACAAACGCTCGACTAAATCAACCAACGAATGGAAACCATTTGTCATATTCCTGACTTGGTACAGGCTGACAGAGGCATTTCCAAAAGAAAATGGTGGATTAAACCTGGTTTGTAGCTAGATTTGTGATTGCTGTATAAAGTTCGGTAAGTGACGTCTTTTTTACCAGATAATGCCTATTGCATCAGAACTATGAAAGGATGAAGTAAGGTTTGAATATTAAAGCAATATGACTTTTAATTTTCATATGAAATTTATTAGATTTTTTTAAAAAAATTCTATGGAAAATGTATAAAGAATAATAAGAATCACTATGTAGTTTATCAGAAGTGTATTTAAGATAACTTTTTATAAATTGAACAATAAATGGGTTGTTGGGAAACAGTCCGCTATAAAAGAATTGCATATATATTGACATTTCAGTTGCTGCAAATACTTCCTTTCAAATTGTTAACTTTGCATGCGTGGATCCTAATTCAATTGCATTAATATGTTCATGTTCATGATTTATTAATACTATAAAATTATACCATTTTTTAATATTAAAAAACGATTTTTGATATTAAATATTCAGTCGGATTTATTAATAACAATGAATAATTTTCTAATATTAAAAAACAGGGAATAAATTCCTAAACGGCTTGCTCTACGGGAGTGTAGCATAGGTTTTGACTTAAGTCTTTTATTTAGGAGGAACTTAACTTCCAAATAAATCTGGCGGGAAATATGAGGTATGAAGATGTTTATGCTAAACATTCAATATAAAATGCGGCATGAGAGCTAAACATGATGAAAAAGCTAACCAACCACATAAATCATGCTTTGAACAGGTTGGTGACAATCACCCAAATGGGATATAACTTCAGTCTGAGATTACTCTCAGATTAAGTAGGAACAGAGACATATGATATATATGAGGGGTATTAAACTGGACCCCTGTTGTGTTCACTTATCGCTACACTGACAACAGGTACGGCCTAAATCCCGTGGTCAGAATTCTGACCACGAGATTTAATAATTCGACGAGACTAATGCATCATGTGCTATGTTTATTATGTATTATACTGATTGGAAATCAAACGAGAAATAAGCATATTTATAACCCTACTGAGATCTTAAGGGAATGAAAGATACCGGCTCATTTTGTCAAGAACATGATAACACGCTCGTTGGTCATTTATCTGCGCTACCACCATGGGGTTAATTAACAGATACTTGTTTATTTTTCGGCATCGCAGTAGTTAACATTTGAGGTCAATTTCCTATCACTATAATTGGTCAATTATATTAGCGAATCGTTGAATTTGTAAGACTCGTCCAATTAATGCCTATGTGACAATGGCTCCAACCCGTTCCTTGATTGCAAAGCTATAGATGGAACGGCGGACCAGTTTAAGGGGTATCAGGTCCGTTCGCGCCCAATACACGTTCGCACCCTACACGTCGCACCCTACACGTTCGCACCCCACACTTTCGCCCCTAGGTCCGTTCGCACCCAATTTTATTCAAATTCAAGTTGAATTATTAGATATTTTTATATGTATATACCAGAAAAATATATTTTCCTGAATAAAATTGGGGAATTATTATATGAATGTTTTTTTTTATCAATTTGATGATTAATTATTAAATGTTAATTATGTACAAATGTATGATTACTGCTAATTGGTATTTATATACAGCTAAATTTGGTATTATTGTTGTGTGTTTGAAAATCATGATTGTTGTTTTATTAACTTGCTTTGATGTAAATACTGAATGTATTTAGCTTGGTATGAGTAAAACATTGAAGATTTTAAAAGAAAAACACGAAAGATAATTGATTTTAACAGCTCGGCCCCTTTGATCTCATATTGAAACAATGAAAACAAAATTTATATCACAACACTAACCAAAACATAATTTAAGATTTATTCAGCACAAAAAAAAAGTGAGAATCTCACTTTATTTCAAAACAATGAAAACATAAATTTATAGCAATACACTAACCAAAAGATAATTAAGATTTATTCAACACAAAAAACAAACGTTGTCAGAATCTCACTTTATTTAGAAACAATGAAATTTTTTTTTACAGCAATATACTAACCAAAACATGATTAAGATTTATTCAACATGTTCAACACAAAAAAATGTTGTCAGAACCTCACTTTATTTTGAAACAATGAAAAAAAAAATATATTAACAAAACTCGATTACAAAATTATTAAACACAAAACCAATAAAAAGGGTGCGAACGGACTTTGGGTGCGAATGTGTAGGGTGCGAAAGTGAAAGGGGACGAATGTGAATGGGCGCGAACGTGTATTTGGGCAAACGGACCCGGATTCATGTGAGGGTAGGAATGCCCTTTACCGTCAGGCGTCAAACGGTTATTTTCGGCTACCGTTAGCGTCAAATTGGTTAAAATTTTATCGTGAGTCGTCAAAATATTCTTATTGTGATTCGTCACAGGTCTCAAATAATTAACTGTTACAGTGATTACTGTAAAAATTTTAAGGTTCATCTATACACTTTAACAAAATGGCTGTGTTTACACCATGAAATTTTCTCGGAGTACAGACAAAACTGTGTAATTTAAAAAGTTTTAAAGCCTGGCAGCACCTAGATAAATAAATGTTCCATCCATTTTATGTTTTAAAAGTTAAAACCTTTATGAATTTTGGTGAACATTTTCTTTCCTTGCCACAGAAGAGGTTATTCTCAGTGGTTTTCTTAGCTGCTGCGATCCCCAGAATCCTTAATGTGTCTTCTTTAATGATATAGATTATTTTAAAATAAAGTTTGAACTTCTTGCAACAAATATGGATTTTTACAGTGATGTCAAATGGCTTACTTTTGCCGTTATTCTTACAGGAAAATGTCATTATTCGAAGAGTGGTCAGCTTTGAAAAATAAATAAAATATTTTTACTTATGATATACCTTAGCTGCTGCGACCAAGAAAAAGATTAAAAGTTAAAGCTTAACGTGGTGTAGTTTATTTTCAAATTAGTTATTTTCTTCTTGCTCCAAATTTGATTTAAAAGTAGGCGATTTTGTTTTTTCTATCAATTTCTATTTGACAACAGGACACATCGTGTGTGTAAACAGATAACAAATTGTTATACAATCGTATATACAGTCATGCTGAGACATAATATATTCCCAGAGTCATGTAATATAGTGTAAACGACATTTTGTATAAACTTGATTTAGGGTTGACGGAATAGCAAAACACCATATAATTATAATTAACGCTTTTTATATTTAAGACAAGGATTTGTATATCTCACTATACAAATCCTTGTTGAAGATGATTAGATTTTAAGTTATTTTTGTTTCTGTTTTCACGTGGTTATAACCGAAAATTAATAAATATATCATTAGAATGCAATCAAAATCTAAAACGCATTATTTTAAATAAATGCTTGTTCATCTGAATGTTTTATCAATACACAATCATATTTTTTTTCAATGGCATTAAATGGTTTCTATTCACATTTATTTAAAAAAAAAAAAGAAGATGTTGTATGATTGTCAATCAGACAACTGGCTCGTTTTCTTGACAATCCCTAGATAATCATTTTTTGAGGCAATTTTAACACGATTTGAATACACAATCATATAGGAGAACAATTCCATTTCGCACTTTAAAGAGTGTATAAAAAAAAAACTTCACGAATTCGACCACTTGATACGGCAAGATGAAATCTAATAATATATTTTACATCAAACCGAGTTTCTGTTATTTAATTTCTTGAAACTAAATACACCTAATAATAATATGTAGGACAATAAATTGGAAAGTTTGCACCTTTCAAGACCCGTTAAATAGTTTTGAAATTCATTCATTACTTAAATTGTACATTCGCCGTCAAAAAGAAACTTGTTGATGACAAAAATAATCAAAACGAAAAGTGTATAAAATGAAAATAAACCAACAAAAAACTACTTTTTATTAAATTCCCTTTGTCAATTTTTTATCACTAGCTTTTCATCTCAATTAAAATTTATTGAATCGAAACAATATTAAATAAAAATCAATAATTTCTTCACAAAACGGTAAAGATTGTTAGCTTTGAACAGGTACTTGTACATGTATGACAATTAACATGTCAGCTTCAGGGTATATACCTGTGGATATATGGTTGAAACGATGCTGGAAGCTTGTATGTTTTCTGTTTCTTGTTTAACTTCTATTGTTTGCGTCGTAGATGTTTGTATGATGTGAGATATTAGGTAAATATCCACGAGATAACCTACCCTCCACCCACAAAATTCACAAGATAAAAGAGGGTTCTGTAAGCTTTAACTGAATAAATTGGCTATCATAATGTATGAAAAGCTTTAAACCCCCGTTCCTTCATAAATAATGGTTTAACCAGAGCTATATATATATATGGTAAAATGCATTTTGTTAAAATATACTTTTTCACTCATTTGGTCTTTGGAAAATGTTGTTTGTGCTGTATTTAGACCCCTCTACCAAGAAATTTGTATTGCATGCACACGATAAAATTATGTGTTTTATCCAACGCAATCATAGGTTTGAACGTTGTTTTCAATTTAGACTTGTTTATATTTTTCGCTTGGGCTTGTATTATATTTGCCTTCGGGTTTATATGATCCGTTCATCCTATTTTGACTCTTTCAAAATTCAAGAGTCTATCCTAAATTGAGGTACATTATATGGCCTTCCAAATACCGTTTCGATTCCTAACATCACTGAAGAGACATTAATTGTCGAACCGAAAAGGTGTACAAATTTTGCACCTCATGTTTGGCGGTATACCATCTTTTCTGCAAGTTTATTGTTTTCTGTTTGGTAATAAATTAATAATAAGATCTATTTTGTTACATCTTGTGATCCGTTTATTTGGCAATCGCCAATGGCAGTCAGCAGGGTTTAAGAACATCAGTTGTTCAACCTGCTAGTCAAATGCGCTTTGTTAAAATATACTTTTCACTCATTTGGTCTTTGAAAATGTTGTTTGTGCTGTTTTAGACCCTCTACCAAGAAATTTGCTTCAGCTGGCCCCTACAATACACAATAATGTATACTAGTTCGGTGAAAAGAACGCCACACCAAACTCCGAAACATATAAATGAACCAAAATTAAAAACACACAAAGGCTAGAGGTTCCTGACCTGGGACAGTCGCAAAATGCGGCGGAGGTTAACATGTTTTGACAGATCTCATGTTAATTGTCGAAACAATTAAAACGGGAAAACCAACGAACTAGTTTATGCTAAAACAATAACAACAAGAAAATAAATATTTCAGACAGCAAGAAACGACAACCACATAATCACAAGTAATTTATTCTTGACTTAAAACAGAACTATAAACCGTGGCATGCGGCAGGGTTAAACATGCTTGTGAGTGCTCAAATCTATCTTAATCCCACTGAACCTGGGACAGTGGTATAAAAGCACAACACAAGACCAAACTGTTGAAATTAGTAGGAAAAGGCTTCCTTGTCAGATGGGCACGAAAAACTAACTACAGAAGACAAAAGATCTAGTACCGATCTGAAGATAAAATATCTACCAGTACACATCCAACATACATATAAAAATAAAGAGATGTGGTATGATTGCCAATAAAACAACTATCCACCAAAGTTCAAATGAAGTGGACGTAATCAATTATAGGCAACCGTACAGTCTTCAACAATGAGAAAAATGCATACCGTATAGTCGGCTATAAAAGGCCCCAACATGAAAAATATGAAACTATTCAATTAAGAAAACTAACGACCTAATTTATAACAAAACAATTTACGAAAAACAAATATGACAGACATTAACCAACAACAGTTCATTTAACTCGAGGAATTGTGCTGTTATCCTCACTCAATGTATACTGTTAAATTCAATAATTATGAACTGTCAATGGGTGTTTAAAATCAAATAAAATGACAGACATTCCGAATTCTCAAGGTACCTTATATATATATATATATATATAAAGAATCAGAAGACAACGGTTTTCGCCAATTATATGTGAAATAGTTGAACTAAAATTTCAATTACATTTCAGTCAGTTTGATGCTCAATTCATTTTGAATAAGAATATCTATTTTTATTTATATGCATTTTTCATTTACCAATTTGGGTAAAACATCTCATGTTGTTTCAATGTTTCAACTGGGACTAATACACTAATTCAGTAGTCCCAGGTTTCAACAAAGATCGAATAGGAACTCCGCCTTCACATGTGAGGTAGGAATGCCCTTTACCGTCAGGCGTCAAACGGTTATTTTCGGCTACCGTTAGCGTCAAATTGGTTAAAATTTTATCGTGAGTCGTCAAAATATTCTTATTGTGATTCGTCACAGGTCTCAAATAATTAACTGTTACAGTGATTACTGTAAAAATTTTAAGGTTCATCTATACACTTTAACAAAATGGCTGTGTTTACACCATGAAATTTTCTCGGAGTACAGACAAAACTGTGTAATTTAAAAAGTTTTAAAGCCTGGCAGCACCTAGATAAATAAATGTTCCATCCATTTTATGTTTTAAAAAGTTAAAAACCTTTATGAATTTTGGTGAACATTTTCTTTCCTTGCCACAGAAGAGGGTTAAATAAACAAACACCTGAGTTTTCTTTGATACAGTCCACTCATTTACACTATTTAAATCACCTTTGGTGAGTAGATTTCTATTGTCCCTCTATTGTCCATTTCAATCAATATGATACAATACAATCATTACCTGAGGGGGACCATCTCAAAGATTTTACATGACTTTGTTTATTTTTACACCACCTATGGCAAGGAAAGAAAATGTTTAGCAAAATCCACAAAAGTTTTTTTCTTTTTAAAACACAAAATGAATACAACTTGTATATATCTAGGTGCTGCCAGGATTTAAAACTTTTAACATTACACAGTTTTGTCTGCATTCAGAGAAAATTTCATGGTGTAAACACAGCCATTTTTGTTGGTGTGTATAGATGAACCTTAACGTGATTCGTCAAAATCAGTCGATTTTTTTATCATCATAAAGAAATGTACATTTTATCCTGATGCCCCAAAAATTACTGTTAATGTCATTTGGCAAGATTTTTTACCGTTATTCATCATGAAGGTACCCCCATTATGACCCTCATACATGTCTCTGGTGCGAATGATTACATAACAGAATACAAATTTTGTTAGAAACTTTTCTGAATACCTGGTTGTTCATGAGTTGATTCCTTGGAAGATGCTGTTTTTCAAAGGGATAAATCTAGCAACTTATTCATTTTCTGGAAAAGTCTCTTAAAAGAAAGTGCTGTTATTGACCTAAACAAATGCACTTTTCAATACTTTTGCTAAATTCAGAAATGAAGTATACCCAACTATATCAGTCCTATTCAGGACTGATAACTTTGTCTATAAATATTGAGGGGTATATAATGTTGAAATGTATGCAATGACATATTTTTGTACACAAGTTTAAATATTGATTTTTTTTTTAATGCTTGGATTTTGTTTAAAACATTGAATTCAAAGAATAAATGACAAAAATCGTATGCAATGAAGTCTCGTTTAATTTTCTATGGAATAAAAATAATCTATTAAGTATAAAATTTGAATGCAAGTATTTTTTTAAACAGTTATCGTGAAACATTAATATTGGTTATTTTTAAGCAAAAATCAACTTATTAAAGAATTTTTCATAATGATTACATTTTCTTTAAAGTTCTTTATGATATACATTTCTTCGGTAGTGAACACGGGAAAGAGAATTACATATTTGTACATTTTAGAAAACTTGTGTATATCACTAAAACTAAACTCTGGAAATACATGTGTACACAGGATGTTAATGTCACCTGATGGCTTTTTGTTTGACACGATTCCTTTACATTACCTGACAATTTGTTGTTACATAACATTAAAACTTAAATCTGAGTTAACCTGTTCATATATTGGTCATATTGGTCAAAGAAACTTTAAAGGAACATTAACTTTAATAGGTACAGAGCATTTATCTATTGGTGTGCATGTTTTTTTCTCTCGAGACGAAAATGTTTTTTTTTTCTTCTAAAAAGAATATATTGTTTTTCTATATAAAAATAAATTATACAGAAAAAAGGGATAAAATCTTTTAAAAAAAATTTTTGTTATTAATTTCAGTGGTAACTATTTTTTTTGCTTCACACTTGAAATAATTTATTTTTTATCAAGAAATTTAGAAATCAAACATACCAGAATATCAACGAAGAAAATAACAGAAACAGCACAAACAAATTCTGCATGAAAAATACAACACGTTTAAGAATACATGCGACACTTCCAAACCCATCCACATTTTGAAAAATCCCGAAAAATAACTTTTAAGTCGATGTGGGACGTAATTTGCTCTCAATTAAAACTGTTTTGAGTAGAATATTTTCGCCAGATATATGTTTTGATATACTCAATCGAGTTGCAAAGTATTACTTTTATTTAGGGAATTTGTGAATTTGATGTACAAGTAGACATGGGGGTTGCTAGATTTACCATTGAGTCCACCGGCGGAAATGACGAGAAAAAGTATGATTTTTACGAATCTCCAGGGACAGAATTTAATCAAAAATTTAACTGTCAGAACCAACATTTTTAGGTAGAACTATGTTCAAATACCAAGGATATAGTTGCAAAAGTTAGAAAACAGGTCAGATTAATGTGAAAATTGAACTTTATTGAAGCACCTATGCATTTTATATGGAACAAAATGACACAAAATGGCGGCTCGCTACGTCACCAAAGTCACGTGATGTCTTATTTAGTTGGATATGGATTTTTTGCACTGAAAATGTGTATCTCTTTTAGGTCATAATATACCAAATGGCTTATTATGACCCGTTTGGGTGATTGTCCCCAACCTGTTGAATTACCATAAGAGATTTTTTTCTAATAAGCTGTAAGTCATAAATTATTTATACTTTCAAATGTACAACTCCATTCATATTATTATTTATGATAATGATTAGTTCTATAACATTTGACCTTGGGGGAAATATTTTCGCCTGTCTGTTTTCTGATATTTTTGTTATTCACTATTTGTTGTTTCACTATCAATCAGCTGTGGAACTGTAGCTCTCATGGTCCTTATGATATTTTTTTTACAAATTGTCCAAAAATATTGAAGGACAATAAGACCTACTGTTCTTCAGCTAACTATCAATGTGCTGCATCAGGTCATAAGGGGGAGGGAAGGGGGGTTTAGTAGGGTATACCCTTGGGTCACAACTCCACTTTAAAAGTAAGGCAAATTGAACAGGTCTATTTTTTTTATTATTGGTTTCAGAGGCGGATTAAGGGGGAGGGGGGGGGGTGCCTGGGACCCCCTTATGGAGCTACATTTATGGTTAATCCAGACTTTTAACCGGTTTCACTCCAGAATTTGTCTAATTTGGTGCATCTGCAGGCCCCCCTTTTTAAAAATCCTGTATCCGTATCTGGGTTTAAAACATTTTTAAAAGTTGCAGGCGTTTTTAAATGAGATGGGTAGCATTTCATATTATACCATGATGGGGGCCACAGTAACAAATCACCTAGCAAAATAAAATTTTTGAATTAGAAAGTTTACTGTAAACATGGTAAAGTCCGAAATTATTGCGATATTTGGAGAATGGACCAAAATGCAATTTCAATTATTGCAATGTTAGGAAAATTTGCATACAGATAAATGTATCAGATATCTGAATGTGAGTGCTCATTATTGCTATACTCACCCAGTCGCACTATTCGCTTTCAAAATGTTTACAAACTAAACAACTAAATATTGCTTTTAATCCTATGAAATCAGATCACAGTGTAAAAATAAAGATTAATTCTGACAGCTACCTTTTTCTTCAAATTTAAAATTGGCGTATCTAAACTCAAATTCATTTCTAAAAAGAATATTATTCTTAAATATGTTTTCACATTTTACATTTAGCAAACCCACCAAAATGTTCATGAGCATAGATTTATTATTGTTGAATATTGTATTAGCTAGAAATTGAGTTAAAAAAAAATTTAAAACCTGGCATCTAGCTTTACATGCCATTATATACATTAAGATGTCCTTAAGCTTATCAATCTTGTTTGGTCAATGAAATTTAGATACAAAAAGATTATTTTTGGCCTCGTTCAATACATTAGTCTCTGATGCATGATTTTTTATTATTAATTGTTTTGGCTTTTAATTAGCTGTCAGTAACTGCGAGTACTCTCAAATCGTACTTTCTTGTTTATTTGACCTGTTGATACTAATTGTAATGCTTTTTTGTTATTTAATGTTATTCAGGGTTATATCTGGTCTATATACCAGCTTTGATAAGTGTTTGGTACTACTATAAATTTTCACTTCGTACTATGAACATCAAAATTATTTATTTTGTAAAAATATTTCCTTTCTCTATTGGAACTGTACATGTATACCTAACAACAAAATTATTTTCATTTACCTGTGTTTAAAGTTATTGCAAATGGCTGATATTTTTGTTCGAGCATATCGTTTTTCTTAAATTGTTTAACATTTCATACCGATATAACATGATACTTTTATTATTCTTCCCTTAGTTTATTTATTTTGTATTTACATTGTATCATAGGTCAAATTTATTTGTTCAGTGTATGTTCACTGGTGTTAATATGTCCTTTGATTGAGTTAAGCTATTTCAGTTGATATTTTATAGTGTGTCTTTCTATGTTGTGATGTTACACTATTGTTTCAGAAGAAGGGTGAAGGTTTGGTACCATTAAAACGTTTAAACCCGCTGCATTTGTTTGCACCTGTCCTAAGTCAGGAATCTGATGTTCAGTAGTTGTCGTTTGTTGATGTGGTTCATAAGTGTTTCTCGTTTCTTATATAGATTAGACCGTTGGTTTTCCCGTTTGAATGGTTTTACACTAATAATTTTTGGGGCCCTTTATGGCTTACTGTTCGGTGTGAGCCAAGGCTATGTGTTGAAGACCGTACTTTGACCTATAATGGTTTACTTTTAAAAAATTTTGACTTGGATGGAGAGTTTCTCATTGGCACTCATACCACATCTTCTTATATCTATATATGAAAGCTGTATTTACCTGTGGATATTCCCCTTTTGGGATTCTGTGACCAAAGTGATTATTTTGTGACTTAAAATAACATGAACAAATTTAATTTATGTTCCATGTATTGTCACCAATAGAAACAGAAATTGCCCACAGTTTTTATGAGCAGAACTTTTATTGAAATATATCTTTCAATCAGCAGAACACATGCCATTAACTAAAAAGAATTGTTAGAAGTCTGATTAATTCTTCCCAGCTACTTGATATTTACTAGAAAAAATTAATTGCACTAAGCATCTAGATTAAGTACTTGGAAGAGAAATCCCAAATTTCATCATCAATATTGACAAATATGCTGTATGACTGGAAACAGATTAGTTCAACAGTGGCAGATCCAGGGGGTTGGGGTAGGAACCCCCTTTTTTTTTTGACAATCAATGCTTTTGAAAGGGGACTTATGGTTGGAATCCCCCTTTATCCTGGGTTGGAACCCCTCTTTTGAAAATGGTTGGATCCACCCCTGTTCAATATGATTTTCCTGTACGGTGTACCTGCTTCTCAGTAAGTTTCTTATTTTATTGAAGATTAGAATAATTTAAGGAAAGTGTTATGAACTGGCTGTTTCTGTATTGGCCCTGCAGGTACAGATTCTCAATCAGTTGTATAATGGCCCTGAACATGCTCAACTCTTATGTATATTTCCAATATATTATGAAAGAAAAAAAACAATGAAAGAATAAATATTATCACAGAAATTCATCTTTACCCTTAATGTCCATGTATTTGTCTTATATTTATGATAAATAACACTTAATTTATATGTATTTCGTCAGTTGTTTGCATAATTAGTTGTATTTATCTGATATGCATTATATTTAGATTTATTCAGAGGGTCCCAGTAGAGATTAGTATTTCACTAACTGATGTTACCCTCATTAAATAATGTTTTTATTATCATTATACATTATTCATGATAATTTTATTTCCAAACAAATTTTCCAGAAAGGATTGTTTTTTTCTGATGAATAGAATAGTTTGAAGCCGATTCCAATAAATTGGATATAATTCCACCAAGAAAAAAGTTTTTATCCATAAAAATGGCAAACAATATTTCAATCAATTACTTTTGGGTGCATATGATATTATATTTTTAACATGGCATATATCAAAGTTTTTGGAATGGTTGCAAAATCATGATGAAAAGCTTAATAAAAGTGTATTAAAATTTTTCTGAAATATAGTTCACTGGGCTAATATTAACATCTGTTAATAAATAAAAGTCTACCAGAGTATTGTTTATTACTTTGAACTTTTGACCCAGTCATGTGCAAAATTTGTCAGCTGGATGGAATAAAGCAATATTAATATCTTACCAGAATCTGCAGTAAAATTGTACTATAAAGGGTTCTCTATATTGCTGTATATATATGGTTTGCTGTAAATGAAATCAGTAATAAAATAACTCAATCAGGTATACACTGGAATGAGGAGAAAGCAAAAAAGTTTTATTAAAGCAAAATCAGTGAATTTGAAGAAGCAAGATACTATTAAGATAAAGACAGGCCAACATTCATAAACAGATATCCTAAACATGCAAAACAAACTTGTATTTGCAGGTACTTTATTTCCTGTTTATTCTAATCTTGTGAATTCATTGAGATTTTTTTATTTTCTTGATGTCTTATTATACATGTAACATGTATTAGGGAAGACCCAAGCTCACATAATTGTGAAGATTTACATTCAGGTTATTTTTGTGCTCGAAAAATAAATCTCTGGAGAAAATTAGTTTGTTTACAGTAATATAAAAGACTACAAGGAGCAAACATGCAGCTTATACTGCCATTGATAGTTCATTAAGTCTGAAAGCTTATTTTATTACAAGGTCCCTTATTCATAAAAGTTATTAAATCCAATTTGGACTGGTATACATGTATATAACATGAGAAAGGCACATATACACAACTTACAAGTAATATTGCATTGATCCACATGTATCAAACATCAAATTAACTAGATTTGTTGCTATAAGAATAACTGAGGTTATAACTATATATATAATGCATTAGGCCAAAAATATTATTCTTGTTTACTGCCTCCTATTAAAATAGGATAAGTAAGCAGGTTAATGCTTAACAAAAATTAGAGTTCATCCTGCAGTCTTCAACAATCAACTGTGTCTACAATATACGAGGGTCTGGATGGGGGTCCTCCATTTCTGTATTCTTTAATTTTTTAGGCTAATTTGCTCTATTCTTTATACTTTTTGCCCATCACTCTCTATTCTTTATATTTTAGCACCTAATATTCTCTAGTTTTTATTTTTATGCCCCATCTACAATAGTAGGAGGGGCATTATGTTTTCTGGTCTGTGTGTCTGTTTGTCCGTTCGTTCGTCCTTCCGTCCGTCTGTCCCGCTTCAGGCTAAAGTTTTTGGTCAAGGTAGTTTTTGATGAAGTTGATGTCCAATAAACTTGAAACTTAGTACACATGTTCCCTATGATATGATCTTTCTAATTTAATGCCAAATTAGAGTGTTGACCCCAATTTCACGGTCCACTGATCATAGAAAATGATAGTGTGAGTGGGGCATCGGTGTACTATGGACACATTCTTGTTTTGGTCCATTTCTCTATTCTATATTTTTTTGGTCCATTTTTCTCTATTCTTTATTTTTTTGGTCCATTTTTCTCTTACCTTTTATTTTTTTACCCAATTATTCTTTACTTTGTAAACCCCATTCACACCTACATGTATCAAGCTCTTAATTGCCCTCAGTCTAGAAAAGTAGTTAATAAATTTAACATATTTAAGATCTGCTATCAACACCAAATTACCAAAAAATACAAAAAAAAGGCATATTGGGAAATGGCAAACGAAAATCACTTTTGTACTAACATCGTACAGCAGGGTAAAATATAGCAAACATTCCAACCAGCAAAAGTAGTGTTTTGAAGTATTTAGCTGCATGGTACTTAAATCTCCCCATATTTTTACTGTCAATGTATCATGAGCTTGATTGTTTATAAATCTCGTACTTTTTGATAATTTCTCTTCTGTTTTACAACTTATATTTAGGAGTTTCTGAAGTACAATTACACTTGTGTTTGCATAAGTCTATATGACTTCCTTCAAGTACTAAAACAGATGTTGACATTAAACAATAGTGTCTTAATACTTTGTTCTCTTTAACCTTGAAATGTTATTGATATCAGTTTACTCCTAGATTTGTTATATGAATCTGAATGTATTATAATTTATAACATTATAAAAATTTTTAAATAAAACATTTCCATATTTTGTATTTTAATTCTACTTGAGTTTAGAAGTAGGACAAGAAATATTAAAGTCCGTTAAAAATATCTTGACCAAAGTTCAAAGTGGACACATCAAGCAAACCGTTTTCAGTTGATTCATCAAATATTTGATGGTCATGATGGTAAATGTCATTTGCATATAGATATTTATTGGTGAAAATAATGAAAGTTAATATAAATGTCCTCGGGTGCTAAAATCACAATTGTAAATTGTAGTGGGATGGTAATCCTCCAATTTACAGCCTTTTATTGTTAATATAAAAATAAGGAGATGTGGTATGATTGCAAATGAGACGACCATCCATCAGAGTTCAAATGATGAAGATGAAAGTAATCATAGGTCACTGTATGGCATAAAAGACATGGAAGCAATAATTTAATTTTCATTGTTAAATTAGCTTCTTTATAGTTTATTTCCTTCTATAAAACAAACTTTTGTTTTGATGTATATCAAAGTTTTGGGGTAAGTTTTTTGCATAAAATAAGGAGATGGGTATGAGTCCAAATGAAGTAGATTTCAACAGCTATAGGTCACCGCATAATCTTCAAGAATGAGCAAAACCCATAGCTTATAGTCAGCTTTAAAAGGCCCTGACATGACAAAATGTGAAACAATTCAAACAAGAAAAAAAAGCCCTGATTTATGACAAAACAATTAAATAAAAACAAATATTAAAGACAGTATCTAACAAAAACCACTGAAATACAGGCTCCTTACTTGGGACAGCACAAATGTGGCAGCTTTCAACATGCGTGTGATCACTCAACCCTACCCTAACCTGGGACTGTGGTTGAACAGCACAACATAAAAACCAATTGTAAAAATTAGTTTGAAATTGGGTTGACCCATCAGAAAACAACTGACATAAAGAAAAAAGACACAAAGTACCAATCTTTGACAGGCAATCATGTTAGTTATATGTGTGGAAAAAAGTGAATCACTCTTTTTCTCTTAATACCAGTTGAAAACTTGATCAGTGAATGCCTAGCTAGCTATGAATATTTTCGATCTTTATCACATTTTGTCCTTTTCCAACAATGTTAATTTATTTTGTATAGATATGCATAGTTATCCCATTTGATTACCATGTTCTGTATTTTATATAATGTTGTAATGTATTTTAAATGATCTTTAAACATGTTTAAAAGACATCATCCTTTTATACTTACACTGCTCCATGTATCAGGGATGATTTACTGATTCTGAGGGTCCTCATTCTGTATTTTTTTTAAATGTATGACAAGTTTACTCTGTTCTTTATTTTTTTGGCCCATTAATCTCTATTCTTTATGTTTTAGCACCCTATTATTTTCTATTCTGTAATTTTTTATCCATTTTTAGCTCACCTGACCGAAAGGACAAGTGAGCTTTTCTCATCACATGGCGTCTGAATTCATTCCCAAGGTCGCTGGATATTGGGCAATAACCAGTAAAAAATTGGTTTGGTCCAGTTAAGTGATATGCATTACTGGACCAAATGACCAATAAAATTTTTAATTTTGTCTATATCATATGTGTAAATGTCCCATTAAAGAGAAGCCTTAGGAGCCATTGCGTCTGTCTTAAGTCATCGTCGTCATCATCTGTTAACTTTTAAAAAAATCTTCTCTCCTGAAACTACTGGGCAAAATTAAATCAAACTTGGCCTCAATCATTATAAGGTATCTCATTTAATCAAATTTATGTGTCCGATGACCCAGGCTGTGAACCAAGATTGCCGACATGGCTTAAAATAGATCATAAGGGTAAAATGTAAGTTTTGCCTATTATTTCGTAAACTTCTATAGATATAGAAAATCTGACAGGGGCAAAAATGTTCTAAATGTTGAGCTCTACCTTTTGTCCATTTCAGTCAAAACTGTCAGACAGAGTTATTGCCCTTAAATGACGAATTTTCCATTTTTAAAAATTTTTGCCTATTATCTGGAAAATTATAATTGATAGATACAAACTTTATAAAGATCAAAAATGATCAGCACCACAGGATCTACAAATAAGTTAACATAGCTGAAATCATCAGATGACTCCTTATAAGAGTTATTGCCCTTTCATGACGATTTTTACTAATATTTTGCATTATTGCCTAATATCTTTAAAAGTATAATAGAGAGAATCTTTAAGATGCAAAAATGATCAGCACAACAGGATCTACAAATAAGTCAACATAGCAGAAATCTTCAGTTGACGCCTTATTAGAGTTATTGCCCTTTAATGATGATTTTTACCATTTTTTTTTTGTATTTGTCTAATATCTTAAAAACTGTAATAGATAGAAACTTTAAAAAGCAAAAAATGATCAGGAAGGTAAGATCTACAAATAAGTCAACATAATTGATATTGTTAGTTCAAAGACTCCTTATTGAAGTTATTGCCCTTTAATGACAATTTTCCCCATTTTTTCCCATTTTTGCCTATTATCTTGAAAACTGTAGATAGATAGAAACTTTAAATAGCACAAATGTTTAGCAAGACAAGATCTACAAATGTGCCATAATGATCATAATCTTCAGTCGACTCATTATTTGAGTTATTGCCCTTGGATAATATTTTTTATGCATTTTTTGTCCATTATCTTAAAAACTATAATAGATAAATATAAACTTTAAAAAGGAAAAATTATCAGCAGGATAAAATCTACAAACATGTCAACATGACTGAAATTGTCAATTAACTCTTAATAGAGTTATTCCCCTTTTATGATAATTTTTACTAAAAAGTGGCCATTGTTTAAGATGCAGATGAGCAACACAGGATCTTTAGAGCTTCTAGTTCTTTATCCTATAAACCCCATCCAGACCATCACTTATAAATGTTCAAAATGATCAATAGTGGTCCAGATTACATTCCATATAAAAAAAGAATAAAGCTGAAGTAAATTTTGCCAATTTCGAGTAATTTCAATTTGAATGAGATAATAACTTTTTCTTGTAAAGCCACTTGTATGCATTGTAAAAATTTCAGTCCAAATTATGGAGGATTAAAATTTTGAGATGCTAATAAAAGGAAGTTATATATTAGTTGCCTTTTTATTAAATAGGAGTCATGATCACTTTTAAGTGCTTTGTGTAATGAAATGTACTTTGGTCAATTTTCAAAATGCCATGGCTTTTGATTTAATTTACAATTACTGTAAATTGAATAACAATTATGTAAAAGTATTCAAATGATTGTTGATCAATTTATTAATGAAAAAAATAGGAAGTTTTTAATGGTATTTCTTGCATCCTGCTTACAAATCAAATAATTCTGTAAGAATTTAAAAGTGCAAAATCTTATAAATATGATGCTTATAATTAAGTTATTCCATGGATATTTTTTAAATTTACTTTGCCCATGTTACCAGCAAGAAGTGACTAGATAGTTAACCATAGATAGCATTCATCTATCATTAAATTTCCTATGAATTTTGTTATTTGTATGCATTATGATTTTGTACAAGTCTGCATTTCTTTTCTGGTGGAATATCATGCTGGTTAAAACATTCATATCAAATCTATCTTGGTTGAACTGAAATATCAAATAAATTTGTATAACAAACTTTGTCAGCCAATCATTTTTATCTGATTTTTTCACTCCAGTGGTCAGTTTTAATATATAGATTGATGTTTGCTCTTCAGTAGCTATATTTATTGCAGGTATTAAGGATATGGATTTTTTCTCACAACTGTTATGTCTGTTTGACAAATGTCATATGGTCTTCGCTCAATTTAACACTTCAGTGGTCAACAAAATGTTTAGAAATTTGTCTTTTCTCAGCAACTGTACTTGATAGGTCCATTATAGATGTACTTTGTATGTTTATTCTTAACTTATGTCATCTTGTCTTTTGTCTTGATCTCATATTTAAGCTATTATAGTAGTCATAGTTAATTATTTCAGGATTAGTTCATTTCTCTCTTACTGAACAGACTGGTCAGTAAAAGATCTAATATATATCGATTTGCTGTAAAAGTGTATAGCCATCGGACCAGAGTTCTTGAAAAGTGGTGGTCCGAAAGGTTTTAACCACTGAAATTTTACAAGGACTGACACAATTTTGGTATTTTGCAATAGAAATAATAGTGAGGACAAGCAGATTTTCTTCAAGGACCACCAGGGAAAAAAGATTTTGAGAACTCTGTCATCCTAAATTTTGTTTGGCCTTCACCCCAATTTTCATGCACAACATGTCAACATCATGTCTCTATCTAAAAGTATGCACAGACTGCCGCTGGTTACAGGTAACTTTTTTGGAATGTCAAATATATCAATGGGGTGAAATTTAATGGAGTTTATATACCAATGGATAGAAATCAATATGTCAATGGGTCATGAATTGTTTACTGATCTATAAACCTAATAATATGAATGATCCCATGTGGTTAATGTCTAAATATGATGTCATGATAGCTGTGAAATATATATAAATGGTTTTTGATTTTCCTTTGAATGGGTAGGGATTTTAGCATAATTCAGTGAGGATTGTTTTTTTAAACACCAGCCAGAAGTCTGTACCCAAATTCTTATATTTATATCCCTCCTTTACAATATCCTCTTCTAGAAATGTTCAGAATGATGAGAAAAAACGGTTCAGAATGATTAGATCTATTTACTGTCCATTTAAACCAAAACTGTCAGTTGTCTCCATATTGGAGTTATTGCCTTGAAATGATGATTTTTACAATTTATGTTTTTGCTTGCATTTTGACAAATTGAAAACTATGATAAAATAGAGAAAAACTTATTGGAGGCTGAAATGAGTAAGACAAGATCTACAAACAAGCCAAATATGGATAAAATTGTCAGTTGACTCCTCAAAGGAGTTGTTGCCCTTAAATTACGATATTTACTAACTTTTTTAAGTTTTTGTCTATTATCTTGAAAACTATTTTAAATAGAGAGAAAAATTTTGAATAGCAAAACTGATCTGTAAGACAAGATCTACTAGTAGTTCACTAAAGTTGATATATTCATTTGACTTCTATAAGGAGTTATTGCCCTTAAATGACATTTTTTCAATGTTGTCTTTTACCTTGAAAAGTATAATAGATATAGAGAAACTTAAAATACCAAAAATGTTAAGAAAGACATGATCTATTATCACCAGCCCAGTAGTCAGCACTGCTGTGTTGACATGAATTATCATTGATTTGGTCATTATTATAAATTAACTGTTAACAAAACTTTTTTCCAAATACTAAAGATTTTCTACCCATGAATAGATTACCTTAGCTGTATTTGGCAAAACTTTTAGGAATTTTGGGTCCTCATGATCAATGCTCTTCAACTTCGTACTTTATTTGTCCTTTTTAACTTTTTTGATTTTAACATACTGATGAGTCTTTTGTAGATGAAACGCATGACTGGCGTACAAAATTATAATCCTGGTATCTATGATTAGTTTATATATAATCAACATGGATAACATGACGGAAATCGTCAGTCAACTCTTTATAGGAGTTATTGCTCTTAAATAAGGATTTTACCCATTTTTTGCATTTTGTAAAACACTATAGTAGCAAAAAAGAAACTTCAAACAGCAAAAATGATAAGCAAGACAAGATCTACAAATAAGTTACATTGCTGAAATTGTCATTTCACTCCTCAATGGAGTTATTGCTCTTAAAAGTTTAATTTTTGTTCACCAATTTTTGCATTGTTTGCAAAAATTATGGTTGAGATAACCTGTCAACAACAAAAATGATCAGCAAAATAGAAAGTTTTAGCCATGAATTATATTCTTGTCTCTGAGGTTGCAGTGTGGCCATTGTTTAAGATGCACATACACTCAGTTGAGCGACACACGCTCTATATAAAAAAAAGGAAATGTGGTTTGGTTGCCCATGAGACAACTATCCACCCAAGTTCAAATAAATGGGATGTAAGTAATTTTAGGCAACCATATGGCCTTCTACAATGAGAAAATCTCATACCATACCATCGGCTATAAAAGGCCCTGACATGAGAAATATGAAACAATTCAATTGAGAAACTAACAGCCTAATTTATAACAAAAAATTTACGAAACACAAATATGACAGACATGAACCAACATTTATTAGGTCTGTATCTCATAAATTATACATTATAAACACAATATTTGTCATATTTGTGATGTGATTGAATCCATTCAAAATTTACATGCATAATATGTCAATCTGTTGGTTTACCATTGACCTTTTCCTTAGTTTCAGAGTTCATTCACATATAAAATAATCCAAATAGCGCAGCAGGTTGAAAATTTTCTTAAAAATATTTCATTTTTATAAGCCAGGTAAGGCTGTATAGCACCTACAAGTGTATACAATTTTCTGACATGTCTGAAGAGATTCATCTTTGGAATTCATGGTTGTGATTTCCTTGCTCCATTACCTCTGAATCAATTTTGTGTTGGTAAATATGAAACAATGACTCTCACTTTATCACACATTTTACTAAAAAAAAAAACCAGAGAATTACAATATACAAATTTGTGATCCAATGTTACTTTTATTTCAATTGAAGATGCTTATTTATTACAACTGATTTAGTTAATGATCTGTTCATATGACATTTTCTTAGTACCTGTACCAAGCCATATCATGCATGTATTGATCAATACTGTTTCGTACATTTCTGTTCCAATTACTGTGGTTTCATTATTTTTCGTTGGATACCAATTTTCATGGATTTCGTTGGTAGATGCAGACGACAAATTTAAATGTTCTAGAAGTATGAATTTCCTGTAGGCTTGTTTGGAAACTTGGGAAAATCCACGAACGCAAGTTTCCACGAAAAAAAACAGTTTTTCTTCAATCCTTAAATATAGGTACACACGAAAAATAAATGAATGCACAGTAAATCAATAGGTGATGAAGTAAGGTATACAGTTAAATATAAAACAATTGATTAAAGTTTTCTGAAGATGACTTACTCTTTTGAAGAAGAACCTGCATGTAGCATCAAATTATTTTCAGAACTATAATAATAACTGCTTTGACAGGGAACAATCAGATTTCAAAGAGTTAAATTATACATTTAAACAATTTCTGGGATTCTGGATTCTACTAGGCCTTCGCCACTATTCGTTTCGGAAAGTACTACATAATGTTAAATACTGGAACCAAGCCTTAGTATGTTTTGTATGGATCTGGATACTTGTATGTTCTGGATTTCAAGATGGGCAAATTAAATGAAAAGAACATCTTTTGGTACAATGGGTCATTTAAGAGACTATTCTTGTTAAATTTTAATTATGCATTAGATAGGGTTTTATTCAGTTTCAAGAGGTCAGCATGTCAATTTATCTTATACATGAATATATTTATAGTTTGTCAGACATAAGGTCTCATATATCTGTATTTGTTTAAATGTTTATAGGATAGTTATACTGACAGAATCAGAACTAATAGATTGCAGTAGCTGTGACCAATTAAAAAAAAAACCACATAAAACATTTATAAGTATCATTTCTATTTTCAGATGACAAGACTGAAATTATATGTAAAACAAGAAGATGCAGACCGGGATCGCTGGAGAGGAGGGTATGTCGGATACCTCATTCCAAAGGCATTACTTCAATTCTAATGATGAGGGAATATTCCCATAACCTCTGTGAAAAAGATGTGACCTTCGGAGCTGACAATAGAGGAAGACTATGGACTGATAGTGGATGTGATGGACGGTTTCAAGTCTGTTATACTACAAGGAAAGCTGGTAATATATATATTATTTCATTTCATACACATGAAGACAATAATTTTAATGCCCAGCCTAGGGGCATTATGTTTTTCGGTCTGTGCGTCCATTCGTTCATCCGTCCGTCTATCCCGCTTCAGGTTAAAGTTTTTGGTTAGAGTTTTTGGTCAAGGTAGTTTTTGATGAAGTTGAAGTCCTTATCAACTTGAAACTTACACATGTTCCCAATGATATGATCGTTCTAATTGTAATGCCCAATTAGAGTTTTGACCCCAATTTCATGGTCCACTGAACATAGAAAATGATAGTGCGAGTGGGGCATCCGTGTACTATGGACACATTCCTGTTTCATATACAAGAGTATTTAACAATTTATTAATGCACTAAAAAGCTGATAATATTCTCAGTTGCCTTTAGGTTAATCACTTATGTAAAGTACCCAGCATACTGTACATTTGTAAATGTTTGCATACATTTATTATTGTGATTGTTGAACAATGGACAAAAATGTGATATTTATTACTGTGATTTAAGAAAATGTTGCATACAAACAATAGTATCAAAATTTAACATGGATTTTTTTATGCAAAAGTCTATATTAAAAACATTGCAAACATTTCAGTTACTTATATAAATAAAAAAAAGAGATGTGGTTGTATGTCAAGAGACAGTAACCAAAAAATCACGATACAATCTTACACAATAGACAAATTTCATTTATAGGGTAGTCAAGCTCTAAATCATCTCAATATCAAAGAAAAGAGATATGGGGGTATACATGAATATGACAGCAACCCAATGACAAAAATAACCAAAAGACATCTAGAAGGCAACATACGGTCTCCAACAATAGACAGGTGACTAATCAATCTGTCAAGCTTTGAATTGTTCTGGATATATAGTGAATGAATTAACAGAGGCTACCAAAGATCTGTTGTCAAAAGAAATTCCCTGAAGTACAAAGGAACATTTATACAATTCCTGAATTAATAAAGTAAAACAAGTAACTATGATGATAAAGTAAGAGAAATATTTTAGTTGTGTTTCAATCTGTAAGAAGGACAATTGTTATTTATCCCCCAAAGGACCGAAATAAAATGATATAACAACACCAGTAGAGTTATAACCTTATCCTTTAGTCTGTCAAGCGAAAATGAAGGACATGAAACACAACACAACATATAAAATTGCTTTATAGATGCCGACCGTGCAAGACCCTCATGGGTAGTCAAGGTCGTTAAAAACCTCCCTCATTGTTGCTTTATAGATAATATTCCCATTTGAAGTTTAGTTAGGATCTTTATCACTAAGTGTATTATAGAAAACAACAGACCTGAGGACCAGATCTTAAGCTTAATTGCTTTATGATTAAATCAGAAAAAGCTTGTTGTGAATTCCAACTTTTAGCTCACCTGGCCCGTCGGCGTCCGTCGTAGTCCGTCGTCGTTAACTTTTACAAAAATCTTCTCCTCTGAAACTACTGGGCCAAATTTAACCAAACTTGGCTACAATCATCATTAGGGTATCTAGTTTAAAAATTGTGTCCGGTGACCTGCCAAACCAACCAAGATGGCCGCCATGGCTAAAAATAGAACATAGGGGTAAAATGTATATTTTGGCTTATAACTCTGAAACCAAAGCATTTAGAGCAAAACTGACAAGGGTAAAATTGTTGATCAAGTCAAGATCTATCTGCCCTGAAATTTTCAGATGAATCGGACAATGGGTTGTTGGGTTGCTGCCCTGAATTAGTAATTTTAAGGATTTTTTCCGTTTCGGTTATTATCTTGAAAATTATTATAGATAGAGATAAACTGTAAACAGCAATAATGTTCAGCAAAGTAAGATCTACAAATAAGGCAACATGATCAAAATGGTCAGTTGACCCCTTAAGGAGTTATTGCCCTTTAAAGTAATTTTTACCAATTTTTGTAAATTTTGTAATCTTTTACAAATATCTTCTCCTCTGAAACTACTGGACCAAATTCAACCAAACTTAGCCACAATCATTATTAGGATACTTAGTTTAAAAATGTGTGCGGTGACCAAGCCAACCAACCAAGATGGCTGCCATGGCTAAAAATAGAACATAGTGGTAAAATGTAGATTTTGGCTTGTAACTCTGAAACCAAAGCATTTAAAGCAAATCTTACGGGATTAACTTGTTTATCAAGAGCAAAACTGATCTGTAAGACAAGATCTACTAGTAGTTCACTAAAGTTGATATCATCATTTGACTTCTTTAAGGAGTTATTGCCCTTAAATGACATTTTTCAATGTTGTCTTTACCTTGAAAAGTATAATAGATATAGAGAAACTTAAAATACCAAAATGTTAAGAAAGACATGATCTATTATCACCAGCCCAGTAGTCAGCACTGCTGTGTTGACATGAATTATCATTGATTTGGTCATTATTATAAATTAACTGTTAACAAAACTTTTTCCAAATACTAAAGATTTTCTACCCATGAATAGATTACCGTAGAAAGGCTTGTATAGTCCGCGGTTTTATTCTCCAAAATTGGACCTT